>NNCF01126038.1:195457-238805 GCA_002313205.1 Laupala kohalensis | reverse complement strand
GGTAATAATGCGAATAATTATATAAAAATAGAACCTCTCCAAATTCGTAGAAAAAGAGCGCGACTGGGATGTTTGTTCAGTACACTTAAAAACGAACCAGCTTGGCGAGATGTCAAAGAGCGGTTAGAAAAACCGACTAGATTGGGTAGACAAGATCACTTTTTTCAAAATTCGTGAAAGGAAACAAAATACAGACGTACGAAAATACTCGTTCCTCAATAGATCAATCAGAGACTGGAACAATTTGCCTGCGGTTGTCGTGGAAGCGCTATCGGGCTCAGAAACCTCTCTTAAATTCAAAAACGTTCTAAGAAAAGGGGAATAGACAAATTAAAAGGATTAGGCAAGTTTAGGGAATNTAGATGTGTATAAGAGACAGGAAGTGAAGTGATACGAGGGAAATAAATGATATAAAAAAGGTGGGAAGGGAAATGTGAAGTGAAGTGCATGAAAGGGGTCATCAGTGAAATAAAATGGGCAGTAAGTTATTTTAATTTTTATAATCAATTATTTCGATGTTTCAGGGTAAAATGTTTTTCTTATATATTTAATACTTTAATATTAGTTGAATCATATAGTTTAATAATTTATTTGCCAATTTTTTTTTCAGTTCTCTGTGATATGAATTTTTGTATTGTATTTTCTTATATACTGCCACCGGGTAAGATCTACCCAATTGCAGTAAATAAAAATATTATTGTTGAAAAAAAAACTTTCAGTGGAACATCCAAAATAGAACATTAAACTTCTTCAGCCATTTGTGTAGCTATAATTTGTAATGAAATAAAACTATGTTTTTCGGCACGGAGTTCCCTCAAAGATCAAATTTGGGTTCATTGGCAGAACTTGGTGTTAATAATCGGAAGATTGGTTTATTTTTTTGTAATAATTTCTCCGTATGGATTGTAATTTCAAATCTGTGTAAGTCCCACCTAGATTTTGTTGAGATAAGAATGAAAGCATATTTCGGTTACATTAAGCCAGTGTCTTTCGAACCTCACTAATAACTGTCTCGAATTCAATGCAAAACACAAAGAAACAACTTCGTTCTCACACACACGCAGAAAAATCAAAACCCTCTTCCACTTATCAATAATTTTATTTTAGAATATTAAAAAGAATTTTAAATACAAACTAATTGATTCCCATTGCCCGTAAATAAATAAAAGCGACAAATATGCAGTTACAAACTGCATAAATATCTATGTATAAGTGGCATTGTCCAGAGCGACTGACTGAAATAAATGCAGGGCAAAAACTGTTTGAGCAGAAATATGGAATTTGAACAGAATATTGCTTTAATACGCCGAGATCACTATTTACCGAAACAGTGAACAAAGGTGAGATGTGAATTTTCTCAAATTTTATAATATTTTACGAAATAATTGGGATATTATCGTTTGTGCTCGTAAACGTATTAATTGTAATATTTAAAAAGAAGTTTTAGAGTTTTCGCTTTTTTCATGTTCAGTGGGTGTTTTTGCAGGAAACCTCGCTTCCGATAGTGGCACTACTATATTTCACTAACGTTGCCTTCTCTCGGAAGCGAAAATTCGACCAGCGATTGGTTTCGTTGGTCTAAAAAGTAAAGTAGTGGTGCAAAACCATTAAACATACTTTCTCATATACGTTTCTCCGTGTGCAGCATAGAGCGAGAAAAAAAATTCTATAGTGAAAGGTAATCTCAGGCGTGGTCCTCTATATTTAGGTGTTCCAATGCTGTAGTCATGCTCAAAGTCGCTAGATGAACTTATTTCTGTCTTTTATTTGAAATTTGAAAGCAAAATAAAGATTCAGAATATTATTTCAAAACATACAGTGACATATCTGTCTTATAAATATCGTAAAAGAGTTATGTAAATGCAATTTCGTTGTAGATCTGACAACATGGCAACATGGACGTGAAAACCTCGACAGGTCCTTGGAGTACATCAACCAAGCACATACTAACATCAAGTTTACCATGGAGATTGAATCCGACGGACGGTTACCGTTCTTAGATGTGCTCGTAAAAAAGGAAGGATGATGGCTCTCTTGCACATAGCGTGTCCCGCAAGCCAATTCACACCCATCGTTACTTGAATGCTGCGTCACATCATCATCCAGCAATCAAACATGGTGTGTTTAAAACATTAGTCACCCGAGCAAGGAAAGTGTGTGACAAAGAGAGTTTAGACCAGGAATTGAGACATTGGCGTGATACTTTTCGCATTAATGGCTACGACAACAAAGCCAACAACAATGCCCGTACCCGCATCCATAATGTTCGTATCGTACGGAGGATGTAGAAAACTGTGAGTTCTCTAAAACCGCCTTACTCCCATATGTTGAAGGAGTAACTGACAAGGTTGGTAAAATTCTCAAGGAACATGACATACAACCTGTCTACAACGTCCCTGAAAAGTTGGGTAAATCACTTGTCAAAGTTAAAGACAAGTTACCCCGTCTGGCGTCATCTGGTATTTATTCCATACCTTGTAGTTTCGATCGTGAATATATAGGGGAAAACGGACGAACTGTGGAAGAGAGAAAGAGGGAACACATTAAACATTTTAAGTATGGTAGGACAACCAAATCGGCCGTGACCATCCAAGCGATCGAAGCAGGACATGACTTTAATTTAGACGACACCCGTATTATTACTAAGGAGGACCGTTGGTGGCCCGGACGAATCAAAGAAGCCATAGAGATTGCCACAACACCAAACAAACTAAATGTTGATCATAGCTTGATCCTGAGCAGCGCCTGGAGTTGGGCACTAACTCCCTCTGAGCGCTCCATCGCGCTCGGGCGCCAAGCGCAGAGTGACTCCACATCCGCCCCACCCGGTCCCGCTCCGCCCCACGCTGATTGGCCGCCGCGGTCGGCCAATCATCATGATGCCCCCCAACCGAACCTATATAACTGATGTGACTCGTTCGACCTCGCAGAGTACGATAGCGACTTAGGTCTGTACGACTCTGAAATTGCCCTGAAGAAGGGCACATCAAGATGACCGAAACGTTGATAGTTTTATCTACTAAGACGCGGTTTGTCTCGGACAAACAAGTTCATACATCTTTAATAAGTTTATGTCACGAAGTGTATTTGATGGTGACTTCTGATTAATATTTGCATTTTCATTTCAAACTAAAAACATGCATACAATATGAATCATCACAAAAACATGCAAATATATATTTGATCAAATACAAGTCAAGTTAATTGTTAAGGTCTTACATATAACTTAGTCACATTAGTATAACTGAACCATTCAAAAAACGTGCATTATGGGTGCAAACTGTTGTAATAACAATATCGGTAATGTATATTTTTCGAAATTTTAATTGTACAAAATTACATTTAAACATTATTCATACCTTAATTCAACATATTATGAATGTTATCTAATAATGTTTGTGGTTTAATAGTATTGGTGCGTATCCTCAATGTTCACCAATTTGTGAAATTCTTTTTAGCGGACATTTTCAATAATATTTCGTGTCATGCTGTTTTTTTAACCCTCATATCTAGGGGTGTCGTGCATCTCGTGTGGTTTTAAGGGTACATAATGACATTGGTAATACGATTATTCATCTCAGAACACACAAATACCATGGACTAATATCGGTCTTTTTACATTATTTTTACGTCTCGTCCTACCCACCCCTCAGCTCTGATGGCGTGTTCGTATGTGATCTCAACTTGAACTTGGCTACATTGGTAGTTTAAACGTCTCATCAACTCTAAAACAATGGATCCGTTGCAATTTCCATTTTTTTTTATATTTCAAAATAAATTTTCTGACCCCCAGATGCACACATTATGAGTGTTTACATTTCCACTCAGGTGAAATGTCGATTAATCACTGAAGACGAATCGATTCAGGAAATCTTCGTCATACAGCAACATTTCGTTTGCAAAGTTGGCACGCGAACCGTAGCCTGTATGTTTTACAGTTTGTAACAACGGCAAAGATAAGGAAGTAGCTGTAAGCGTCCCCTTAAACTCTCCACACAGACGTAACTGGAATTGCTAATTCTCGACTAGCCTTCCGAGCTGATTCCTTGAGGCAACGCGTGGAAGACTCACTCGTTCAACACGCTCTCAATCACTCTTCGTCACGAAAAGCTTTCTGTTCACTAGTCGCCACCTTTGCAAGTGCCGCTTTCTAACGGAAGACAGAGAATCAACAGTGCATGCGCACAGGTGTACTCAACAAAACTGTTTGAGTTGCTCTTTCATTTGATGAATTACGTATAATTGTAAGTTAAATGTAATACATATTACAAAGCCTTAAAACCCCGATATTCAGTTTGAAACGTTCTGTATAAACAAACAATTAGTAAGAATGTTGGCGGAGCTGAGAGCCCATGTACCTTTGTTTATGCCCGAGAATGCCGTGGGATGTGCATAATATATCCTCGTATTAACACTCAACTAATGTGAAGCATAGTGGAACAGTACGGTATAACAAAGAATTTTGGTTTTTCGAAGTTGACACAACAAGATAATCGAATGAAACCGAAACTAATATGAAATTGTAAGAACTACAGATCGCAGTGTCAGAAGTGGGATAAGTTAAAACACGTTATACGGGTCAAGTATTTCTTATCAATAAACCCATGAAAAATCGAAAAAATAGACATGGTGCATGGGTAGAATTATGGGATAAGAAAAAGGGGGAAACTATTTACATTCCATATGCTTATGTCAAAAATATTCATTTTAAATTGTCCTCTTTGCTAATAAAGGTTGCACAAGGTTGCGAAAGAAAATCCCTGTTTTCTTCGAATTGAACTATGATTTCGCACCAGTATTGAAAAGAAAACGATTTCTAGTGGATGAACAAAGAAGAGAGGAATTCTTTTGGTAAGGCTGAGTGAAGGTCAAAATACAAGATGCTATACGTAAATCTTATACGATCTACAATGCGTTTGAAAAAAGAAACAGCTAGTATACAATATAGAACGTAGAACTAGGAGAGAGTAACCACCCGTTGTCCCATCGGGCGAGAGAAAAAATTCTCCAATAGAATTAATATTTAAGAAAACGTTACCTAAATTTGTTTTCCGTTACTCTTCGATAATTTTTGTTCACTTTCTATATACATATCATATACTATATAAGGTCTATATAAGATAATAACTTTCTATATAAGAATTTATGTGTACATTTTAAATTCAAAATTACAGTATTATTTTCATCTGATAGTGTGTTTTAATGTTCCGGCATTTATTCAAACAACGTACTATTGAAACAACAACTAACTTCTGTAGTTTCATTGAAAACCTGTAATTCGGGTGCTCATTTTCGGATCGTATATTTTTATTGTTATAATAATCACCTTATACATCAAGTTAACGTACACTAAGGCAGTAAGGTTAAACGCAAGGGTTCATAACAGCAGCCGAACTTCAATTTCTACCCTAACTTTATTTCATCTATTTTCGGACTCTTTTATTAAAGTATTGTACAAAGGGTACTAGGAAAGTTTTGCAATACAGCATTGTTTATTTAATTTTTTCAAAGTAATTTCCGCCACATTCCATACACTTCTCCATCTTCTGAAACCAATCTGAACAGACAATTATGAATTTGCCTGCACTAGAAATGATATTAATCAGATGGACAAACAATTTGAATTTGCCTGCACTAGAAATTATAGTAATGAAATATAAAGTATAAAGAAAGGATAGGGCCAAAAATGAATGTTGATTACTGATAAGAACAAATTTTGTACAGATAATTGAGTCTTACCTGCACAGGGAAAATAGTTGAAAATGGAAATTGACGAAGGATAAGGACGAAGAGAAATATAGATTGCTAACAAGAACAAATAGTTTAATGACATGTGCTATGCAAGTAATGAAGAATAATGATACAATACTGATTTCCAAGAGAGCGTGATGAGATGCTGATGATCCTGGAAGTCAGCTCTGTTGTGGCAGATGTAGAACGTGGGGTAGGATCGGTGCTGATCCGAAAATCTAGGGTTCGAAAACCAATATACTAGTGGACCACAGTGCCTTCTGTTGCGTTGTATTGAAGGTTTGAGCTGTAGAAAATGCCGGCTGGCAACCGACGCACGATAGAAGTGATGATTTGCAAAGTGAAGAGTTCGACAGAAAGGAAATCATGTGCGTTTGAAGAACGATGTAAAAACGTGGTCGAAAGTGCCTTCTTTAGCATGGATGCGAAGGCTTGAGCTTGCGATGTATCGGCTAGTATACCGCTCCACGATGGAATTTTTGTGATGAGATGAGTAGCGATGCGAACTAAAGATGTGAACTAATAATGTCTAATGATGCCTAATGATGTGTAGAAAAGCTCGGGCCATGTGCTTTTATACCTTTTGTCTTCGTACGTAATTGCGTGCTCAATTAGTTGAATCGATGACATGACGTCATAACTTGATCAGGTATCGATTGTTCATGACGTATCGAGAGGAAGCAATGAAATTTCTGGACGCATCCAAATTAAGTGATGCAGTATTGTGATTCGAATATAGTCAGCCAAGGAACTTGTAATTAACATACCAGATTATAAGATGTCCAATAACTTCTTCGTTTTTTAAAATGTTTACGCAAGAAATTTGAATTGACCTATGGCATCGGAGGAACTTTTCCAGTGATAGTCGACAATTGAGATGAGTCACTCNACTGCGCAGGCGTGTAGCTCACCTGCACGCAAAAGGTGTCCGTTCAGTCCAGGTGTACTTTCATCAGTTACCTGCAAGATCATTTTCGAAACAATCCAGGTTTGCCAAGTTTCGCTAGGAAGTAAGGCACATTCGTTTTACCCAGTCCTTAGAAGGTCCTCATCACTTGAAAACCGCATCCCTTTCAGCTTCATTTTCACATGCGGGAACAGTGCAAAGTCGCAGGGAGCAAGGTCTGAACTGTAAGGAGGGTGCTCAAGATGTTTCAGTCCTGTTGTTGTCAAATATTCTGTGCAGACTTGGGCTCGGTGAGCTGGAGCGTTGTCATGATGGATGAACCAGGTGTCCATTCTTGACTTTGGCCGCAGGTTCTTCAGAAATTCAATGACTTTGGGTAGGCACTGTTCAGTGTGCCTCTTTGCTGTGACTGTATTTTGTGTGTCCAAAACAACACGCTCCACAATTCTACTTGATTTGGAAAATACAGCTATCATTTTTTTCTTTACAGATCGGGATTTTCTGACAGCTACGGGCGTGTCCTCATCTTCAAAGACCGAAACTTTGTTTTGAGTCTTGGTCGGCACATCATAATAGTACAGCCACGTCTCGTCACCTGTCACGATGCTGTTTACATACCAAGACTGTACTTTATTTAACATTTTCAGCATCTCCCGGCACTAAGTCACACTTCGCCACATCTGCTCTTTAGTCAGTTTATGAGGCACTCACAGACAACAAAGTTTCTTCACTTGTAAATGCTCATGCAGAATCAAATGAATTGCTGGTGCATTTAGGCCTAAGGTATCCTCTATCTGCTGATAGGTCACTCGCCTATCTTTGTCAAGCATTTTCCTCACAGCAGTAATATTTTCTTCCGTAACTGACATTCGTAGTCTTTAGTGTCCTTCGGAGTGAAATTTTCCCTATGGAATTCTCTGTACCACCTGAATATAGTTGTATGACGTGGACAAACATCACCTAGTGCGACCGTCATTTCTTCTAAGCACTGGTCTACGTTTAAACCATGCGCGAAGTTATACCGTAAAACTGCCCGTATCTCACTTCGTGACCACGATGCCATAGCAAGCACTTAAAACTATCACTGCAAGTGAACAACTGAGCGCATAGACATGGTGCTACGGCTACTGTGCAAGTATGAACATGTCTCAGCACAAAGCAGCAAGCAGCCACCTGCGGTTCAATGTTACATCATATTGCAAAACTTTCCTAGTACCATCCGTATTTTAAGGAAACATCTGTCCTACACACCATTGCGCTGATTAAGGGCGTTAAATTTTCATCTTAGTTTTACGGATATAAATTGTACTTTACATTGTCATTACTTTTCCCTCGATAATTGGATGAGTACTTAACACCTCTATACGTGTCTTTTAGAATTAACTGAGAAATTTTAGAGAGAAATTCAAAGAGTTTTAGAATGAAATAAATTAGAGACAATAATTCTAGCTTAACATAATGCTCTAATATCTAATTACTTTATATGTTAACTTCTATAAAAACCTGGATGTTATTATAAACTTTTGACGTAACATTAAATTAACGATATTTTTTGTGTTTCAATTCAATACGGAAATAACTCTGAATGAGACACAAAATGAAAATTAGAAAAATATAGTCAAAATAAATAAATAAATAAATTGTAAAAATAATAAAAATAATATAGTAATAATAATAATAATGATTAAGCCTGAATAATTTTTCATATTTTTTAAAAGAATATGAGAATGTTGATTCAGTAACAAAAGGGTGCATTGAAAGCATAAAAAGTGTGAATATGAATAACATTTAAAGTTCTGCTGCGTTTTCAAACCATTCCTCGTTATATGTTTATATTGTTGAACGTCGTTTCACTATGTTTTACTTGCAACTTGTCATAAATCTATTAGACAAATCAATATTTCAAAGAATTACATTGAATAACGTTACTCACCCTTTCAATTCTAAATAGAAGATAAAAATCGGTGAACACTTTTCTTACAATTTTTGTATTCATGTTTCTAATATGCATACTTCACTTGTGACAAAATAAGGATTCAGAGTATTCAAGCGTTTACTCATCATTGATTTGTAATGAATGTACGTACGTTACTGATGTCCTTGCTAAAAGCTGTACGTGCTGCGGAAGAGTTATACTTGCGTGTAAACACTTGCATGTCATATGTTATAAACAAATGAGAGTGAGCTGATTTGAGAGAAAATTCGAAAATGATTGAAGGTTTAGGGTAAGATGTACTCTGTAATCCTCCAGGGCACTCCAAAATTTGTTTGGATAACAAAAATGCATTTACTGACACTTCTATCATGTTCCACCATCGAATTTCAAACACTGTTTGTAGAAATGTTAAAGATATCGTTATGGATAGTGCAATCAATGGAAACATGTGAACATGCAACATTTATGTGTTTTTCTTCTTGAGAGTCCTAAAAACATGTGGGAGGATGATAGAAACCATTGTGAAGTGACATGATAATTTTGATTGAGTACTCCTTTATCAAACATCATTCACAATCGATCACTATCAATCATGTGTGATCAATTTTATTCCCTCAAATAGCGTATTGGGAATTAATTTGAAAATTGGATGAATTGTGATAGAAGGAAATTTAAAAATTAAAATAATAAACTATGCTTTCGGGCATGACTTTTGAAATAATAAATCACGAATTTAAAATATTTTAATTTACGATTTTAATAATTACAATATTTTCCGAATAATTACTATAGTTTATAATAATACGTACTTAATATAATATAATTGTGTTTTATCAAATACAAATATGTTGATATTCCGTTAATATAATTAACACGTAATATGTACCGTATTACTTTTATTCTTATCTTAGGAGAGTGCTGTAATGTTAAATCCGCCTCTACCTTAGGGCCCTTGATCGGATGGTCCCGTGCTTCCTTTAGGAGAGTACGTTTATTGTCCTTCACCTCTATGATCCTTCAAAAGATGGGTCTTAGATTTTTGAATTTTATACGATAGAACTACTCCCTACCTTCTAAAAATTTCCCATACTTCTTCAACTTATGACCTGGCCCTTTCATTACAAATATTATATAATATATAAATAAATATATAAATAAAAAAACAACTTAAAAGTAAAAAAAGCAGTTGCAAACTGTAAATGACCACATGGGGGATAATAAACTAAGTTACTTACTGCAAACAAGCTAGGGACCATCCCATCAATTCCGATCAAGAACCCAAGGGAGTGGCGGATTTAATACATATTAATAATTTTATTCTTAATAAAAAACTTAAATCAAAAACATACTGTTATCAATGTATTATTCCAAAACAAATCGTAGATATAATGTGCAGTCAAAATTCGAGATAAGTAAAAACATAAGTATTAAATGACATTCCCGCCTATGGAAATACCCGCCATTACCCGGAGGAAAAACGGAGAAAAATCTAGGGCTAATGGATACAACCATGCCAATGATTCGTACCGTTAGAAATAAATATTATTTAGTGTCTTCAATTATTTATTAAATGAGATCATATAATGGGCGTTAATTTTAGTGGTATCTAAAGCACTATAACAATGGCGTGATAAAGTATAGGAGAAATATAACATCACTTACATCAACCTAAACTCTTTGGAATACAGTATTTATTGGTTTATTGAATCTCCCATTTAGTTCTTTTTTTTAATCATTAAATTCTTTCACATTATAGAAGCAATAGAACATTCGATAAAATTTAAACGCGGATTTGAAGGGATTCAATTTATTATTATATTATATATTTTTTGGAAGGGTATTATAGAAAATTACTCCTGAATGATATGAGCCTTTTAGATAAAGAGTGGTTGACACGCCAGAAAAATTAATAATAGCCTTATTACGAGTGTTGTGTTCGTGAACTAGACTGTTCCTTCTAAAGCAGAGGTGTGCTTTTAATAATTCTGCCTTAACAAACACGACTAGTTAATAAATGTATATGTAAGGAAAAGAGAGAATATTTAATTCTCTAAATAAAGATTTACATGAATTTCGGAGGTGAGATTTACAGATAATCCGAACTATCCTCTTTGGATTCTAAATGTTTGAATGCTCTCAACGGATTGGCCCCAAAAGATAACGCTGTATCGTAAATGAGAATAAACATTTGCAAAATATACGTAGCGGGAAAGGTGTTGACTTACCACGTTGACTACAATTCGGAATGCACCGAACAATTTGCTTATTTTGGAACTTAGATTATCAATGTGTCAATTCTATTTGAGGTAGGTTTGAAAACAATTGTCCTAAAATTTGGGTACGAGACTTTTTATTTCTGTTCCGTTTATCGAAAGTGACGAAAGACGAAGAGATTTGGTTACACTATTTATTGCAAAATGACGTGGATGCAGTTTTATCAATATTAGCAATGATACGATTTGAATTAAACCAATACGAGAGGTTAGATAGAACTATTTGACATGTTTACATAGTAAATTTGTGTCATCAGCAAAGAGCACCATTTTGCTATCAGGTGTGGTGGATGACATATCGTTTACGTACGATGAAAAGAGGATAAAATTGAAAAGAAGGGTCTAAAATTGAACCTTGAGGTACTCCGCAAGTTAGTGGTTTTGTTTCTGAAAAATAATGCTGGAATACTTTATTTTGAACATGGGACATTTCGACTTGGAGATGATCTTTTGAGTAGGAAGTAGGCCATTGAAGTGCCAATCCACGAATACCGTGTAAATGTAACTTTGAGAGAGGAAGTTTGAGATTGATTACATCTAATGCTTTTGATAAATCAAGAAAAATATCTTGAGAGTAACATAAAAAGTCAAGGGATTGGTTGCATCAAGGTTGAGCCACGGTCAAGAGAAATGGTTACATTATTGAAAAAGAAAATATGGCGCTGTTATTAGAAACGAATTTCCTGAAACCGTGCTGATCGTTTGAGGTAACATTATTATGCGATAAGAAGTATAAAAGTCGCTTTTTGAAGTTTTTTTCAAGGACTTTTGAGAAAGTTGGCAATATGGATATGGGTCTATAGTTTCCAACATCACTTTTATTGCCTATCTTGTGTAATGGTTTCACTTTACCTTTACCTAAATATGTCAGGAAACACATCTTCTGACAAGGAGTTATTGAAAATATGAGAGATTGCACTAAATATTACGTTGGAGGAAGATTTTACTATAAATGCGGGCATGTCATCTATCCCTGCTGTAAATTTATTTTTTAATGAATTTTTTTCTTGGTGCTTTAGGGCTCACCAACGTCAAGGCCATTAGAGCCCTTTTTAATGAATTAATGAATCATAACTTCACTAGCGTTAGTTTCGGAAGTAAACATAAAGGCGGATGTATTTGGTGGACATTGATTTTGAGTTACTGATTTCTATATTTTATCTACTTTAGAGAAATAAGAATTTGAGAAATTTGTTATGTCCCTTGGCTTTAATACGATTGTCCATTGTGTAGTACGGAAATGTTTTTGTGTAGGAGTTACGTAAATTTTAGAATATTCCACATCGTTTTGGTCCGGTTGTTCAGTATTAGTATCTGTCATTTTCCATTACTTTAGCTGCAACCACTTTTCTAGGAATGGATTTATATTTACGGAAATAATTATGAAATTCGGGTGGTTGGATATTGCGTTTTGAAAAATAATATACACGACGTCTGTTTTCTGAAAAATTCTTATCCCTTATATTATCCATCTATTGTGATTGTTTTCTTTAACTAAATTGCATTTAATGGGAAAGCTGGAGTTGTAATACTTAAAGATATTGAACTGCCTAGGAAGCTTGTAGATATTTTTAAGTGGTTTAATTTATCTTTAATTGTTTGGGCAAAGTGAAGACTGTATCCCGCGTTAAATACTTTGGAAGTTCAAGGGAGTCTACTGTTCACAACTATCAAATCCATAGCCTTCTTTATTGGAAGGCTATGTCAGATCTAGTAATGTTTGAGATGCAAAGATGGGAGTGAGGTGAATTATTGTAGTAACAAAGTTCAAGGAGCTGATTAGATTATTGAATTGATTCTTAAATTGTGCGCGGAATCCGATCACTGAGGAAATCGATGATGAAATAGTCACAGATAACAATAGATTTCATGTATTTCCGCGTTAGACGTTTTAAAACAATTTTGAAGTTCATAAAACATGTTTCAAGATCTGATGTACGAGGTCAATAAATACGCACAACAACGATGCCTATATTGGTCAAATAATACCATCGATATAGAATTTCTCGTAATCTACAAGACGAAATGTCGTTTCTAATGTAAATACATGTACCATCGTGAGGATAATTCCCTTTGAAATTATTTCGACAGTAAAATTATTATTCTTTGATGAAGATTGTTTGATCTGTTATTTATTATAGGGAATTGTTTTTTCTAACCATATTTGTGATATTTGTTTCGAGTCACTTTTAATCGCTGAAGAATCTTGTGACGTTAACTCTACTCCAAAATATTTTCTTAAGACTAAAATATAACCCATACAATGACAGAAAATATAAACTTATATACAAGGACTAACTGTTGTTTTAAGGACTAACATTATTTAGATATCAAAGAATTGCCATCAATTTTGATTCATTAATAGAAATCATGAAAGTTATCACAACACTGAATTCTGAGTCCAACAATTCTCCAGGTTTATAATAATACGCTCTTCTCAATTCGCAAGTTAAAAATCTACGGAGTATATTTATGGGAAAAAACCCAAAACATGTAAAGCACAGAGGCGGCAATAGGGCTTATTGCATGCAACTCTGACGATAGGGTGCTGAAATGTGGAAGGTCTGAGGAAGAAACTTTGCCAAGGAGGTTTTCTGGGTTTCCTTGAGAAATTTGACTTTTTGGGCTTGGTCGAGACATGGTCAAAGCAGGGAGATGAAAATAATGTACATGGATTCGCAACCGAAGCAAAACATCTTAAGAGAAGAGGCACGCGCGGGCGGCATCCTGATGGAGCCGCGGTTATGTACAAAAATGAACACTCAAATCGGTGTGACGAAATGAAAACAGAAATTGATAATACCGTATGCACTAAGGTACTAATTGCTGACACTGCGTTACTAGTATTAATTGTTTACAGGCATAGGGATAAGTCAAAGTACCACAACGAAAACTTTTGTACGGAAATGAGCCAGATGATAAATAGTCGCGAGTATAATGATAATGGGAGATTTTAACGCCAGAATCGGCGAAAGTAATGTCTCCTCGCCGTTGAGGATGATTTCGCGATAGTAAACGTGAGAAATAGTACGGATAAAAACAAATCCGGAAGGGCGAGACCTTAAAATTTCTGCAGCACCCATAACACAACAATACTAAATGGTACGTACGGATAAGATTTAGACGGGAATATAACATTTATTAACGAAAACGGGGAAAGTGTGATAGATTACGCGTTAGTCACGGAAAATTTATTACAATATATAGACGACAAGATATCAGTAGCTCTAATGACCTTGTTGTTGACGAGCCCTTAAAGCCCCACAAAAAAAAAGAAAAAAGATATCAGTCTATAAGGCGAATTTCTTAAGAAGTCTAGGAATGTTATGTAAAGATTTACAAATTAAACTCAAGGTTCGAAATTACAACGTTGCAGCGGACTCCATAATACGTTGTTTACAAAAATCAGGGTCAAGTATGAAAATAATTCAGAGGAACAAAAATTCAAGAAAACATTCGGTGTGGTATAACGATGCCTGAAGGCAAAAGCACTCGCAAAATCTGCCCTGAAAATGTATCAGTGGCTAGGTGGGATAGAATTGCGCTCATCTTATCTTAAACTCCGCAGAGAATATAAACACATAGTTAAGGAAAGTAAACGAGTTTGGCAACAAATGGAAGATGAACGTCTCAGAGAAATACTATCAAAAAAATGTAGCCGCGACCAATAGGGAACAATTCGTAAATTAAGACGAAATAAAATTATAACAAACAAAAAGATGCAATTGGAAGGGAAATGTACTTTAAAAATCTTCTAGCAGGAAATGATGACACATCCCGAAGTAGTAACGAAATAGAAATAATATTTACAACCGATAAAGTGTCTGAACTATATGCGTGTATTACATCCCATGAATTATCTTCTGCCATTCGCGATTTTAAAAAAACAATAAAGCGCCTGGAATAGATGTTGTTCCTTTCGAATTTATTAAGAAACTAACCAATGATATTGTGCCATTTTGAACCGACTTTTTTAATTTCATCTACGATGAAAGGCTTTTTCCATTTATTTTAAACACGTTAGCCGAGAGAGAAACACGAAAGAAGCACGGAAAGCTGTTCGCACACTTTAAGAAAGCTTTCGACACCGTGAACAGAGGCATCCTTTGGTGTGTATTAGCGGACAAGGGAGTGTCAAAAAAATTTCTACGTACTTTGCAAGCTTTATATTGCTCTGACAATACATGCGTTAAAACAAATAATACTACTACAACTCCAACTTATCAAGTAACTAAGGGAGTGGAGCAGGGATATGTTCTCTCTCCGTTGTTATTTATATTATTTATTAAAGATATAACAGAAAAATTATGTGAGTCATCCACAGATGCCCCAACAATAGGTGCTCCTCCTGAACAAAAACATATATCGGGATTGCTATTTGCGGATGATCTTGGTCTATTCTCGACAACAACGTCGGGACATTAGCTAGGTCTGGATATGTTGGAGCTTTTCTGTGATAAAATGTCTCTATGTATAAACATACATAAATCCAAAGTCATGGTATTAAAAAACGGATGAATGTTTAGTAAAAATGAAATTTGGAATTAAAAACGTCAACCTCTCGAAAAAGTTCAAGATTACACTTATCTAGGTGTCAATGTAAGTATGAATATAACCTGGTCAAGGCATATACAAAAATCAAAACAAAAAGGCATGTATGTTCTAAATAAAATCCAAAGAAATACTGGTACCATCCCTGACATCGATCCTAGGATTGTAGTAACGATGTACACGTCACTATTCGTACCTACAGTGGCGTATGGAGTTGAAACATGGGGTGTTGGGGATTGCGCATACTTAATTCGCATCAAAATAAATTATTGAAAAATACTCTTGGCGTACCTCCGAGTACAGCTAACTGTGGTACTCTTTGGGAATTCGGGGTTTTACCGTTAGAAGTAAAGAGTAAGATGAGGGCCATTAAATAATGGGTTTCAATAAGAAATGGGAAAAGGAACAACAATATACACGATTGCTACGAGTTAACGTGTAACGATGGGTGGGGTCAAAAAAATAGAACTATAATCGAAACTGCCGGTCTAGAACACTTGTGGCAGACAGCTCCGGCGAGATCTGATTATGAATTAATTATTCAGAGACTTGAAGACTTAGAGAAACAAAACATAACGGCGGAGAGACAGGAAAAGAGGTCACTAGTCGTGCAGAATATTGCGGCAGGAGACTGGGGGCGAAAACCGTACATAGACAAACTAAACAAGGTAGCAAGAGTAGGTTACGCTTGGGGGATGGAAATTAAGGAAATTGAGTGGGGATCGAGATTTGCAATGCCCTTTATGCACGGAACGAGAAGACTGGGTCCACATTCTTCTAAATTGCGTTAACACTGACATATGTCGAAAAAATTGGCTTCTTGAGGGGCGATACAATCGTAAACCAAGAAATTACACTCTAGCTTTAGAAATAATGCGAGATAATATAATCTCCGTTACTTTAGTCCTTGGCAAGTTTAAACTTGTTATTATTGTAATTATTATTATTATTATTATTATTATTATTATTATTATTATTATTATTATTATTATTGTAAGTGATAGTAGTGGTAGTAATATTAGTATTCTATTTTAATCTGTTTTCATTGATTTAAAAAAATGTACATATGCGGATATGGGTCCATGTACATATACGTAAATATAGGTAAATATGTAAACAAGATTTATTTGGGTATGTTGGTATGTATGCATATGTTATTTGCCCTGCAGGTAAGAAATTATTATTTCTATGAATTTATTTGATTCTCCCTCCGAATTTTTTTGTTCTGTTACAGATTTTCAGTTACCAACCAGATTCTTCTTTTTATGCTTATTGCTTGCTCTAACCGTTGGTTTTCCGTGGTTCCCAACGCTGCTTATTGAACGAAACAGTCTTTTGAGTATATATAACAAAATTCTCCTATTATAACTTATTAAAACTCTTTTTCCGCTACTGATATCATTTACCTACCAAATAATTGAAATATTTTAATACCTCTAATTTTAGTTACTGTTTCAGTTCATTGAGAGTGAATACTAGGATATAGTATGCACAGCCCACGGTACATTTTAGGGCCTCTGTAAGGCGCACGGGTATTATGCCCCGCCATGTATATTGTATATTTTTTGTTGAAATAAATCTTTTTTGAATTACATTGAAATATTTATGGGATCGTTTTACTTTCTCGTTACGTAGTATATAGAAAGTTTTGTAATCGTTGAAAAATTGGAAAGCGAGATTTTTGAATCAGAGATATCCCATTTGGTTATCCCTGATTCAGAAAAAGTGTTTTTTGCATAACGTCCGTCCGTCTATCCGTCTGTGCGCAGTGATTCAGAGTAAATGGATGGATCAGTTTAATTCATATTTCGTATTTAAGATAGAATTTACTTGTTGTCGATGCACGTGGTCTAATTTTTTTACTTAAAAACAAAGGATACTTCACATGAAAGTCATGAACTCTTTGGAATATTTCTCAAAAACGGCTCGAACGATTTTGCTTAAATTTTCTGTACGTTAGTTAAAATTAGTGTGCATTACATCCGCATTAGAGGTATTTCGGTTGAGAGTTTGGTATAGATGCAGTAAAATAATTTCTGTCAATACACATTAGTTACTTCTTTCAAGAAGTTTGAAAAATATTTAGCATATATATGGCTAAATGAGAATGTACATGAAGTGTATTAATCTGTGTGAAATGTATTAAAATCTTTAAAATAAATTTTAAAAAATAACGGGGAGGTCTAATCCCCGGTTGTGCGCCAGGGCAGCTGACCGTCGCGGTGCGGCGAGGGAGCGTATGCCGACGCATTAGCTGGGTTACGCCCGCACCGCAGGGTCACTAACTCTGTGCTCTGTGTGGTTGTATAATATTTTGCAGTGTAAATGGACCAAGCAGACCTAGACTATACTTTTCGTAAACTGAAAATAAAGATATGATAATGATAAAATACATAAGAGGACAGCAAATGCGCAGCAGATACGAAAATACATCAATTTCTGTCTACAACGAAATTATGTTTACACAACACTTTTACGATATTTTTTGTCACACCATGCTGCAGATGGAGAAACGTATATGTGAAAGTATGTGCAATGGTTTTGCACCACTAGTTTCCTATTGTATAAAGAAGATAGTTCACCACCTAATTTCGAGATTTGTTGAATTTATTGCAAACATGTCTTATCATCATGATACACATATTGAATAGGAACACATTGATTTAAGGAATGAGAATAATTTATCCATAGCACTGTTTTAAAGGATAACAACTTTTGCAGAGTTGGAGTGAATTTTGTCACAACAATGATTCAACATTAATTTAACATTACTGAAATCTTTGAACGCAAGATAATCCCAACATTTCAGGACCCAATAATATATAATATGACTTAAAAATAAATTAAAAACAGTAATAATTTATAATTATTTAAAAAAAACTCATAAACTTACTGTTGGGCTAAGAAAATATTGATTTTCTCATAAATGTGCAAATGAAAAAAGTGAAAAACCCTTTTATTACATTGTTATTACCTTTTTACTTTGAAAATGCTACTGATATGAATACATTTAAAACTATGTGTTTGAGTTGATAAATTTATATTATTTGTAATGTAACCTCTTTACTTGTTTAGCCTTTAGATGCCATAAATTCTCTTGAACAATCTTTGTTTTCTATGTTGTTGGTTTTTACTTGTTTAGCCTTTAGATGCCATAAATTCTCTTGAACAATCTTTGTTTTCTATGTTGTTGGTTTTTAATAGTGAATT
The DNA here is from genome assembly GCA_002313205.1 of Laupala kohalensis. NCBI lineage: Eukaryota > Metazoa > Arthropoda > Insecta > Orthoptera > Trigonidiidae > Laupala > Laupala kohalensis. The sequence goes on along the minus strand of NNCF01126038.1, from coordinate 220,177 downwards.
GATGTATTTAACTGATATATTTCATTTCTTTTAATTAATTTGTAAATATATTTACATGTTTCAAGGGAATATAACCTATTATAGTTATTACTGCTACTTTCACGACTATCGAGTGTATTTGTTGGAATATGAAATACTTAAGGGTTACGAACATATTCCAAAGAGATCACACCAGGCTCAAAAATCAACACCATAATTGTATGACCTATTAATCTGAAGAAAGAAGAGGATTCGAGTCGGTAATTCTGTAGTTCACGGTTGCTAATAAAAGACTGTGGCTGTCAAATAGGGGTGACCATGTTTTTAGTGAAAGGGAGAATAATAATTGTTGTTATGAGTGACGTTGGCCTGGCTAATATTGGGTAAGGGTTGGAGACATCTGTGGAGCAAGTGAACATATTTGGGCAGCACTGTTTGCTAATTGGATTCGAAGCTCCGCACAGGTGGTCTGTAGGTAGTCGATTGTTTGGGCCAAGAGCGTGTTCTGTACATAGATTTGGTCAACTTCGGTCGACTAGGAAGATGATACACAAAGAGAATGGAGACAAAGGTTCAAACTGTAGTGGAGGAGAATGTAGGTAGAAGAAAAATGTGATGAATATTTGGATGACGTATTAATTTTATTACCTTTGACACGAACTTCTTTACTTTACGTGTTATTTAAATAATATAAATTAACAAAATTATTTTATAGTAAATATAACGCCGATTTAAAAATTATTTTAGGTGATGAAAATAACTTCTTTGTTTAATGTTTTATTAACTTACAGAGAAATAGAACCTGTGTTGGAGCTTTAGAAAGTTTATTAATTTTTTTTCCTTTTGTTATTTAGATTAGTATTCAGGTTAAAATGAATTGAAACAATAATTTCATAACAGTAAATCAGGTAGGAAATACCCGAATCTGAGTTCTTTAAATTTGTTACTAAGATAGGTACCAGTAAATTTACACCATAGTACAAAATACTAATACTGACTGGCACACAACACGCAATGGGGTTTGCAATAGCAACAATCGGTAAGCAAAAAACTGAGATTTATTATTTAAAAATAGAAGTTCATCACGTCCGGAAATTCTATCTTCCACAAAGGATAGAGACATCTTCGATGTAAAGTCCAAGGAGGGAATAAAGATCCATGAGGTAATACAGATTTGAGGTCAAAGTGAATCATGAAATTTGGCAATGCATTAGAATCGAATACTGGAACATAATAAGATTATTCAATGATGAGAGTGAATAAAGAGAGGAGAAAATTCTTTAAATGAAGGAGGCTGGTTCGAATTCACGAAAATCACATAAGAACACAATACTGAATGTTCTAATTCGGGAATAAAATTTATCCTCAAAGTTTCCTTGAAAGTAAAAACACATATTACAAAGAAATAAAGAAAATCGTACTTGTCATCACATTCCATCATCGTTGTTGAAATGGCAAAAATGGTATTTAGGAATGTAGAAGGTAAGGTTTAGATTTTCTTGAAAGTAACATCAAAATAAATTTTTCGATGATACGTATTCTAGTCTTATTTCATTATTGTTTACCTACAATGGGCTTCTTAGACGGAATGGACTTTATTAAAATAGTTTTAGCCATCGCATCAGTCTAGGTTCCTTGACATTTGCATTGCTGATTAATAAGTAATTAGACCTTTTGAATCGGAAAATGGTCATATTTTCCCCCATCCCTTACCATTTTCTTGAGAGTAATTTCTCAGTGCGCATGATTGTAACTTGATTCGGAACAACAGTTTTGATGAGACATTGAAAATGAAATGATTGATGTTTTTCTTGTTTTCTAATGATTGTTGCGTTCTCGAAGAAGTGAATTGTTACACAGAATGGAGTCTATATCAAAGTGAGTCTATATGAAAGGTCATACTGGTTTAGGAATAAACAAAAGAGTTTGTAGATACATGAAATGACATGCATGCGCTTATTATTTCTCGTAACTTTTCACTTTCTTTGCTAACTCTTGTCTTCGATTTCCTGCAATTGATATTCGTTCTTCAAAGTGTTTGCTGCGTTATCAAAAAGTATGTTGAGGTCTTTCGGGGTGATTTTGGGATTTTGGGGTTTTGGGTTCTTTATTTTTATGTTCACAGATCTATCATTTCCTTTCGAGTGTTTTCAACCTTAAATTATTGCGTCTTAAATGCTTTGTGTATGTAAACATCAACCGAATAACTTTTCCCATACCTTTTTTCGGGAAGTGACTCATTAAGCGCAAAGAAACCTTTTCTCCCACAGTAAAAACAGACAACGTAATTTGCTGACAAAATTGTTGACCAGGACAAACATTGAGGTCAAAAATACCTATTGAATGAATCATTCCAGAGGGTTCCAGAACAAATCGTTCGTAAAACAGGGTGTTTGAAAGGCATTAATATATCAATGTAATTTGGATACTAAAGCACTAATTCAATGTTATAAACTACAATTTTTGTATCACAAAGTAATGAAAACTCCTTGAATTTCAAGGAAGAGAAACGTTTCATATTTTTCCAAAATTTAATCTGTTTGATGATAAAATTAATATACCGCATGACCAAATCATATATAGTGTATATAGGTCCTCAAATCTGTTTTATGAGCTGATGATATTTGATAAGAAATTAATCATTAATTTAGAGTTATTTTAACAGTATTGATTTATAAACAATATTTTTAGAATAATCTATAATTTGATAATAATATCTACTTGTGAAATAATTTTTTGAGTTTTATTAAATACAAATTTGTTGGTTTTGGTTTAGTATTACAACATGTAGCTAACAATTTTATTGTTACCTTAGAAGTGTGCTGAAATGTTTAATTCCCTTCTGCCGTAGTGCCCTTGATGGGATGGTCCCTTGCTTACTATCGGGGAGTAAATTAGAATATCGTCCTCCACGTGGTCAAATGCAGTTTGTTACTGCATTTTTGACAGTAAATATCTTAATTTAATTTACATCTGAACTATATCCCGGAATATTTGTGAGTAGTCTCTGATGAACACATGGAGCTCTATCAATATATAGCACTTATGGAGAAAAATAAAGAATTATGGGAAACTAGAGCTCAACTATTGAGACACTGACATCGGTCTCGAGGTGTATTCAGGTCAAACTACCTGGAGACGTCCGACTCTTATTGCGCATGCAGTGTTTTTGAAACCTATGATATTTTTTCCCCTTTAGAATATGTTTAAAAGAACTGAATTAATGTTTCTCACAAAAGATCAATAATTACTTTTATTTTCAGTAATTACTACCTTTAAATGAGACTTTCGCATTTCAAAGAATCTAGTGAAATTTTACGAGATATCAGAAGAAGAGCAACGTAGCTGTCGGACTGGCATTTCCCAGCCATAGCTCAGACACAATCTCCGTTAACCGACATTTCCTGCTACCTGCCACACGAACTTCATGAAGATGTATTCAAGTGGAGAATTTCAGCGAAATAACTACTTGATATACAACTCTTTACATGATTTTTACCAAGTTCGGGCACTTTCAAACATGAGATAAATTGTTAATCATGTTATTTTCTCTTAAACTAAAATTTGGATTAATTAAATCTCAAAAAATGTTTTGTTCATCAACACTTTTGAGATCAATGGTTGTGGTGTCACATGTTTTGCGATTAAAACTTTGAATCTAGGCTCCTCATAAATAAAAGACTAACGAGTAATGGGAAAAATAAGGTCATTTTTGGATTTAGAAAATCAAATTTCAGAAAAATCATCAGCCACAGAACATAAGGAATATTTTATTCATTACATTCGAAGCATTTAAATCACCTAGACTTGAAACACGTAGAATATGCGAGAGAACGATCAAAATAATCGGGAATATGGCATGATTAAGACCAAAATTTCTTAATGAGTATATTAATCTATTGGTACTTTAAACTTCAGTACAATTACTTTGAATTCGAAAATACTGGACTTATTGGGACTCTTTTTCATGTAAAACTCTGCATTTTTGTATTTATGTTTTAAATTTAATTAATACCCCTCATTGTGTTATTTTGTCTTCAAAGTTATAGATTGAATACCCCATTAGTAAATTTATTACATTTCTAATTATGATACCTTCAGTGCCACTTCAAGGTTCGCGTTGCATTGAGTCACCTTTAAGCAATATATTTTGAGTTGTTTTTCGAAGAGACACTACTTTATTATTTGAATCGTTAGAGGATCACTTATCTAAATGGACTGATATGATTCTGCCATAAATGCAGAATTTTTGACCAGAATTTTAAATGATTTTTTCCCTTGCTCACAGTATTTTGTTTGTTGTTAGTTGNTTATTTTTAGTGTTTGAGAGATGCAAAGTAAATAAGGTATTCTCACGTTTAAAATAACGTAATAAATTTTAAAGTATTTCAATTAATTTGATAATTAAAATTATCTTTTTAATTAATATAATTATTCTTTGTTTAAGTTTATATGCAATCTTTACGTCTTCCTGCGATTCGAAGCGATATTTTGTTATTGTAACATTTTGAAAATTACTAGATGTTATGTATTTCGGGGAGAAATTGTAAAATATTAGCGTATTTTAAGAAAATATTATTAGAATGTTGTCTAATGTTGGTACCCTTTATGATTTGCTTTTATATGACAAGAAATCTTATCAGCATTCTATGTACGAATTGTATCAAAAGATTAAACTTCAATATTATTCTTTTTGATTTGAAGGATATGAAAACACCACAAAGGAAATAATATTACTTTTTAATGTATTATTTTATTCGTGTTCAATTAGTTTTCCTGTATAAATATTTTTGAAATTTTATCACAACTAGTAATTACGCAACTGAATTACCGCCTTTTGTCTTTCTTTCTTCGTGATATCGGCCATAACATCTGCGTGTCAAAAGACTTTGATGGTATTGGTCATGAGGTCCACCAACCACGTCATTAGAATGAAATATTGTTAAGAATGTAAACTGAGTGAAGGAACTGAGTGAATATTTCTTGAATTATAGAACGAGTAGCTGGTTACCCGACGTCGACCCAGAATTTGTTTTTACTTTTTAGACCAACGAACCGGAAACCTCGCAGGTCGAATTTTCACTTCCGATGCAAGATACAACGGTGGCAGCGCGGTTGCACCATTTCATTAAAACGCTTTCAAAATGTAAATCAATTATCCAAATTTTACGATTTAAAGATGTTTTAATCTTTGTTAAATGCACCGAGCAACAACAACAAAGATATTAAATTTGATGATTATTGATTTTCCTTCTTAAATTATTATTGTAGTTCTCTTTGAGGCGAACAATATTGCCATTCATAATTGTCACACATCTCGTACCGTTTAGGTGGCGTAAGCGAATGTACCTCCTCTTTCTCCGATTTCATCAATATTTATGGTCAAAATTATTTTCTACCTTTTCACGTATATTTAAAATAAAAGTTAGCCAATGTGCGTCCTGAACATTTTACTTATCTGACAACTTTCGGTGAGGTAAAAATGGCGACGAGCCGGGAATCGAACCCGGGGCTCCTGCATTGATCACAGGGGTGTTAATCACTACACCACCCGTTTGCCTTCCACAGCTGTACACAATTTCCATGCTAAGGTTCGTTATGCGTTATGCATTTTAACTATCTTCTTGGCAAATTTCATCACAACCTGTTCAGTGGTTTAGTCGTGATCAGGAAGCACACAGACAGACAGACACACTTTCGTGGTACTCATTTATATATTAGTATGGATTCATGTAAAAGTGGGAAGTCACAGGTCACCCTAACAAAACAAACTTAATGTAGAGAGCATGGAGTTCTTTTTATCATTTCTGATTTTTAGGAGTAGCAATGAAACATTCAATTGTTGTTGCTACCGCAGCAATTGAATATTAGAATGCAATAATCATGCATCCACGCTATTCACTATGTAATTTGCATTATGTTTCCAGCAATTTCAAGTAAATTTTTACTTTTATTTGTATCCAACTTTCTGTCGTGACTTGCTCCTCATATTGCTCGGTGAATCTTAACACATACATGGACTTTCAAATCCGTTTCATCTACTCTAGACACGACGGTTGCCTGACTCTAACCTCACACAACAGCAGCTGAGTACAAACACGCAGAGCTATAATACCGATAAGGCTGTTTATCCGATGTTTATTTCGTCGAAGTTTGAATTATAGTTTTTATCTTCCTGTACGACCATATTTTTTTTTCTATCCCCATTTACACGAATCGCATTGTAGGTCAGGATATCTGTACAGTCTGCACTTCACTTGGCGTTGCGTGTTTGTGTCAAATGTAGGTGAACTATTTGTCTGTATTCGATGTATTTCCTCTACTGTAGCAAAAACGCAAATAAGCGAACACCCGTATCCGTCCCCTTTTCGGTATTTTCGCACATCATAGGACTCGAAAAAAAGCATATATTTGCGTTAACCATCCACACTTGCATGTATTGCGTTTGCCGTGTTTTGCTTAATCGAGCGCGCGTGAACGAGATTTGTTGATATTCTGGTTCTTTAACCAATATTTTGACTTTTCTTATTCTACAAACATTTTAGTGTGGACTCGAACATTTCTATAGGCTGTAATAACGAAACGGTATAAAGATTTCTTGAATTATATAAAAATACATCCCGTCCATTATTGGTATAAAATAACATTTGACGTAATTGAGATCTTTGCGTGTTAGGACCATGTGAGGATGGTGTGTTTGTGATATTTGTCAAATATTTTGCCACATACAACAAATACGCTACACCAAGTGAAGTACCAGCAAACGAAGTTTTTTTTTTAACTTGAGGGAAAAAACAGAATTCATATCGTTTAATTTGAATTTGTTGAACCTCATCTGAAACAAATCCGGAATACCATTACGGTGCTGAAACATTTTGTGCCATTGGTGCGACACGTGAAACGGTGAGAAGCCGGACATATACATTTCCCCGCAATGGCAACTGATACTCCCATCTCCCGGGAGCAGAAGCATTTGCGGCGTCGGCAGAAACCGCCACGCAATTTCGAAATCTCGACTCCGGCGACAACCACTCCGCGGAAGATAATAGGCGACGTGGAATGGAATTACTCGCTATGTAGATAGCATTGGAGTACGCTTAATTTTGTTGCCTTGATTTTGACTGATTTCGACGTAAATTGCAGAGAGCCAGTAAAACGGCCTGGGCGATGAATGTTGAATATTCCTGTTTACCCAGAATGTATTTTCGTCTCTCTTCGATGTTATTTTGATTGGAATTATAGTTATTATGCTCCATTTGTGCTGAACAAAAACGAATGTTTTTGCTGTACTTTTGAATGCAATTTTTGGTTTGGAAGATAGGGACTATTAATATTACCAAATTTGTGTTGTTACATAGTATTCCATATGCAAGCGCCTGAAGTATGAAAATGCAACTTTCATTAAAAAACGATTTTACGAGACTTACGTTAGTATTTCATGTTGCAATATGTGTAAATTGTGTTTCGTGTTTTTAACTCCGACTTATCAAAGTCGACTTTTTAATTTTGTTGATTTTAAGATTTAAGAGCTTTATGTTAAATTCAATTCAAAAGGGCTTTATTTTAACGAAAAATCTACAATATATATGGCGGGGTTTTAGTGACCGTGCGCCTTACAGAAACCCTAAAATGTACCGTGGGCTGTGCATACTGTACCCTAGTATTCACTCTCAATTAAATGAAACAGTAACTAAAATTAGAGGTATTACAATGTTTCGATTATTTGGTAGGTAAATGATATCAGTAGAGGAAAAAGAAATTAATAAGTGTTAATAAGTTACAATAGGAAATTGTTTACTGTCACGGCTATTTTTTAAATATTAATTTTTATTTTTAATATCAGCTATTGTTATACATACATAAATGACTGTTTCGTTAATTGAGCACCGTTGGGAACCGCGGAAAACCAACGGTTAGAGCAAGCGCGCTAAGCATCTGGTTGGTAACTGGAAACCTGTAACAGAACAAAAAAATTCGGTGGCAGAATCAAATAAATTCATAGAAAAAATACATACTTATCTGCAGGGCAAATAACATATGATACATACCAACATACCCAAATAAATCCTGTTTNTATATATATATATATATATATATATATATATATATATATTTCTATCACTTATAATAATAATTATAACAATAAGTTTTAAACAGATTTAAATTAAGTGTGTTCATTCTGTTCAATCTCCTTCATCAGTTCCGCCTCCCACTTTTTTCGAACCATACTCAGAAGAGCTTTATAATTAGTACCTCTTTCATAACACTTACAGTGAATGATGTAAAAATAGGTTTACACTATTATCTTTAAAATTCAAATCCTGCGGGTGATATTCGTAACAAACCCTTAATCGTTACACCTTATATCAGCTTGAGAATGTAACCTATTAATTTCTTCCATTCAATGAAGGTAAAATACCTTAAAATAAAGTTTTGTAGATGCAAATGCGGTTTCATAGATCATAAAGTTAATAAGGAGCATCCAGCGAAGCACTTCTCCACTCTGCTAGAGTATAATTAGACTAGTAACATTCACTTATTTCAGACCGTTACCATCATCTGCAGAGTGCACCCACCAACTGCGCGCTGCGATTACTGTAATGAACCTCCAAAGAGAGAACCAAGTCCATGAATTGAAGAAGAACTGCTCATAAAATTCCACTCTCACTGTTTCAATCCCACAGAAAATTCAAAGATTCTCAATTCTAAAAATGTTCATTCGCAAATAATATATACAAAATTCGTGAGCTCTCTAGGTAACTCCAATATTTTTTTACGAAACGTGAAGAGATTTTTTAAAAGAAGTACGTACGCAGGGTGTTGAAATCCCATTGCTCTTTGATACCTTCAAAGGAACCGAAGCAGAATGGAATTGTGGGGTGACTGCGGAGGGGAGGAGGGACATCGCCCCGGGAAATCAGAGGACCTTCATCAACTTTAGGATGATGGCAGTTTCAGTGACAATAAGTTCGGCGAAAAGCGGTTTCTTGCGTCCGGCAATGCTATTTGGTGGAGGTGGCTCATGCACCTAAGGTCAGAGGTGAACTAATGGCGAAGTCTGTGATTGGTAATGATGGTAATGAAGGATCCGGGAAAGTGTTCGTTACGATGGTGTTGGTTGCCTAAACGTTAAGTCCCTATAACAGAGAAATAAATGGTGACTATCACTAAAACGAATGATGTGACAAAGACGTTGGTGATGCTTCAGATGGCAGGATGAACAGGATCAAGGGATAACGTGGATAGTGGTGATGCGATGTAGGTCTGTTGGATGTCAGTGATGGTGATCACTATTGATTGTAACGCAGGATCAGGGAAGAATAATGTCATTGCTGTTCATAGTGGAACAAATGATCCCGATGACGAAGAAATAGATGGTGACGATTAAAACATAGAAGCTGATCTCTAATGATGAAAATGATTGTAATGGATGATAGTATAGGATGATGGGAAAATGATAGTGATATTTGTGATTCCACAGTCTAACTTCCTACCGTCGCGACATTTCACACTAATTCCCTATGCTGGTTTTTCAATTGGTGACAGCAGCGATTTGACACGTCGGGGACTATCACTAACTCACCACAAAACGTGCTGAACACCCACAATATATTTCATTACACATAGTGATACTTGCTCACCACTTCAAGGCACCACTTCGGTGAACTACTAGCTTTTGCCTCTTTTGTGATATTACACTGTGGTGATACTACATGTGGCTGGATGAAAAATAACAGGGGATGGCGTGAATGATGGTGATGTGATGTTGGTCGCGGAGAATCTGATGGAGGCGGAAACCCTGTCTGAAGCACACTGATCGATTTCTTTAAAGCAGCCGTTCGTTCTTTCCCTTCTGCTGCTTCCGTGAGTTGTTTACGGTAATACGATTCATTAATTCTCAAAACAAAATCGAAAGACTCGCTACCATGCGACTTAGTGTTGGATGTCAAATGGAGTGAAATTAATTAATAACAAATGATAATTATTAGAAAAAAGTCAAACTTTCATTTCTTTCGATGTTTTGGCCCCTACAAGGGATATCTCTTCTCAAGACTATAATGAAAATACAAATATTAAGTTATATAAAAAAAAGGGAAAAAAAATACTATCAAAAATATTTTATTAGTATTTGTGCGCTTCTTGTTATTATATTATAGTATCTTTGTATTATATTTTTCCTTATACCTTTGTATTATCATAATAGCCTTGAGACGGGCTACCTATTTGAGGGATGTCTAATATTTATGTCTTAAAATACAAAGCAGGTAGAAGTATCCTCTCCGACTGTTTTCACATTTTGGGAAAATTCGTTCCATAAAATTTTTCTCGGTCTTCTATGTACATTTCTGAATTACAGAAAAGAAATAAAAACAAATATATGATAACTATGCAAAAACCAATATAGATGTGAATAGATCATATACCCATATATATGATAATTCGCATTTCGAGTGTATGTAAGGAAAATTATATGCTGACTCCAAGTTGGTTTTTTTTCGAAGTTCAGAGTTTCTTTATTCATACCTGATTTTTAAGTTTAATTTTCTGTGATTGCGAAACGTGATGAATTTATCACCAGCTCAATAGTCATTAATCTGTTGTCTGTTATGCTTTTTGTAATTATTATAATTATTTTTTTATTATTATACAAATTGACTACTCAGAATTTGTTTTCTATATACAGTTGTATTGAAATAAACTACTTTCCCTTTACGTGATTAATATTCATTGGTTTGGAAAGAGAAAAGATAATTGCATATACAAGTACCTTTTAGTCATTATCTGAATTATTTACATGTATTCCAGATCAAATTAACTTATCTTGTAACTTTGCGAGGTTGTGTATATTCTGGCACTATCCTGGCCCGGGTTTCTCTCCGGTTTTCTTTAGGGTAGAGGCGGATTCTCACATAAGAAGGAATGTCATTAATACTTTTTTTATTAGTCTCGAATTTTACTGCATTTCATATCGACGATTTCTTTTGTAAGAAAGATGAATAACAGTACTTATATGTTAAATAATGTGTTTTATGAATATTAAATCTGCCAATGTACTTGAGCCCTTGATGGGATGGTCCCTCTCTTGTTTTCGGAGAGTAACTTAATTTCTTACCCCTCACCAGGTCATACAGTACAACTGAAAAAGTAATTATTATCGTCCGTGAACTTACTCGTAATCAATTCATTAGAATTATATAAGCTCTTGACACAACAATATTATTGATTGTTATTTAGAACTTAAATTGATATATTCCTTGGAAAAAATAACTAAAATTGAAATTATTTTGTTCTTTCTGAAAGAAAGAGGTGAGACTGAATGAGCTGATTTATTTCACTGATTCATTGGAGAATAATGTTTACAAAATTTATTCACCATTCTTCTTAATCTACTTGTAATTCCTGAAAATTGACTAGATGTCAAATCTTGTAATTTCAGATCTTGTGACATCAAATTTATCTTAGTTCAATTTATATTTCATATACTTTCTGCCAAATCACCAAACACTGATACCAAAAAAGGTGAAAACCCTATAATTATTGAGATATAAAACGAAAACATTATGAAACTAACGTATATTTGTTTCTTAGAATAAAAAAATCATATTGTTGAAAATATTTCATGAATCTATTTTAATACGAGTAATTTTCAAAACAAATTAAAATTTTTTAAAAATATGTGTTGTGTACAATTTAGTCTTTGTATTAAATTTGTCAATGACTATAATTTCTCAAAACTTGTCAATATGACAAAAAAGGTAATATCACTACTGTTATAATTAACTTTTTCTTTTGAAAATAATTTTTAATCCTTATAAGTCAATAATTAAAATACCGCAGAGATAAGGAAAGAAAACTGATTTTAATTTATTTAATAATTTTCATATATTTTCATTAAGTTTACAGAGCGCGTGGTTTAAATATTACAGTTAAAACAATAAAAATGTACGTGGAGTAAGTCTGACATTTAAAATAAATAAATCTTCTTATGAAGAGAACATAAGAAAAAATTATTGTGAAGTGAAACTGTGAAAAAAGTGAAAAATGGAAACCAATTCTTAAGAATCTTGATAAGCTTTCTTCACCTATAAAAGGTGCCTTAAAAATCTTACATCTTTTGAAAATAATATTCTGAAAAAAACATTTGTTTCTTCACTGAGATTAATATTGTAAAAATAATTTGGCAAAGCATTTATATTATTTTAAGAGATGTTTTGCATATTATGAAGTCTTTTTTATGTTGACATCTTATAGATGATGTTTGATGGCTTTTACATAACAGGTGAAACTCAATAATCGATGATGAATAAAGTTAACAAATTGTTTAACTACTGTATTTTTTGCTTGTCACTGATTCTGGACATATGGTCCGGTCTTCCACCTAACCAGATGTAGGTGGGAAGGAATTGTTTCCAGGGAATCTGAAAGTACCGATCTAAAAGTTCGGTTACATAATTTTTATTAGTTAAGGTTTATCACATTATGAAATTGCTTGTGACCGAATATATTGAAAACCACAATTGTAAATATTGTTACAAATTTCTCTCAACATTGTAACAATTTTTTAAGCAAAATGTAATAATCTTGTAATAATTCAGGGTTGTAGGATAATATGAAATTTTGCTCTTTACCCCTTCTTTTCTCTACAAGGCTTTTACCATTCTGTAGTATCTCTTAGAACCTTGAGAATGTAGACGGATGTCTCTCATATACCTTTACTGTTCCCAATTTGAACTATATTCTCCTTCTATTTCTCTTCGTTACTGTACCACAAATAATTCTTACTTTAGCTTTTAAACGTTTGTTTAGAGGCATAGTTGTACAATAAAAAATTTACTTTTTTTCTATTTATGTTGTACATGACAATTACTTGAAATTAAGTTATTCTTAATTTTATAGAAATTTTTGTGTTTGCTTGAAATGAAGATCCAATATTTTCCTTTATTCCTCGATTCTGTTATATCTCTTTAACTCTTCGCCCTTCAAAATGAGATTGTGTGAGTCTGTTAGGTTTACGCATTATCTAAATCAACAGTTGGAATAGATTATAAAATAAGTACATTTAAGTATCGGTCACTCATGACACGTAAACGAGAAGTATTGAAAATGGATACCGCAATAAAACGAAACCTTTTTAAATACATTTTATATCCTCATTATCATGACATACACGGTTATTAGAACAACTTCTCTATTTTCCATGGTGATATCCACATTGCCGCGAATACGAATGTTGAAATTCAACTTCATTTAATATCAATATTGTTAACAAATTTAGAATTTGATATGGATGGAGAAATCAATTCTTCTTGATCAAATACATTTCACACAGTATCACATTTCACAATGCGCTCTGTGTTGATAATCTACTGTAACATACTGTAATATCTCTCTCATCTTTTGATGTCATGAGTGATGTCCCCAGACTTCCTCACATTAGCCAATTTTCTAGGAGAGAATTTTATTCCGAGTTTACAATCGCAGTTTGCATTTGTTATCAAAATTTTGAACTCTGAAAACATGGGATCCTTGGTAAAACGAATGATTACGTCTTTTCCAAACTGTGGTTTGTGAACCACAAATGATTTTCTTGCGTTTATTTGTTTCGTCTGCGGTCAGATTAGTTTGGATATTAGTCCGAAAACCATCCAAAAATAAAATTAAAAGAATTTTGTGTCGCTGTTCTAGAGAATATAAAGCGAAGTTTGAAGGAATATTTTTTATTTCTGTTCCAGGTTTGACATTTCATTGAATGAATTGATGTATTAATTTTGTGTCAGATGATCGATTACAAAATCGTAATTTGACCACCCTTCATGACACAAAAAAAACAAAACATTTATTTGTTTTTTATCAGCTATTAACGGCATTTTATGAAAATTTGTTTCGCCAGTTTGCAAAATCGAATTGCCTGTTACATTACATTTTGTGGTATAGTAGGTGCTCGAAATGAAATTTTAATTAACCAAGAGAAAATTAGCGGAATTTTATAAAATTTACAAGAAACCTGAAAATACTAAACAAAACATCGAAAACACGAGGTTCGTATTTGGAAAAAAATCATATTCACTTTGCAAAAAATTTAAATCAAACAAACCAAAATGGGCATTTTCTCATATCTTTTTTAAAAATTGAAGGAATTTATTTTCATTTGACGCCCATTTTATTGAAATCTTCCCCATTCGCAACGTCTCAAACTGTAATCAACGTAATTTTTCCGCAGACTAGTCAATTTTGACTGGGCGCAGACCTTGACGGTTTAGTAGGCCTATTTTTGACGGAGAAACGTCTGTCACTTACAGATTTGTCCGTCACTGAAAGGCGTTAGTGATAACACCCTCTATTTATAAAACTTGCCTTCTCCCCGTTACACACCATTTATAAAACTTGCCGTTTGAAAACAATAGTCTAATGATACGTTCACAAAACAATTACTATTTCTATTTAAGCAATTTCTTTCGGGTCCACTAAACTAGTGAACATTCAGCAAGAGCTCGCTACCTTGAACTCAACCAAGGTTCTTCGTAATCACATTTTCTTAAAAACTGAAAGTGAGAGCTCCTTGTATTTTAACAACATCTTACGCTTACTCTCCCAAAAACTGACTGAACACTCTTGCCTCGTAGGAATAATTTTTGTTAACTTTTTCATTATGTACAGATAGACAGCCGGGTCGCCGATAACACGAATAAACGGCCGTGTTTTGAACTTACTAGAAAATATAACTGGTCATGGTGACTTCATGACTTACATTTAACGTATAGGAAAAGAGACATCGGAGTTTTGTGGTTGTGGAGTGGACAGAGAGACAACGGGACATGCTTTAAGGGACAGCGACTGGTATGTGGAAGAGAGAGGATGGTTTTTACGAACGTTTCCAACAATTAAATTGGTTTATTAAATTTGAAGGACAACAGGACAATAATACACGGCAGAAGTATGAAATCTTTGAGGACTATGTCAATAAAATAAGTGAAATCAGAAAGACACACAGATAGTAGATATCATGTAGACGGGGACGGACAAGTCGTATTGGGGCTGAGTACCGCATCCTCTGAGAATTAACCCAAAGTAGAAAAGAAGGAAATACTCGTATTGTGTAAGCAGTGAAGACTAGGTGACCATAAGATCAAATCAAAAGGAAAAAACAATGGTTGTATTGTGAATATATGTTGGAGATCTAGATTGACCTAAACTCAACCACCTTTTAAGCAGTAGATATTTCATACAATTTCTCTGCGTTAATCAATCAATATAAATATTTGCTTTTATATTTCAACGCATAAGATATCAAGTGAGCATTACATAAAACATTAAAAATTTGCAACTGCAGCTCGAAGGACCGTCATGATGCCCATGTAATTTTAATATTTTGTAACAGTTCATTTTGCAAATGTTTTTTGATCTTCAATTTTTTTTTTTTCAACGCTGCAAGATACGTTTTACACATAAGCTATAATCTCACATTGCAACAAAGAAGGTAGAACATACAGAAAAAGAAATACGCACGTGGAAATGGTTGAGAAAAGATGGGTAAACTTTTCCAAATTTGTCTATAAGTATACCATCTCCTTTCTATTTCCAAGTATACAATCTCTTTGCGCGAAAGTTGTTTTGAGGATCATTCAACTGAAGTTGCAAGAAAGGGAAGTTTTTTTTTTCATCACTGGAGAATTAAGCCCCTTCATGAATAGATGGAGAATTTAGTAAATTAATAAATATACGAGAATTAAAATTTGTCCTATACCTATCTATCACTCAAACCGTTTCACAAGTATAAGATGTGTTTAATTGGAGTTTTGTGCAGAGCATTAATCTATAAATATGTTTTTAATTTTATGGTATGCAAGGAAATACCAATATATATTACTTACGAGTATAAAACACAATTGGTCATAAATGTTGATGAAGTTTACTTCGCTTGAAAAAATTAATCATTATTAGTTGTGGTAGACGTGTTTATTCCATTACAATGACAAACATCACGCCTCGACCTCTGTTCAGGTCATAGGAACACCTGAACATAGGAACACCTGAACGCAAACCAAGAAACATTGGTCTGGTTAAAGGCTAGATTTATATATCCTCATGTTGTTTCACGCGCTAAATTCGAATTCGGGGTCAGAATTGCACCATCACCCTCCAATTCTTTTAAGTCTAATAAAACTGCACTTAAAAATAGAAGTAAAAAAACAGAAAATATTGCTCTGTTCCAAAGAATATACATCTGTATCTCTATGTGTTTTGAAGCGTGGAATCCGAATTCAGATTTGTTCCATCACCCCTCAGTTGCTTTTTTAATCCGTATTTTGTAAATTTAAGGGTGGGTTTTCGCGATTGAAAAAATTGGGGGTCCCCGGATTCGGATTCAGCGCGTCAAAATACAGAAGAATACGTTGGTCTCATCTTTAAACTATACATTTTTTTGTATGTATATGTGTAAAGAATGGACAAAAAATATACTTGAAAACTAAAGAACAAAAAAATATATCAACAAACAAAAATACAACAAAAAGTTTTCTTGCATCAACCTATCGACGAAGTATTTGTCCTTGAATTCGATGGATCGTACCACCGTGTGTGTCCGGGAGAGCGAGCACGCCCGTGACGTCTCGACCACCGCCGCCGTCGCCTCCGCTACTGCTGCTGCGGTCTCTCTTCTCCGCCTCCGCCCCGCGGTGCGTCAATGCCTCCTCTCCGCGCATGCGACCCTTGCGGCAGCTGCGCAACCGAGGAGAAACGGGCGGCGACCGCGCGGCAGCGTGTCGCGCTCTGCTCCGCCGGGGGCGCATGGCTTCTCGCGGACGGATGGGCGCAGAGGACCAACGACATGCGGAGGAGGTGGCAGTTACCAGCTGCGGGCGCGGCGACCGTCACATCGGTGGCCAGAGATCGAGTGTTGCCGTCGAATGGAGTGTTCTGAAAAAAAAATTGAACTAGCAATGGTATACAGTGTTGACGATACATTAAGAAATAATTTCGTGTAATGCAATGTACAAACATCACATCATATACTGTCCACCAAAAACACAACCGATTTTTATTAACAATATTTTTTTATTGTTCACATATTCAACCCCCTGATTTGCTCACTTATATTTATTAATTATTGGTTTATTACATGATTAGTAAACGACAAATAAGTTTTAATGATAAAGAATTGGGGCGATGAGAAACTGAAAACATTTATAATTCTTTTCACATAATTTAAAGTGAAAAGTCGAACTATCCAGAACCTGGCTTTTGGATACTTGAATTAACAATGTGTACAAAAAGCAAACAATGTGATATATCAATTCATCCGTGAGAAATTCGTATAACATTCCTTCGAAATTCACCCCTCGTAATACTAATTTGATAATAGTAATGCAAAGAAATTTTAATGAGTGAGTCCTTCAACACAAAACAAATGTTCTCTAAAATTATAGTTTATATTTTTTAAACTCATCATAAAAACTCAATAATTCAGGATACGCGATACACTGATCTTGATCACAATTATGAATGTGGAAAAGCAAGTGAAAGTTGCACCGAACTTTTTATGTTGCCTTATCTTTCCTTCTTTGGATACATTTATCTTTCCGTTGTATCGTTCATGAAATTCACTTTAGATGGCTAGTCAGAGATTCACATTCTACGTGTCACTGTTTCGAAAACAATACTGATAACTAAACGATTGATCTGAAATTATATGCAACATTGGTAAATATACAATTCAATCAATAAAAATATAATTTCAAAGAATAATATAATTTCAAAGAATAAATATTAATTTTATGATAGTTTAAACGTAAATTTTCGAGTCTTGGGCCAAAATATAGTTCGTTGTTTATAGAGTAGATGATGGAGAGTACCACATCAACTCAAGTCTTTTTGACTCCGGCATAGTCCTGAAGAGACCACAGCAGGATGGTCGAAACGCGTTGTCCATTGAGACGCGGTTTGTCCCCGAGAACCAAGTACATATTTATGATATTTGTTCATTTTGCCTTTTATTATTGAGAAATATTTTACTAGATAGAGATGTGTAATGAGTAATATTATTCCTCGCACATAGAGTTGTGTGAACTGATCTAGTGATTTTGTTTCATGTGGCCTCGTTTTGCGCTCCAAGCTTATCTCTCGTTAAGTACCGTAATAGAGAAAGCGCATAGTACGTATTGAGAGCATCACAATGGTATGTAGTCGTTTTATATATTTATCCTGATTTTATAACTGCCTTAATTACGGTGATATCTATCAAATCTCTCTCCCTCCCAACTCATCTTTTACAGCTAGACGTTTTAAACAATCTGGTTTTATTCGTTTACTAGGTAAAAANCTAAAAGCTCATATATATATATATATATATATATATATATATATATATATACATATATATACTCTTATATAATTATTTCACTTATCGTCACTCCTCACTCATACTTGACGTACTGGGGATGTTAACATATTAGAAGATGTGGTATTAAACATGGGAATGTAGACTGAAATTCTTCGTTTCATTTTCTCACCTTCTTCCTGAATGTTGGTAATTATTATTAATATTACTGAGGTCGAGTGAACTATATATTCTAAGAAAGAGAATGAGGGTGAGAGAGTCTTATTCAGAATAGCGAGTTACATTTGCTCTTTTCAATGTTTAGTTAGTTGTCTTCATGCACCAAAGTTTGCTTCGGTATTGACACTCTTGGTCCATTAATTATTTTCAGTAACAATGAAATCTGAAAACAGTACTACAATTAACGTCAATTATTTAATCTAATTAATTAGCTTAATAATTAATTAATTTACTGAACTTTAAATCCCAAAATAGATGGTATTCGTCCGTTACAGGTAGTAAGTCTTTAATAATATAATTAATTTGATAACAGTAATTTTAACTAGAAAAAGCTAGTATAATGATATATACCAATGCCGGTTTATTAACTTCTCAGGCTTTCTTGTGACTGATACATACCACCGTATTTTCTGTGGCGTAGATTCTTCCGAAGTTATTTTCCTAAGTGATAATGGTGTATTTATTAATACATTATTGCAAAATAAAGAAAGCCAAACGTGTAATAAATATACGATGAAAGAAGTAAAAATGAAGAAATTGAATATTTCAGCTTTATGTTTTAAACGAGTAAAATTTGCACCCTCTTGAGCTGGTTTTGCACAAATCCAGTGTTTACATGACCATAAGAAAGAGTAATATTCAAGTAATTGTGTTTTTAACAGACTCAAGAACGAGAATAATCTCTGTACATTGTAAAGTTCCACAGCTTCCGACGGCGATATCCCGAGAAATTGCAAGTGTAATTTGGCTCTTGGAACTCGGCAAGTCTCCAAGGAAGGAGTTTCACGATTGGTGCATTTGCTTGCTGTAATCTCACGTATTATATCACAATGGCTTTTGTCTGTCCATTATTTTTTCAAGATTTTTTATTATACGAATGAAAATAAAAAAGTAGCTATGACATAGAATTGAGTATTTGCGAGTCGTATTTCTCGCAATTTTTATTTAACTTGATACACTATGAGGTGTATCTAGTTACTTTAACTTATTTTATTCATGCAATGAATACGTTTTATCAGGGACATAATGATCTGGTAGCAATTTTTCGCAGATCAATGTTTTCGGAATTGTTCTATCAAACGTAATAAAATCTTATTGTTTAGATAATCAGGAATTTCAATTTAAGATTACAAAGAAACCTGTATCAAAAACATTGAAGTAAAGTTAATATGTTTCTCGAACGAATTTACGAAAGTATTTTATAGTCAAGTATTCTTCTTCGTTGTAATAATGGAAGCTCCAAGTGTGTTGTAAAAGATAGATAGAACACCATGCAAACAAAATATTGGATAACAAAGAACTTCGAGTGTATGTAGTTGCGGATTCTGGTAATAATCTGGTGTTCGTCAAGATTGCATTTTATCAAAATTTCTGTTGCTCTTGGTATTTGATGATGTAATAAAAAAGGCAACAACGGCAAAATGTGGCATTAGATGAACCCTTATGGAGATGTTGGGGGATCTTGACTATGCCGACGATCTGTGTCTTCTTACCCAGCGTTTTAGTGATACGCATGAAAAAGGTGCAAGGAAGACTGTGGTGCAGTCCTCAAAGTGAATGTCTCTAAAACGAAATAAATTACAATCAATGCAAGAACTAACCGACAAATGAAAGTGGGAGATGAACAAATAGAGAGAATTGAGAAGTTTGTGAACCTTGGTGGTCTTAAATCAAAAACTGGAGGCTCTCATGAAGATTTTCTCAATAGAATAAACAAAGCCAATGCAGCTTTTATGAGTCTGTATCCCATTTGGAGAAACCAGTGCATCTCAAAGAAAACAAAAATGAAGATTTTCAGAAGTGTAGTTATAGCCATGGAGATGGAATACCTTCGCACAATCTCAGTTGCAAATATTTGTTAATAGATGTTTGCAGAAAATCTATAAGATATACTTGCCTTCCAAAATAAAAAATGATGCACTGTGGAAATTGGCTGAGGATGAACCTAACGGGAAACAAATTAAAAAATGAAAATGGAGGTGGGTAGGTAATACTTTTAGAAAGTCTGCCGTTTGCAATTGAGGGACAAGCACTGGAAATAGAACCTTCATGATCAGTGAAGAACAGAACGACCGAGGGAGAAGATCTGTCCAGGGGGAGATGGAGAAATGTGGTATAACATGGAAAGAAGTTAAGGTTATGGCCGGTATCCGTACTAGATGGAAAGTTCTCATGGACACTCCATGCTCCACTGAGGAGTAACAGGATTTAAGAAAGAGAGATTTGGTGGTAAATTTATCTTAAATGACAGATTGTTTGGGTTCCATTGCTAATGTCATCGAGTTTGGTTAACATTTTTAGTATTATTACTTCAACTTACAAACTTTTCATTCTTATATTGATTTTGTTATTTTATGGGGAAGAAATAAACTTAAAAAAAATTTCTTCCCTTGTATAAATTTTGCGTCATTCCTAGAGAATTCAATAAAAATATCTTGGAGTTCCAATGGTACAGAAGAAAATGTATTTCTCTTATTGGTCTCTTAGTTCACGATTTCTATTTCTAAGCAACGGTATTCACAACTGTAAATGTAATTGACATTCATAAAGTATGTCCATGAATGACGTGTTTTACAGCAAAAGTGTGTATTGTTCTAAATGTATTTGCTAAATCATTTTCCGAAAAAAAATAGAATTATGAACTTTCAATCTTATTAGATCTAAAGTTTTGTGTATTTTATTTAAATATTGACAGAGCCAAACGTTACATTTTCAAAATTATAAGTAACGTGTAGGAAGAAATGGAAGGGTGCATCACAATTCATTTAAACCTTTATATTTTGACCGATACAAGAGAAAAAAGTATTTTCGGTACCACTAAAAATTCAGCCGTTTTGAAATATTATTATTTCATGCATGTTTGTATGGATTGCTGGCATATCTTTCCCAACTCTACGCTGCTCCTCCGAAAATTTCACGATGCATCTAGTGAGTAAACTCACACAAAAACTGATCCTTACTAACACTCGTCACCGTTGTTAGTTGGCCGAAACAAAAATACATGTAATACAAACCATACAAAATAAATATAATTAAGCTTGTTCCAACGAGTGAAAGATTATAAAGCGATAGAATTCGTATTTTGTTATAATACCGAGATTCAGTATCGGAGAAGGATATTGAGGTGATATTACGGCACACAATGCGAAACTTACGGCAGCAGTCGGTGACCTTCATTCACTACAGCAACTGTTTCGACCTGTACTGGAAAAAGTTGCTTTTCCTCATGATTGTCCAAAGTGTAACCGGAAAGAAGACGCCAAAAATTGGCAAACATCTCGATTTTTTTCAGTGTCTTCCAGTGTGCCATCGTCGCTAATATTTTAACAGGATACTCTTACACTCAATATGTTTCAGTGTAAAAAAATTAGAACCACTTTCGACCTGCACTTGTTGAAAGTTCCCTTTTGGGTGATATCGTTGTTTGATGTATTGGTATGTATTTTTATTTCGGAACCCCACATTTGGGAGACCCGTGGCGTAGTGTCTAGCGTTCTCGCCTTATACCTGGTGACGCTGGTTCAAACCCTGTCTGATCCAAGTAGAATTCGCGGTGTTCGCGGCAGGTTTTCGGGGTACTCGCATTTCCCCTGCCATTCATTCCACCATAACATTTCACTCATCAATCCAATGCATTCTTGTAATCCCCGTCATAAGGAGACCATCATAAAACAGGCGGTGGTCGTGTGCAACGGCCAGGGCACAGAGGAGTCTCAATGCGGCGTCCCCGAAGCAGCAAAATACTGTTAGAAGTCGTCTACTTCAGAAGCAATTCTGACACGATATCATCATCACCCCACATGTAAAATATAATTATCCTACAGTGAATAAAGTAAAATGCAGTTGGAAATGTGACAAAAGAAAACAATATTGTAAGTTTACTTAATGAACTTGAGATATTCTCCTTATTTCCCTTAAAGGGGAGGCTTTTAGTGGTATTCCTATTAAAAACACTTCCTTTAGTTTCAAACAAACATGGGAAGTTTCTTTATCTCAAATTTTTAGTTGTAAAAAACTACAATAAAGTTTTTTATGTGAAGTATTTTCTAACAAATAACATAAATTAGGGAAACGTTATACACACAATTAGATTGAGAAACTTAATGGCATCTTGGGAACAGTTTCAGCCTGTAGTGGAAAGTATACTTCCTCGTAATTGCCCAAAAAGCAAAAACGTAAATGTGAACTGAAAGTAGACGCCAAAAATTGGCAAACTTCTCGATTATTTTTTCAGCGCTTTCCAGCGTGTCATCGTCACTAATATATTGGCATGACATACGAATAGTCAATATAACTCAATATAAAAAATATCGGGACCACTTTCAAGCTGCGCTAAAGTTCCCTCGTCAGTCATGGCGTACGCGGAGGCGAGGTCACTATTGATGAATGTAAGTGAAAAGTTTTAGCATCGTTGGTTTCAGAAATTGATTTCTGGAATTTTTCCTGGTAGCAGTGTCACATCAAGTCACAAGGAAATTTCAGGCAGTATGAGTGGCCTGAAAACTTGAATGTTCTGAATTTTTAATGGAAGAAAAAAACAACTATTTATTACTCATCTGATAAATATTGGACCTTATGGAGCTAATTTTTTAACAAAATCATTTTGAAATGTTTTAATATCATAAACAATGTTTAAAACCCAAAGAAAGAAATCAAAACATTAAAATTTAATAATGTCTCCATGAAGAAACAAACAAGTTTTCAATGCTTGATTTGAGGTGAGAAATAAATGAGGTTGAATAATATTTTATGACCTCATTTTTTGAATATACTTTGCATTCGATTCCATAAACAAAATATCTATTTCTCCTATTGAGATAAATCTTATTCAAATATCTGAAGACATTTCATCCCTTCAGGATTTTAAATGAGTTTAATTTACCTCCAATTAATTAACCATAAAATTACAACAGTGACATTACGAGAAAAAAATTCACACTTGAGTATTAAATATAATATAAAGGAAGATGACAATCCTTGCAAGTATTTACCCTCTTTAAACCCTGTCTTAAAACACACTTTTGTGAAACGTATTTATCTCTATTTCACAAAAATGTTTATTTTAGTTATTTTCATTTTTTCTTCTCCAGCTGAGTGTGGAACTCGGATATGCACATACCCATTATTTCATTTCCATTCAGAACCTCTCCTGCATTGATTTTGCTAAAATATTTTCTCAATTTTCTCACATTTTAGCGGTAAACAAAAATGTCCATTTGCATTGAATTTCTGGAAGGAGCAATTTCTTATGAACCCGAAAGAGGTTTATTCTTCTTATCA
Organism: Laupala kohalensis; assembly: GCA_002313205.1. Taxonomy (NCBI): domain Eukaryota; kingdom Metazoa; phylum Arthropoda; class Insecta; order Orthoptera; family Trigonidiidae; genus Laupala; species Laupala kohalensis. Next base: position 196,362 of record NNCF01126038.1, on the reverse strand, counting down.
CCTAATCCTGTCATCAAGGTGTACCCTTGAAATTCTAAATAGTTACGAGTATCAGAAAAATTCTCTCTTGGTATTGTATCTATAGAGATGATTTGACCTTTTGACATATGAATGATGCTGAATCTTTTATCTGACAACACTAGAAACATATGGATGAAGATTGTTGTTTAGATGAAACCCACATTCTTGGAATTCAGACTCTTGTCTCTTATATATTTACTTAGATCCAGAATATTTCAAAGTGTTAAATATTAACTTTGTGATTGCTACCATTATATACAACATAAATCAATGAAATATACATAGAAATTTCCTTTTCTGCTTTAGGAATTGAAATAAAACAATTTTTCAGGATAGTCTTATGATGAATAAGTTTTTCCCTAAATGAATTAAAGTCACATTTTAGAACACGATGCAATACAGCCGGTACGAGACATCATAATTGACATTTTCTGGACGAGTTGTACTGTAGTAATGACCTCTATAACCCCTTTGAGCTCACATTCAACAAAGATAGAAAAAGGAAGGAAATAACTAAAATGACGAATAGTCATGTAATATACGAAACGTTTTGTCATAAGTATTATAGTCTCTATTGACTGACTAATTGTTGTGTGTGCTCGCTCCTTCCTTTCTCTTTTCTGACCTCCCTTGGTCACCTCTTGTTCTTTTCGATCCCGACGCCATTACGGCTAGGGTATCTTTCATTTTCCTCTTCCCCCAGGGGACTTACATCTAGTAAGTACGTGTTTGGCGAACACGGGGCCGCGAGCTGAGTCTGGCATTGCTCCCACTTACTTGTGCCATGCTCCTTCCTTTCTCTTTTCTGACCTCCCTTGGTCACCTCTTGTTCTTTTCGATCCCGACGCTATTAGGGCTAGGGTATCTTTCATTTTCCTCTCTCC
>NNCF01126038.1:183104-195281 GCA_002313205.1 Laupala kohalensis | reverse complement strand
AAAAAAAAAAAAAAAAAAAAATTGTTGTGTGAAAGAAAGAAAACATTTTCCTGCTCATCAGATCGTAGCGTTTCCTTCTATTGATGACATAGCAAAGAAGTCGCTAAACAAATTATTTTATGAATCTCTTATGGATCACTTTGATTTAACATAATTTAAATATCTACGAAATGAAGCCATTACTCAATGCGTCGTCAACTAATTTACATTATAAAACATTTAAGATGTAAGAATTTTTCAGCAGATTATATAAGCTTACAGAAGCTATCAATCCCAGGGAGACTGAAATCTAAATTGTGATTTATAGTCTATATTTCAGGAGCAATGAGAGGGAAAAAAATGGAATGTAATTAAGATAATTCACTGTAAACAATGCACATTCCATATTTCATTTTCAAACTAGTTTGTGAAGCTAATACAAGTTAGAAGTTTGAACCTCACATCTAAAACAGGAAACGTCCCGATTCACAAGATCTGTATTTTGCATTATCCGGAGCCAATTTTATTAATTTTTGTTGACAAAATTATACATAAGTGTACACCCGCTTGAGATAATGTATCGTATGTCACAAAATAATGGTTCCCAGGTATCTGCTTTAATTATTTGTTCTTCGTGTCGAAAATAACTGAATTCATATATTTTCCTCGTTTCCTATTCGTTCAAGTTACATTTTGATGCGTGAAACACAGCGAAAATGACTCAAGTCTAAAAACACGTTGCATTTTTGCAGTCGTAGAGAAAGCATACGAAGATTCAACATTTACCTTTCTTTGTCCTTTTGTTACGGACAAACATTTCGTGTCTTGCAGCATCTTTGAGTGATTATTGACCTTATTGAACAATGTCGATGAGCAGATAAAGGTGGAAATTTTCGAAAGTTTTAACATGCGGTAACAGAGAACGTTAGTGACATTATTCACTTCAGAGACTCTCTGGAAACTTCATTTTCAATATTACAATGAATAATTTTGCTAAGAAATAAAAATATATATACTGAATAAATGTAAACCTATGGTTATTTATCAATATTTGTTCCTTTGATTTGGTACAGACTCCAGTCACATGTTATGTCGATTCGCGAACTTTGCCAATCTCCAACTCGTGTTACAACAGTATTTTTCATGCGTATTGGTTAACTTTACGTATTCGAATAAATATCATTTTCATGCTGTAATTTACAATGTATTATTTGTAGAGGAAATTATAGGTACTAACCGGCAAAGCCCGACTTCGCAAGGAGTTTTTGTTGTTATACGAGTAATACGGTTTACCTTCCGTTTTACCTTTGTGTAGACTAAACTACATCAGTTATATAGAAACAAAAGTTTGATAAATGAAGAATGACTAATTCTTCATTTAATTTTGGAGGGTGACCCACAAAACTTGTGTGGAGGGTAATTTTGCATTTGGGAAAACTTCATGGGCCGTGCTTAAGAAACATTTCATTTGCATCTGAAGAATATTGCATCTAGTTTACATGAGTTATCAAACAATATAAGCGGTGTAGTTCTGAGTAAGAGACTGACTGAATGAGGGACTGTCTCAACGCAAAGCAAAAAACTATGAGAAATATGAACTACAAATTTTGACATAATTTTACATTAGTTGTAAAGGTCTAGTAAGAAAGGAAATTCCAAATTTAGTGGGTTGAATTTGAGTAAAATTTTTTTTTCTTTTGAATTTATGATAAGTCTTACGATTTCATGAATATATTATTCCAGATTTATATATAAATATGCTAATTTTTACTTTGCACTTTAAAAGTTTATTTTATATTTTTGTAAATAACTCTCGATATACATTAGATTGTTACTAGTTACTATCATTGTATTGAAATAGCAAGCACCGGAATTGAAGAGAATGCAAGAGACAGTTGTAGACGTACAAGTCAATACAAGAGACCTTGACCACAAGCTCAGTCCTTATCAAAGAGAGTGAATGTGATTTGAACTTTGTACGTTTGGAGACTGCATCAAATATCTCTCTATATAAAGAAAAGTATCGTGGGCGGGGTGTGTAAGTGTGTTTGTGCATCTTTTATACAAATCTACAGTTCTAATCCTGGCATAATGAAAATTTGCACACATAACCTTCAAAACACTAAGAAGAGCTTAGATTTAAAAAATCCGCCCCCAACTTCCATTGCTTTTTAAGTTTTACTTTTTTCGGTATTGGTATTATAATAATACTTATAATACCAATACTGCTAAGCTGAAGTTCAGACCTCTACTGGCACGGTACCCTTAGAGCTGGAAATGGGTCGAGAAGTAATAAAGAATTTTCGGTAATAGGATCAAAACAATAATTGAGACGAATAATCATTCTCCTGATGACACTATGTAACCGTCCTTTTCATAAGTATTGCACAACTCCTCTGGAGGTGGAGGTCCGTAAGAGCGTGACACAAATTATTGATAATGGACGATATTAGGGTCGAATTCCTAGCTATGAATATTGCTGAGATCAATAGTGTCCAACGGACACATTTTCCAATCGATTTTCCCACCGAATCCAGAATATATATTTTATGACGAAATCGCTTTATCTATTCTCCTCCCATTGTTCGAGCTCCGTAATGAAGTAAATAAAAGTTTCTAGAAGCACATTTTTTTATTAATTCAACAATAGTTGAAAAAGCGTCGTAACAGCCCAGACGTATCCATTAGACACTTCAGAATATTATCAGAATTTTAAAGTTTGTACATATCGAAACTTCCATGTAATTTGCTTTCAGAGTAAACACTTACCGTTATCGTTCATATCATAAGTACCTATCATTATTTGCACATGTGTTGTAGATGTTAGGCAAATAGTTCTTTATCTGTTTTGAGTCCGTTCCGTAATTTCTGCTACTGCTCACAAACTTCGTACTTCTTTTTCACACGTAGTATGTGTGTATTTTAGTCTGCGTCATTGTAATACTTTTTTTTTGAAATGGCTTGTAATTTGACTAATGAAGATATCCGACGTGATTGACAAGAGAGTGATAATGAAAATTAGGTGTCTAGTGAAAATGGAACTGAAGATGAAAATTTTGTTCCAGATATTGTCTCTGACAATGAAAGCAGCTGTACGGAAACTGCATCAGAAGAAGATGACGTGTTGCAATTGGGCAGCAATGACGAAAGCATAATTGATGACGATGCGAATAATCCTAGTAATTCATTTGTAAAGATGTATATTGGTAAAGATGGGACTGCGTGGAAAGTAGAACCGGATAAAACAGGGAAGACAAAACGGCATAATATAGTAATTGGCAGTATTCATAAAGTTGTTCTACCACCAGGAAAAATTATCTACAATCCCATAGACAGTTTTTTGGAAAAATAAAAAAAAAAGTCTGGAATAAACCTCTACTATAATGCAATTAAAAGCGCTGTCGATATCCTAGATGAAATGGTTCGTGAATACACAGTTCGACGTAAAACGAACAGGTGGCCAATAGATGGAATCAACGCAAGAAGTATTCTCAAAGGAAATTCTTCATATGCAAATTAGCAACCGAACTTGTAAAACCTCAAGTGCAGAGACGAGACAATATTTTTTTCCTTGGGGCTTTACCAACATCGCCAACGTCCAGGTCATTAGAGTCCTTAACGAGACAAGAAAGGGTTAACCCAGTATCTCGTTGAATCAATGCAAGATGCTGTACGCACAAGAAAGCAAGAAGATACAGTTCAAGCTGAAGAATATGCGGTGAAAAGGAAGAAGCGCTGCCATATTTGTCCATCTAAAATTTCTAGAAACTCAAAATAATATTGTGATGAATGTAATTTAAATGTCAGTCCAGAGCACTCAATCAAGAAAATAATATTAAGAAATTGTAATTAAAAATAATAAGTACTATTAATAATTTTTAAAATGTTCTGGTAATAAATTTTGTGATTAATGTGATTCTGTTTTATAAAAGTCTCAAATTTTATATGTGGTGTCCAATGGACACTACTGGTCAGGTACGTTACAAATACGTACTGGGTTGTTAAGGGTTAAACTGAAAGTTATACTTCGAGTTTAGATTAGAGTATAATAAATAATAATAATAATAATAATAATAATAATAATAATAATAAAATAAACGCGGTTTCGGAACAGAAGAGAGTTCAATTTCAATATTTGAAGAAAAGTTGTTGAACACAAGATCATTAGAGATAAAAAGTTTTCTATCGATAACAATAAGATATAAATATTAGTGCTCATGAAATAGAATATAATTTTAGAAATAAAATGTTTGGAAGCAATAGTCAATAATATTTCAAAGAAAGTACACTTTGGAAAGTTACAATTATTTCATAGGTACCTAAGAAAATTGATGTCTAAAAAGAGTCAAATTTACGTACATGTTTTTTTACTAACATAAATAAGAATGTCATGCAGTATTCAGAAATAAAAACATATGCCCAGTATCTAACAAAATTTATTTTACTATTCCATCTACTTAAGGATAGATTTACGAAAATAATATTGTTTGGACAATTTTTTTTTTCTTTTTGCACTTTTATGGGAATGTCGACATCTTCTTAGCTCTCCATTCTCTAGTTGTAAATATTTTCTGTTTCATCGCTTCTTAATTATCTTCAAATGCCAGCCACCCTTGAGATTAGACATTAAATGAACAATTTAATAAGACGGAAGAAAAACAACAATGGAAAGAATAAAAATATTCATTCACTGTATTATACAGAGAAATAAATATTCGAATTTGTTGACTTGGAATAATAGCTCTTTGAGTAATTAGTGATGGTATGCCAATTAGGCCTCTGGAGGGAGACACAAAGCAAACCTAATGGTAATTATGAACGTGCAGAAGGATCGAAAGGGTGAGGAATAAAGAGAGAGACGAAAGGGAGAGAAAGTAAAATAAGGAGAAATTGCGAGCCACCTCTGGAAGGGAAGATCAAAGTCACCCCAGGTATGCTGCAAATGAAATCATCGGTTGTCTGTACGCCCGTTTCTCGTCTGAAGCACCCAGTAGAACGAACGAGAAGATGATGGGGTTCTTGTGGGAACTGTAAAGAAGATTGGTGAGGAGGTAAGTTAAGACGACGGTAACAAAAACGTACCCTCAGTGGATGCATTATTGTACAAAATGTTATTGAAAATGCGAGATCGTTGTTATGGATGCAAAGTCAATCTGACATTTTTATTTATGGAGAAGGTTCTTCCAGTCGCATGACGACCTTCAGTGAGTCTCTGGAACACATAAGAGAATGAAAGTTACGGAATAGTGAATAGGGCATAGATACATTGATAAATCAGAAGTTAAAAACACTGATCATATAATTATAACAATATTGGTTGTTATTTAGGTGTGTTGGATAAAGCAAGAAAAATACAGCATGGCGGCTTAAACGAGAATACTCACCAGAGAAAACTACCCAAAGAGTTAGATAGTATATCTACAAATAATGGCACTGAAAAAAAAATGTTGGGGTTGGAGTTGAACTATACTAATGTTGTAATGTAATGATAATTTATACTTTTCTTCTTGAAACTACTTACGATTATATTATTTTGTTACAATTATATCAGGATTTTACATTTTAGATATTTATAGGGTAACAATTCACAGGTTTTTTAAAAACTGTAATAATGTCATTTAAATATGTTTATTATATTTGCTTCAATATGACTGTCAAAATGGGTTAACTCGTTTAAGTACTTTAAATAAATGAAATTTAGAGGAAATTATATTATCCTGTTCGTAATAAATACTTAAGTCTGAATGTGGAAACCATTTTTATTTTCCATCATTAGAATTACAATTTAATTTCTTCGTGTTTCCGCCGGATTTATGTTATTCTATTGAATAACGAAATGTCGTTCTTTGTACGTTGCTAAAATGACATTTCCATCGTGATTGTCCATAATGAACAATGCTTTATTTAAATAAATTAATTTCAAGGTAAATCTTTGGAAAAGGAACGGGGAAATATTTTCTCCATCCATTAGCGGTTTGGATGTTGAGAATTCGTACTCGGAATTAAATCTAGACACACATGTATTATCAGTTAGTCTCCCTTCGCTTCTGTTGGTATCCTGGCAACCCTGGGATTCGTAGCAACTCTCCGCCACCTGCCTCCTCGCCGCCACCGTCGCCGGTACCGCTTGCACGCCGCCGCCTGCCGCCACCGCACATGCGCGTCAGCGGCCCGCGGGCGCCGACTTCGCATCGCGGCGTTCAGTGGCCGCGCGTCTGTCCGCCGCCGCAGACGTCCGCTGCGCTCTTGCAACTGTCTCCACTCGCCTGCGCTCGCGCTTCCGCGTCTTGCTCTTGTGTCACGCCCTTCGTCGTCTTCGCCCTTGCCCTTGTGGAAGGCGATGGAAAGAGTGTGAGGTCCGCTCCTCCGTCCGCCCGTTTGGCCTGTGAGCTCCTGCTGCTGCTGCTGCTGCTGCTGCAGCGATGCTGGGCAGCGCGAGACCGCTGACGCGCGAGTTGCCAGCAGCGGTGCTTCTGCTCGCGCTCTCCGTTTCCGGTGAGTCACGAAGGAGCGACCTGGCGATGGGTGCGGCGCAGTGGGGCGAACAGGGTAGGGAGGGTCGTGGATATCGGTTTAAATTTCCCGCTCGCCGCTGCGCATGAGCATTGGATGCGGTCCAGGACAGAGGATGCTGTACTGCATTCATGGCGACTGGTTTCAACGCAATGAGAGGTCATGGAAGATTGTTTCCGATCATCAATGCCCTTGATTGAGTTCTAATAAAAAGAAAATTTTAAATTGTAATTTATTTGTAATACAATTAAAGTTCAATTTTTGGGTGAACCATGATGCTATGATATGAACAGGATGAGTAATAAAGGTATAATGTTCTCGCACGCTGATGTATGAACCGTGAGAGGACTTAGTGAAGTTGTAACGTATCCACCAGCAGAAAGTGATGATATTACTCATTAATATCGAATTTAACGAATTAAAAAATTACTATATTAGCAATGCCTATTGCTGTTGTAAAAATAAGTTATTTTTCTTAAATATTCTTTGGTACCACAGTTAATACTTTAACTTTTTATCTTACACCTTTTATTTGTAATATAATTCTTCGTTTGCATTTATTCAAGCTTCATAATAATATTTTAATATGTTGTTGTGTGAAACTAATTATTTCAAAAAGTTTTTTTTGTGTGTTTCGTATATTTGAACAGACAACCTAAGATTTTCTAGCGATCTACAGTCGAGATAGCAATAATAATTTATTTTTCCCTCTCTTTTTAATAATATGTAGTTGAGACCTTATAGTGTCAGAGTAACGCGGCAGTAACGCAGTATTACACCAAACTATAGTACAACTAACAAAAACGTGTAAATCATTGTGCATTTTTTCATATTTTTGTTGTTGTATTGCTATATTAAGCAGGATCGTACTCTTTTGGCATTGTGGTTTATCATGTAGGTCAAAGGTGTGCAATATTAAACTTATAAACATTATTAAATATTAAAGACAACTTAATAAAACCTCTCTCCTCTCTGAACCCCTCTGTTTTAAACTAATGAGTCGTCTTTTATATTTTTATCTGCCTTATTTTGAATAACACAATGTACTTCAAAGCGTTTGAAAAGGCGATAAAAACATTAGAGTTCTACTCTTTTTTATTTTAATGAAATAGCGCGTGACTGCGATGAACTCGCATGGTTTATTGTGATGTGGTTCAACGCGAGAAAGGTCGCATATTACGAGGGATAGAGCTAATAGTGTTAAAATTGCAAAAGTGAGATGAAAGTAGATGAATTATCGCTGTACTGCGAGTATTTCACCTTTCGAGGTGCAGCATGCATTACGACTGGGAAACCTTTTTTTCGGTGAGCACTGGGGAATTCTTTATCTCGCGGGACACATTAAGAGCTTTGTTACGTTCGGATAAGCATGTTTCGCTGTACTAGCTATATTTTCTGTCCCGAAGGGATGCTTTTGTTCAGTTTTCTGAAACATATTTGAGAGGATAATAAAACACTTTCGTTCAGCTATAATCGATAAAACGCATGTATGTTCCTTCAGAGTACATAAAACAGACTTTGGTCTCACGGGTAAACTTATAAATAATGCATCATTCCATCAAAGTTGGGAGTGGTTTAGTGTTGTTCTTACTACGAAGTCCCATGCTTTCTGTTGTCTCATTTATAGCATTTACGAACAGTTTGTTTGTAACGGTGTGTGTATTCTTTTTTCTATTTCAAAAAATTAGTCGCAGACCCTGAAAGACATAATTTGTTTAACTGGCATATTTATCCTAAGAAATAAGATTGTCATAAAAATAAAGAGAATTTCAAATATAACTCTTGAATTAATGCAATATGAAATATGTCTGGAGAATTACAATCATATATCTACTTTACTTAAAGTAAGAAAATAAACACATTTTTCGGCATATTTTTTCCTCTGTTTGTAACATTTACCAATTTTTTTTCCCTCGTAAACTGTACTTCATGTGTAAAACGTATTGCGCTTTATATTTAATGAAACAAAATCATGTACATTAATCAAAGTCTTCCATTACTCTTCAGTGGAATCTGCTAGAAAAAAAAATCGGATAAAAATGTTTCTTCAATAAAGCCAACTTTGTTAATATCAGGTTTGAAGAATTATATTTTCTCGGGTGTATTTCAATGTACAAATTTTCAGTGCTTTTAAATTTTGTTTCCTATCATTTGTTGTTTTACTCACTGTTATTATTATTCAACAACTATCGGAGTTCGAAACGCAATTCAAATAATGTATAAAACAATCTTTACTCATTCAGAACAAATAATATTTTATTTGTAAAAAAATGATTCTGGTTTGATCAATAATTATTTTCTTTATACAATGAATCAATGAATGAATAAATAAATAATTAAATAAACTTGATTGTCAGAAAGCCGTAGCAAATGCTAATTACCATGGGGGGTGGGGGTGGAGACGCAATAAATTAAATTAATTTCCAGAAACAAGTAAGAGTCCATCTCATCAATTCCGATCAATGACAGTGGTAAATGTAATATTTATAAAATAGTTTATCAAGTACGCTCGGTTACCAACTTATTATTTTCTAAATGAGTCGTAGTTGTTAAATGCAGAAAAATTCGAGATTAATCGTAACAAAAGTATTAATGAGATTCCCGCCTCTGTATTTCCGTCTTCACACGGACACCCTGACAAAATCTAGACCAGGATGGGGCTACAGAGATAATGTGCATGAGCGTGCCAGGACAGCGTTTCGTTAGAAATAAACTATAATGGATAAAAACAAACGCAGTTTGCATAAAAAAATGTTGGTGGGTATTTATTAAGAGTACTGCATCAATGGCGTAATTAAGTACGAGAGGAAGTAATATCACTTTATAATAACCCATCATATAACAATACACTATTTTTGAGAAATTGAAACTCGTGTTAACTTTTGATTAAATCAGTGAATTATTTACCATTATTGAAACAATGGTGTACTTGGAAGTTTTTAACCACCGATATGGAGAGATTCAATTGAATAATATCTTTACATTTTTTGGATAGAGATTAAACAAAATGGTTCGTGAATTATTCCAGACCTTATTGGCAAAGACTGGTTGACACGATAGAACGATGAATATTAGCCTCATTATTAGGGTTGTGTTGTGAACTAGACTGATACTTCAAAAGCAGGGGTAGGATTTTAATAATTGTCTTAACAAACACGACCGCTTCATAAATGTAAATGCAGAGGACAAGTAGAATATTTAATATCCTAAGTGAATATAAACACAAAATTCGGTGGTAAGATTTACATATTATCCAAAGTATCATCTTCCGTATTCTATAAGTTTGGATGTTCTGAACGGGGTGGCCCAAAAAATACCGTAACGTAAATGGGGATAAAGGTTTTCAAAACACATAGTAAGGATCCTGTTTTATCAATGTTTTGTAATAAGATTATTTCACTGAAACCAAGAGAACAGGTTAGATAGAACATTTTGAACTTAGATGCATTTACTGTGTGAACATGCAAATGCTCAAAGAACATCATTTCTCATTAATGTATAGTGGACGACAAATGACTTACTTGCTATAAAAAATAGGATAGGTCTAAAATTGAAACTGGACGTACTCCATAAGAAAATGGCGTTTTCTTAAAGGTAATACTGAATTACTAGACTTTTAGCATGAGAAATTTATACTCATTGAAACCTGTCTTTTTAGGTTAGCAGTTCATGTGTTAATCTGCGAATCCCTATGAATGTATCTCCAAAATAAGTTTTGAGAACATTGAGAAAATTACAATTATTGTTAGAATAAATAGCTTAGTACCAAAGAGAAACCTGTGATAGGACAAATAATAAAAAAATTGAAACATTTGAGAAAATCTGAATGTAGCATTGATTGACTACCTGAATAAAATACGAAAGTGGGCATGGACTTTGGAAACATGATATGACAGGAGAAACACGATTAATCGAGAAACAGAGGGTAAAGGATTTTAATGAAAGTGATTATGTGTGTGCTATTGCGTCTTGGTTCCACCGTCTAATTCCTTTCCTTGAGCAATAGAATGGCAAGAACTGTTTCAAAAGTTACTAACGTCTTTGCTCCCAAAAATTCACAATTCTTTGCTCGGATGAGATCCATAATATTGAACGAATATCCATCATTTCTGCCACATATTAAGACGACCCTTCAATATCTTACGCTGCCAAACAAAGATATACTTCTTCAGATAGCTGTCTGTAGATCAGTTGCTGACAACATGGGTATTTGCTACAATTTCATGTCCCCGTAGCTGCAGTCCGATTTTAGCTCCCAGCCGCTACCAGAACGCACTTTAAGAGAAGCGTTCCGATTTTGGTACCACACTTCTGGGAGTTCAGAGAGCGCTTTTGCGAGCACCATTTCGGAACGGCGAGGAGGAAGTGGAATGAGGTTATGCAGCACATTCCAGCATTTTAACATCGTAATTACACTATTAAATAGTTTATTGTCTCAAAATGACCAGTTGACCACAGTCGAGATTAAATAAATAATTTATTGTCAAAGAAACTGTTACAAACTACTTATGACCACTTGGAAGACAAATATTTTTACTACCATAAGCAAATTAAATCGATTCCACGCGTAGTTACTTTCATTTGGTGGCTACTTGCCCTTGTTCCATAGCCTTCATAAAACTCTCACCGTTGGTCATTTTGAATAGTATTCATAGCATTTTCGGATTTCCCTCAATTTCACCACTGCGCTCCCGACGCTCCTACAGCAGAGATGAGGGATTGGAGCGTGCGGTAGCGCTCCGGTGACGTCACGTAACTTAGCAGGAGCGCTCCCGTTGCTTCCAAAGCTCAAATCGAAACGACCCAACGAGCTACTCGAGCACTGGGAGCTCAAATCGGGACTCAGCTCATGTGACCTCATTGATTCGGCACATGGATTCAGAAGGGAGGGACAGAGGGGATTCCGCAAATTGCTTTATACAGCTCCTTTGTTCAGGACCGTTTAAATTTTAATGTGATTTTATAATATTTTCACCTTCATTAATTGCACCTGCGTAAAAAAGTCACACACAGGGTAGAAGAGGGATATTTTATATATATATATATATATATATATATATATATATATATATATATATATATATATATATACACTTACGTAGAAATTAATTAGTAGTCGTAACGACATCCCGTTTAATCGTCGTTAAAGTCGTGCCGACGTCGAAAATCAACGTCGTGAAGACATTGCCAACGCGTACACATGTAACGTCGCAGAACGTCCGAGAACGATGTAAAATTACTTTTACCACGTCGGGTAACGACGTCATGACAACAACGTCAACCTGTACACATGTGACGTCGATAACAAATTACAATAACATAAACTATCAGACCTGCCCTTTCTGCTGACACTGATAAGCAACCTTCCACTGAGCCGTCTGACGACCTTATCTTAACCTAATCATTACTAACAATATCTTTAATACTAAATTCTAAGTGTCGGTTAGGTAAAGATAGTTTTAAAAAATAGTGACAAATATTATATTGTATAGTATGATCAACAATGGGTTCAACACAAAATTAATTCTCGGTGGAAAAGACGCCCAAGTAGAGTTCCAATTTTCACAACCGAATGGCGAAATTGTGAACGTGGTTACGCACATACGGTTGCAACCAAAGAAAAATGGTCCACAAAATAACAGGAGTCGAGACCCATACGCTATTATTATTATTATTATTATTATT
>NNCF01126038.1:104317-182741 GCA_002313205.1 Laupala kohalensis | reverse complement strand
TTTTTCGATATTTTCAATCCTCTTTTCCTACTGTGTTTTTCAGCCGAAAAGCTAATAATAAGTTTCCATAATAGTTAAAAGAACTTCAGTTTACTCACAGATATTTAACCATTACACATCTCGGAAGTCCTCGTTAGTACATACTCGTACTGTACATTTCAAAATAGACAAAATTCGATTTTTTATTGACTGTTTATAAATGTCACAAATATTAAAATTTTTAGTTTCTCTGAGGTTCTTAGCATTCAGGACTAATATTTAAGGCAGAAATTCCAACAAAAATGAAGATCGACAGTATTTTCTCAGATACTATGAATGTGGAAAATCAGTGTTTTCCAGAAAAGACCGTACCTTTTTTGTAGGATATACAAATAACCGTACCTTTTTTGTTGGAGGAGGGAATCGTCTGCAAATTTCACACAATTTAGTCCTCAGCTAGTAAAATAATGCCAAAGATTTTCAACTTTGATATAGACCTCTGAACAGCTACACGAATTAAAAAAAACAACTTTTTTCTATGCATTTATTATTTGTTCTAAAACATTAGGGCACTTATAATAAAATGTTTCTCTAATAAAAGTATTTAATAATGATATTTTAGACTTTTTATTGATATAATATCATCATGAGCTATACTGAGAGTAAAATGTAAATTATCTTAACTTCAGTTATTTTGCAGCGCAAGAGTTTGATATTTATTTTGTCTCGCTGTTTACTGAGTAACAACTTTTAGAATGTCACAATCTGTCATAAATATAAATCAAAGACTGATGTAATTTTGGGGATTTTACTTGTGCTTCATGCAAGCACCGAGGAAGGAACTCTGTGGTAGTGTCTATTATCGAGAAAAAATCAGTTAAATGAAGTTTGATTAGAAAAAGCATGCAGAAATATTCTGACACAAATTTCTTGTAATATATTATAAACCTGTATGAATTCAGCAAAATTCGCTCCATTCTGACGGAAGTATGACGCTTTCAATCAGAAACCTGAACGCGCATCGGAGGAGAAGCTGGAGTAAAACGATAGAAGTATTAATCTAATTCATTGCTTTCCTGAGGTAAATTATCTTAATAATTGTGGTAACTTTTCACTTTTCATACAATAAACAATAAATTATTTAATGCAAAGCAATTATATAAAACAAGCTGATATTAGAATTTTTTGAAATCTAATTTTGTTAGTGTACAAATTGTACTGAACTGTATTTAGCAAATTCGAAATCGGTAGACCTATAGGTTTTGTACAGTAACACTGAATTATTGTATTTTTCAAAACGAATGAATGGATGCTTTTAAACCGCATTTAAGTTAAGATAATATATCAATTTGTTAGTATTCATTTTCTCTATGAGACAGCATTATACAATCGTGGTAGATACAAGCCAATATCTCGGCGTTTTGAGGAAACGACTACGATACAGTCCCGTCTAAACAGGCTTATCGGATGTTAACTGAGTATACAAAATAATCCTTCCTGGTTTCAGGTATGAGTCTCCTGTTCATTTGTTGGCATTTGCATCTAATTATTATTAGATTACTAATATTTTATATACGTTTTCGTGAAATTAGAACATGTTAGATTTAGGTTTCACTTTGTCATTTTTTTACTTTGGCTCAAGGACCCACTCTCCGTCCACCTTGTTTCCCGTGATAAACCAGGTTTTCTTAATTTTCTTTAATATATTTCTTGTAAAAATTCTGGGAAAAAGCATCCGTTTTCATATTTTACACCAATCTTCTTTGAAGACTTTGCCAAAAGATTAAAAGTCTAATTTTTCTCTTTTAACGTTTATTATTTGTTTTGTTACAAAACGAGTGTACGGTATTAAAATACAAAAATGTATTATTTATCACCATAACATTATTCCATACAACAACGAAATTTATTGAATATAAAATGGTTGTTCTTCTTTTGTATGGTTATTAAGCATGTATGTCTTCTAAGTTACGGACATAAATTGAATAATAAATGATTAAAGTAAAGAAATTGAGAATGAATTCTGTTATTTTATTTACTTTTTGTGTCTTGAAAGGTATCAAAACATCTCATTTCTTACTGTTCTTAATTCATGACAAATTTTAAAATGAAAACTTTAAGTAATTAAATAATTTGTTTCAGTTTGTTGCATTTAAAATAATATTTTAATATTGTATAGTGTATAAAACGCAAAATATAAAAAATATTGAACCGGGGAAATATTTCCGGAATGTACTTCTCGTTCTACTATAGCACAATTTAATAATAAATATTATCACTAACACCTTGTATCTTCATCTACGCAAACATTTACAACTATATATCCCGGTTTGTTAATGTAAATGTGAGACACTCCATGAATCCTTAATATTGATGTATGTCTTTGAGAGTAATTCATATTAATTAAACAGCAGGAGAGATATGAAAGTGCGCGAAAGGCTGCGTCACATAAACTTGACTGAATTTCACGTGGTGCCAAGAGAGTCTGAGGGTAATTCGCCCTTGTGAATCTTTTACTTAATGTCAGGCTGACCAACCGTTCCCTTTGTCCTCGCCGTTGTGTAGGCAACGTCCACGTAGTTTGCATTCTCATAGTAACCACCATTGTTACTTTACGAAAACGGTTGCCTTTACTTCTATGAAATAAATGACGGAATTATCTGATTTCCTTTGTGAGGTACCGATTCCAGGGGAATGAGTAATGATTAAAAATATAATCTTCTTGAAATGGATACTTTATTTTGTCGGATGCGGTTACGAAACTGTGAAATATTGAATAACATGGTGATTTGTGACCAATTTTGTAATGGACAACATTTCAAAATTATTTATTCAAATGAATTGAAGTCTATTTCCTCGTTGAATATATATTTTGGAAGACATACTTTACTGAAGAACTATACGTCTTTCATTAATAGTGAAATATATGTGTTAATAAATAATAATGAAATATTGAAGAAACGAATGGAATGATATAGAGTATGGTGAATAATTTGGTAGTATTTTTCATAATTGTTTAACTAATCCATAATTTTATTACGTATAGATTAAAACTGGCACCTATGAAAGTTATAATGTTTCTCTTATGAAAGCTGAAGTTAATACCGATTTTCAAAAAGAATTATCAATTTATTTAAGTACGTTTCTCTAGTGGTCATTCCACAGGGGTAGTTTGGCGTTAAAATTGATCATCAATAGACCATCTTATAAACAATTATCAAGAAGGGGTCAATTAAGTTAACACCAAATTATCCTTGTAGTGGAATTAAAGGGAAGAAGTGAATTAAACATTTCCAATGAGTGCTGTTTTACCCTCATTTTTGAAAAGATATATTTTGCTAAAAGGACAATTGTCTAGCTACTGATTCCTAATTAATAAAATGATACAAATGAGATTATTGTATCATTTTGATCTACCAAATACTCAGAAAAGACACAAATAGACAACTTTTTAAAAACATAACTACCTCTAAACAGCATTACATATTCCGCAGTGAAAAGCATAAAATACTTCACTTTGTTATCCTACATCCATATTTAATATTTATAAGAAAGTTATTACCTTTTTAAAAAAACATACTCAACCATAAAATTAAAATCTGAACTTTTATTTTCAAAATGCAATTGCAGCGTAAAGTGAAGAAATTAAAAATAAAAAAAATCATGTGAAATTATAATAAAAGGGAAAAAATAATTACCACCAACTTACTCGATAAACTACGTTCTGTGGGATAATTTGATGACAATGTAAAGTTTAATATTTCTCCAAAAGTTAATTAGCAAGATTATTCTAAATGTTACTCTCCAATATCAAATCTAATACTATAGTAGGATTTTTTAAATGATTTTATACTATGTAACAGTGTTAACAACATAAATCTCAAAGTATTCAAACGTTTATTATCTGAATATGATTTTTTAAAGAAAAGAAAACTGAAATGAACCGAAACACACTGAAGCACCATCGACAGTAAAAAACTTATGCCAAAACGTGATAAAATTCGTGTCTGAGGATATTCAACTCTGAATTATGTACCCCCAAAATTTCCCACGTCAACACCACCTACTCTCCAAGAAAATAAGATGAAAGAGCGACTGGGACATTTGAGAAGAACAAGTAAATTCTTAATTTACCTAACTCAATTACAAATACGACCAAACACACTTTTTGTTCTATAATTTTTTTAAGACGTTTCACCATGCGTCATTCTGCCCGTCATCATCGAACCCATCTCAATCTGCCCATCATCAACTGTTCTATTGAAAGTTTTTATTTTTATTTTGAGCTCTATAGATGTTTCAAGCAAACATATCTCGTTTGCATGGAGATTACGCTTTCCGGGATTATAAGTTCAACTGCTCAATGCCCTCAACCGACTGCGTTGGTCTAGTGGTAGCGTCTATCGCTGAGCGGTCGAACGTATGTTCAACCCTGNGAGACAGGAATTAGGTGACGTTTTCCGTCAGGGATTCTCCCACATACTCCAGATAAATGTCAGTTAGGTACCATAAGGTGTCCGGCAACCCAGTATCTGTCCTTGACAATTTCCTACCCCAGGTCACGGTCAGGTGGGAGAACGAACAACGTACCCTGAACTTTGCCTTAAGACATAACAAATAAATAAGCTTGAACGTATCGATCAGTTAGGATTTTCTCCAGCAAACCAAAGTAGACAATTACATCACTCCCATCCTTTTCCCCAGAAAGAACAAAATCTGGGGCTACATGTGTGAAAAAATACCACGGACATCCGTAATATAATTTCTTTTACTCTATAAACACTGCGAAAATGGAGCGACGAATATGATACATTCATGACGCCCTTTCATCATTACTCCTTGATTAGTCAACATATACTCGTTACGGAGAGGGAAAAAGATCGATTTTATTGCTTTTATACAACACAATATGGGTGACGGTTTCACTTTGTGCATATTTATATTACTATGTGTATGTTATCATCTAAGTATTACAGAGAGAATTATTTAATATTCTCCATAGAAAAAGAAATTGAACGTGGCAAAAAGAGCAGATGTTTTTTAAAATAATATTGGACTACATTTTCTTACTAAAATTTTTGTGTGTTTATGCCTCACGCATTGTCACTTAATTATATTCGGTACACAAATGATGTATCAACAACTCATATAGTTATGTACAAAAAAAAGAAGGAAATATATTAAGACGAGTTTCAAGAATGGTATTAAGAATTTATAAAAGACTAAACAGAGTCAGCCTGACACAGAGCGCTGGGATGCTGGATGGATGGTTCAATCCCAGGTGAGGTGGGGATTTTTCATCACACCTTAACATCCAGACTGACACAGGTCTACTCAGCCTGCTGTAAAATGAGTTCCAGGTCAAAACGGTTGGAGCGAGATGCTGGCCACATCTCCTACTCCTAGCGCCGAGGCCAAGAAATAGCGGAACGCTACCCTCGGCAAACCTCTTGGGAACCTCCGGGGATTTTTGTGGGACAGTTTATATCTAAAGTCTGTTAAAATTTTAACAAAAGTCTATTAAATGTATCCTTTTATACACTAAAGTTATGTAGAGTAAGTGGAATCCTTTAAATTTTTCAGTTAATTTCTGACAATTCATTTATATTTGTACAGAAAATACTTCTACATTAAATAACTTACTCATTTGTCCAGATCATGTTATAATATTCGTCTTAATTTTGTGTGACGGTCACTCCCGAAAATAAACAATTAGTTTCTAAAATATTACTCATACGTTTTGAAATTTTTAATATTATATAACATTTAATAAACATGCAATGTGATGACATACGAAAAGAATAGTCTTATTGTATTTTGGTTTAATTACGTACGCAGTATCAAAACTTGCTATTTGCGTTTGCTGAAAATAAAGTGTGGTAGTCGCAATTACTTATATTTCATAGTACAAAGTTACCTGATTTCGAAATCGATAAAGACTGATGGAAAAGATCTTCGTTGATGTAAATGTTTGACGCTCATACTAAATGTAAACTCTTTGCCCTTGGTCTTCTTGGTTCTCAACGACTTCCAGTACGCGACACAACATTGTCACAGTGACACGAATTACGTTTCTTCCATTTGATTTCGAGATTAGTGTTGTGTGAACAACTTTTTGTGGAAGCCTTGGTGTTTAAGTGTTCAACAATATTAAAGTTGTTTAATAGTGAACCAACTATTCTTCACTTATACCTACCCAAAATATGTCCGAGTCTTGAGACAACTTCGTGTTTAAAGTGCGCTTTCTCCATCAACATTATCAGGTAAGATTTCTTTGTCACTAAGTACGCTCAATCGTCATTTCATAACTTGTGAGCCTTAAAATGTTTTCTGTAGATTGAGGATTCTATGACAGGGTATGTGGGTATTCCTTTACGTATACTTAAATCTACGAGAAAATATAGTTTGATGTCGTTTGTGATGATTGTGTGGAATAATTATAAGCTGTTTATAATATTCTTCATGTTCAGAAAATTGGTATTGCAAGTATAAAGAACTGATAAAGACTTTCTTCATTAGCGCTATGAACTTTTACCGCTCTGTATAAGTAGATATCATTACAGAATTTTATATATATATATNATATATATATATATATATATATATATATATATATATATATATATATATATATATATATATATATATATATATATTCCATTATTCCATTGGCTTTTCATTTTTCGAGATTGAAAAAAGGTACTTACATGTTTACCTCGCGTGCTCTTTGTCAGAAAGTTACAGAAAATTACATTTGACTATTTCTCAACTCTGAATTATCGAAACTTGCGAAATTCAGAATGGTAAAAAAAATGTGCTTAGTACGTGTGTTTGCATAAAACCTACTTTTCTGTAATATCGATTGATGTTTCAAATGATTGAATATTTATCAAGAACAATGATTCCAAAAGGAATTGATTAATATATACGATTAATATATCGTATAATATTTTTCCCAAGTTTTGACCACTTGCTTCCTCTAATATTGTAAGTAGATCCGTTTTCATATTAAAATAAAATGTATTTACACTTGAACAACTATTGAATGGATTATCATTGTACAATAGCCTTTTGATCTAAAGTAACTTTTTTTCTCCTTTTTAGTGTAGTGGAAGAGCGCGGGATAGACTCAGCTGTCGATCGAAGTGGGTTTTTCATCATTTTCTCTACTACCGGGGAACACTTCAAATAGTATGAGTTGAGAACATTTCGGATTTCGAAAAAAGAGGCATACGTATAAGTTAGCAGTGTATAGTGGTGGCATCTTCGCTTCCACGATTCCATTGAGTGGTTGTTCAAACCCTGCTCGAGCGAACTAGGTGAGGTTTTCTGCTGGGGTTTCCCTCATCTACAGACAAACATCTCTTCTTCCCAATTCTCTCTTCAGCGGTTAGGGGGAAGAACAGGTCTCATGGCTCTAACCTCGCCACAACACACAAAATAAAATAAATAAACAATATGTGCAGATCAATTTGTTGGATGCGTGAAGCAAGCAAATTTATCTTTAGTTTATGATGATAACAATTTTTTTTTAAAGTTACAATAAGCATGATTAGTTTCAATTACAAATCAATTTTTAATTACACTGGAACACAAACACACACAAAAATTCCTAAGACTTGAGCTATGTATCCGAATGTAATTTGAGGCACTGAATCCGAATCCGGAGTCAGAAATGAATCCTCCTCCAGTTTTAATCGCAAAAAAACCTTAAATACAGAAAATGCGGACCTTAAAATATTGGAGCAATTCTGAATTCGGATTCAATGCGTCAAAATACATAAGTGTATTTTGGAACAGACCAATTTTGTGTGTGTGTGTGTTTGAGTTATTAGCTGAAAGTAAAATGTATTACTCCATCCACATTAATAGGGCAAAACACAAAAATGAAGTATCATACGTTAAACTATTAAAATAAGTGTAGACTTCATATTATTTTATATTTAACCTCTTCCTTTCCGAGGTATCAGTATTTAAAAATTACATCAAGAAAACACACTACTTGAATCATTTGTATGAAAGTGACGTAACAATGACTGCTTGAATCCAGACAATTGAATGCGTGAAGAATATTCGTAAAGAATTGTACTACTGTTACGAAATGTTCCATCGTGTATTATCATATACAATTCATAACTGCCTGTGTACATTGTTAATGTGAAATATGAAACTGAGTGAAAGTTACCTACAACTGGAATATAGGGGAAAGTAAAATCTGTTATATTATTCAGGTAAATAAATGATTCTTGCTAATAGCGTCTTTCATCGGCAGGATAAGACTTCTCGTTTAACTTATCCATCCGGAAATGGAAGACTGTCTTTCACCTGGATAGATACCACTCCAGTGGATAGCTACGCAGGTAACTTCAAAAATAACCGGGGTGAGTGAACTTCAAATATGGACGCCATGGAGGTAATTTGATTTTAAAAACACTGGACAATTTTAAAGATAGCTATTTGTTTTGTTATAACTATTTTATTCTATAGAAAAAAATCTCTTCTGGTAATGTCAAACGATGTATGCATTTTGGATGAAAAAATCAATTGATAACAATATTTGAGGTCTTGGTGTTCAGGTTTTGTGAATTGTCATTTTCTTTATTATTTTCTCAGTTAATGTTTCCTTTGAGTTTCTTCCATCTTCGGTCCGCTTCTCTACGATACACAAGCTTGCATTGTAAAACTACGTGGCAGAATCGGAGTCACTGAATCCTCTATTCTCATCTTTCGTTAGCGTTTTACTGTTAATTTTTGCAAAAATTGCTACGTGTAACGGTTTGCCACCGGGAGTCAAGGTCATAGACAAGGTTCTGACAACCCTTGAAGAGAAATTTGCCAACAAAGATGAGCATCGATAGGGCCAGATTGCAATTATGTGACTTGGAGCGTCCATGTTGATGCTAGCTCCCATTTCTAATCATAGTTATTAGATATTTTGTTCAGTCGAAGGAACGAATCATTCTTCGACCATTCCATCATTTTTAATTGACTGAGATCATTATCAAGACGCCCGTCGTCAGAAATGTATGTATCAGGGCCCTACCGAAAGTCGCCCTACCCGATGGATAAGCGCAGTAAAAGACCTAAGATTTATCGATTGGTTAGTGAAAACTCGATTAGTCACACGCTCAAACATCATTAGATTTTTTAACATTCTCATGAGAAATCACATGTTTTCGCTTAAGATGGGACTGTAATTTCTATATTTAAATTTTATACGTGTAAAAATATCATAAAAATTCCATTCAGAATTACGTCCCAAAACACGAAGGAATGGAGCACAAAAGACGCCGACTCAGGTTCACCGGAACAGATCGGGTGGATGATGCGTACGGACTTGCGTACGGTCAAAGCAACAATATTGGTAGTAGAGTGGTTGTGGTCAGCACAACTGCGGTCAGAGCTGAAGGTCCCGGGTTCGAGACCCGTTCCTTCGCAATTTTCACCTGGCTGTTGACGATGCAAATACTCTTCCAAGAGTAGGTACTCGGAAGTTGAGTTAAACCGAAGGAATTAGTTTCTGGTTTTAATTTCATGATGAGAGTGGTATTTCGTATCCTCTGTAGCTTCTTCAATATCTCATTAAAGAGTTTGATTTACTCAAGTAACCATTTTGATGATATCCAACCATTCCTAGGAATTATCCATGTCTATTTCTGATGAACAACAAACTACTGCTTACCATGACTTGCATAGTATGATTTAGTATTGGGAATAAAGTTATTTGTCTGGAATTATTTTCCAATTACTCTCCTAAACCTTAGTATATTTTGAAATTGGCGACGAAGTTAACAAGTCACTGAAAGTAAGTAAATATCAGTAATGTAAATAAATATAAATAAATTTATTGTCAAAAAACAGTACAAACTGCGTATGACCACGTGGAGGGAAAAAAAACTAATTTACTCTCCGGAAGCAAGCAAGGGACCATCCCATCAATTCCGATCAAGGGCCCTAAGGCAGAGGCGGATTCAAAAAATTCAGCAAAAATTCCTAGATAAGATAAAAAGTTAGCTGCGAGTTATAATACTAATAGAATGTCAATATGTTTGTAATTTTAAGCAAAAAATTACATGTAAGTTATTATCGAACTATAGATTATTCTGAGTATAGTGCTTAAAAATTGAAATAACACTAAATTCACGATTTATTGTTACAATAGACCCGCCCAATAATGATATACGTTCATTCTTTTAAGAGATATATGTCTAGAAAAAATATCATAAGCGACCTATAAATATTACATTTTTTTCCTTCTTGCTAGAATATGAACCAATCTGAACATTGAAAAATGTTTTTCCCAAATTACATTACAAAATTTAACTACTTTACATCACGGCCTAATTGATCGTACTACTCATACACACTCTCATGCTTCGAATGAGATTTGTACGAGTCTGGAACTAGACCACCTTCGAGAATGAGAAAGTTAAAAGATAGATTCTGTTTATTAAACCGATCATTGCTCGATCCACCACTCCCTCTTTCTCGGATCGCGGTACTTACTGGGATCCGAGTACTTCGGGTCCTGTTGCGAGGACAGACAAAACTTAAAACAAGCGTCTATGTTATGAGATTTAGCCACCTCGGCTAACGTTCCCCAGGAGTTTAGAGGTTCTTTTTTATCTTTTATATGTCACCTGGCAACGGGATAACATCCCCCATATTGAACAGAAATAGTTCAAAGCAACAATATATTGTATACGCTGAAGTCAAACTAATAAAGTCAAATCAAAAATTTTATTAATTTTCCTCATATGTACAGAAACCAAAGAAACTAAAAAATGTGTTAATTTTTTTATTTTGTGGTCAATTTTTTAATTACATCACTGCATTCGCTCCATAAAAAGTTTCTAGGACAACCCATCAACTTACCAGACATATTAAGGAAAAATAGATATTTTCATTAATTTAACTTTCAGTTGTATATTACATCACTTCCTTACATGATATAATTTTTTGCCTTTTTCCAGATAAATCTTTTTTTACCCAAATATCGGTGTGATTATTGTGAAATGTTCTATCATGTTTAGTATCTGTGAAGTACAAGTAAAATATTTGTGTACAATTTAATAGGTATCGCAATAATATCATGTGGATGTTTATATAAAGGGTATTAACATTTTATAATCATGATAGAGTTGTAGATTATTCTATAATAGTTCAAAATCGTGTCAAAAATAGGAAATTAAGAAGTACCGGAATACTTTCCTTGTGAATGAATATAGAAAATTCCGTAAAAAAACATGAAGTATATTACCGTAGGTCGTACTGTGATATTGTTTAATAATTCGGGTCAAATTTAATGTGGTTCCTGCAAGGTTTGAGTACAAATTTAATACCATATTATTATACATATTATTGAGACACCAAAAATGTAAATTTTATTAGACGCTCTTCATTTTTAAGATAATTATACACAGAAATTACTCTAATTTTTTTCTTTTGTCCACCGAACGAATATTGGTTGTAATAGTACATTAGGTTATGCTAGTTTCAATATGCACTAATTTATTCATGAGCAAAAAATAAAAAAATAGAATAAAAAAAACATAAAAACAAATATGGAGATTGAAGGATGCCCGGTGTCAGCAATGTTAGGTTTACTAGATAATGATTCCAGGAATATCGATTCGCGAGTAAGGTTGAAGGTGATGGTGTTGGTAGCAGCACTAGCGGAAGGATGTAACAATTGAGGTTCAGGATTCTACAACAGGGGCGACATTCTGAATTTGATCCATAATTTGTATCAATTGTTAAAAAAAACGCGCATGGCCTTGTCACATGGCCCAGTCACGAAATATATGTCGTAATGCTGTTACAAATAACAAATCATAACATGTACAGATAAGTAAAAAATTTGTATGAGTATATACCAAAGAGTATATTCTTTGGACACACTTAATTTGGAAACAAAATCTTGTCGCATCTTATTTTAGTGGTGTTTGTATTTCACGTTTTCCTCCTGGAAGGCTAATCCCCCTGTACTGAAAATAATTATAAACAATTAATTTACTGTTGAATTAATTTGTTAAGTAGTCAAAATAATATGATAGTGTAAAATATTTTGTAAATTAATTCATAAATAAATATAGAAAAAAAACTGTAGTTAATGCAATTACTCGTACTTTTCCTTTCAATCAGTATTTTGTCATTCGTTTATAAATATTCGGTTATAATATTTCAGAAATAGATTCACGGGTTCTGTGCATGACAAGATTTATGCATAAGTACACATTTGAGGACTATCTGAAACAATATGTGTATTAAGAACAAAGAACAGTGATATGACGCGCATTTTTTCTTAGAAATTTATTAGGCTTTCTTCTTTTACGTTCTTCTGTATTTTTGATTAATTTATGATTTTTTTTTATTCTCTTAAAATGTTTGTTATTTTATTGTCAAAACGTTTGGTTTAATTTTAGTTAAAAAGGGAGAAGTAAATATTTTCACATCTATATTTTCAAGCTCTTACATTGCTGTAACATTTCAATTATTTATTTTTAACTTATTTATTATTATTAACTATTTTATTTTATTATTGTTTATTATTATTAATTTATTTTTTTATTATTAACTATTTTGGAACAGAAATATTGAGTCCCAATCATGTTATGTATTTTGGAAGGAAGGAGGGGGTACCCAAAACCGGTATTATTTTTTAAAAGTTATATATTTCAGTTTTTTACAAATAATTTATCCCCTTCAAAGTATTCCCCATTACTCTTGATACATTTGCCCAATCAGTGTTTCGATTGTTCGAAAAGTTTTTTATACTCTTTAGTAATAGCTAATCCTCGTTTTTTTCTTGACCTCATCAAAGTTGTTAAATCTGAGTTAATTCATGCCCCTGTTCATGCGTGGATATAAGAAAAAATCACATGGAACTAGGTCAGATGAGTATGGTGCATGAGGCAGCGGAGCCATGCAGTTTTTTGCTAAAACTGGCGCACAGAGATGGTTGTGTGCACTAATTTGGCAGCGACCCTTTTCATTCCCAAATCATCACTTAAAAAATCCCAAATCAACAGTTAATCGAGATCCAACTGCTCAATGGTCTGTCGTCGGTCCTCGAGCACAGGTTCACGAATTTTCTCAACATTTTCGTCTTTTAGGACAGTTGATGGACGTCCAAAACGAGATTTGTCATCAATCGACATGTCACAGTTTTTAAACCGAGAAAAAAACTCGTACACTTGACTTTTTCCCATAGCGTCATCTTAGGAAGCTGTTTTCAACATCAAAACCGTTTCAGCGGCTTTCCTACCGAACATGAAGAAAAATTTCACATTTACGCGTTGTTCACTTGTACTCGCCATCACAAAAAGCGAAGAGAGAAAAATACAGCACCAGCGAAAACAATTTCTACAAGCAAACACAACAAGCGAGGTTGACGACATTCTAATGACTGAACTGGCGAGGAGTTGTGCTATACACGTCTAGCCGGAGAAACACATACCATGCAACACTATTCCGGTTTCTTTTGGGTACCACTTCGTAATTATTGATAAATTACATGAAAGAGTACGTTTTAAAACACAATTATATTTGAATCAAGTATATTTCAACTATCAATACGTCAGAGATAATTGTAATGATCAGGAGTGGGAACTCGTCGCTAATTTCCGCTTCACGGCAATGGGACTGACGGAAATCTATACAGAAAATAATTCGTTTCTGATCTTAAAATTGATTTTTCTTGATAAATATGCAAGCTTTCATCGACACATCAGTACATATTTGGTTCACCTGATTTTTTATTGCTACACCATATTATTTACCTTTCCTTCTGCTGAAACGCGGTAATTTTTTAAAAATTTTGTTCAAGAATATAAGAAGGTTGTGTCCATCTCCAAGATCCGTCACTGTCAGGTTTCCTATTCAAGTCGACAGATGTCACTGATGCATGTTCTCAAAATATTGTGCCGTGTTCACTAAAATGTTTTTGTTCACAGCGGTACTTTTGTGTATATATTACTGATCTCTAACTCACCATTGCATAAATTTGACTAAATATACCTGCATGCAACACATTATAAAATAAGGAAGAGCTCCTTCACTGTAATATGTGATTTAATAATAGACAATCATTATAACTACAGAATTATTGTTTCACAATTCTTCCTTTATTCCTTTTGTTTCAGGTTGCCAACGTTTCGAGGTTTGTTGACCTCTTCATCAGGGCTTGAATTGTATTAAGATAAACAGTTACATATCATCTTAAAATCACATTAATCATATTAAAACCCGTTACCAGTTATTAGCTCTGATGAAGAGGTCAACACACTTCGAAACGTTGGCAACCTGTAACCAAATGTAACAAAGGAAGAATTGTGAAACAATAATTCTGTAGTTGTAAGGATTGTTTATTATTAAGATACATGGTACAGTGAAGGAGTTGTTTACTGATAACAAAAAGACAATCGAAATTTCTTCATTGTAAAACATTATAAAATATTTGATCGTAAACAATATTTGAGAGAGTTCCTGTGGTACTAATATTCAAGATTGACTTGTTCATACATAAAGAAGGTGACATTTGTGAGGAAGACGAGAAAATGATTCCAACCAACGAGAATATTGAGTTTATTACAGGCCATGGAGATTTCGGAGTGTATTTACGAAAAATTGGGAAAATAGAGGGTGAGTAATGTCAATGAGGAAACTCCAGAACACACACAATGGAACTGCCCAATATATGGCCATGAACGAGGAACATACATCAACATATTCAAGGAGATAGGATTGTTGAATTTACGAGACTATAAAACGTTAATAGAGAAAGAGAAGGTACATGAATTGTTTCAAGAAAATTTCTTTTAGTTAGGAGGGATAAGACAAACATTGCGACAATAGGAAAACCACATCCGAGCAGAAAGGAATGAGACGGATTGTAGAGATAGTACGTGCGCAAACGCCTCGTCGTTACGGTGAGGGACAATACGATCAAGTGGCAAAGGTGTGCAATGATTTAAAGAAAAGAAATTAAAATAGAGAACCTCGTATTGCACATGCTGTGGAGACGAGAAGACTTCGGTCGAAAGAAAAGAAGAAAAAAGAGGTACAAAAATCCATTACTTCAAGTGAATACTCTTCCGCAGTCTAGAGGTTAGCATGCCTAGCTTATACCAGGAAGGTTCTGCTTCAATACTCGAAATCGGGAAAAATATTATCGTCAATGTAATGTGGAAAAAGGTGTTAAAAAAACAATAGCACAATATTTTATCAAATTGTCCTAACAAATGTGGCAAATAATTTCAGATCGATGACAGTGGTGCCATCTAGAGGTGAGCGAGTATCATTACGTTTTGGTGAATCACAGCCTACTTGATCATACTAATTATTTTCGTTTCTATACAACCTCCTCTTATCACTTTTGAACTCGTGCCGAGTTTTGGGGATATCTGTGGTACTATTGTTATTCTCACCGGCTATTATGGAAATTTGTGTGGTGTATCGTGACTGTTTGGGATTAGGTTGTGACGATTGTTCATAGTATAGTGGTGCTCTAAGCAACTCTTGAAGTGAATGTGCTAGTTTAATGATCTCCACATTTCGTATGAAATGTGATTGTTTGAAGGAGTGATTGGTAATCTTTGTGTTATACGAGCATTGTAGTCATCAAGAGTTTGTATGGTAAGTTTTCGCTACTCGACGGTTGGTTATTTTTTCCATTGTATTTGACGGTTTGATATAATAGTTCGGTGGGCGACGACATTTTGACAAGAAAATGTGGTGAAGGGGTGGGGTGTCACCTGTGAAGGGCATACTTATTCTAATCCACACCTCACTGTT
Organism: Laupala kohalensis; assembly: GCA_002313205.1. Lineage (NCBI taxonomy): Eukaryota > Metazoa > Arthropoda > Insecta > Orthoptera > Trigonidiidae > Laupala > Laupala kohalensis. Next base: position 166,967 of record NNCF01126038.1, on the reverse strand, counting down.
AAACGCGATGTTACTTCGGTGTATGAACAGGTTAAAGTTGGCGGTTGTGCAAAGATCACTGCTGGTGTAACAGGACGCGAGAAATGTTGTGTATGCTTCACGTATAGCAGTGGCATTTTATTATTTGCGTACAAAACTTCTGTATTCAAAAAATCAGCGACTGTTCAGGAAAATAACAAAACATGTAATGTACGTAAGTCGATTCTTAGTGTAAATGCAATCAGGAACTTTAAGGGTACATGTTCTGCACGCATGTAAATAAATTACCAAAATGTTATTGATGTACGACGTCAGTGTGAAAGTGGTGCTACCCATTCAATACTTTTTTTAGATTTGAAAAATCTTTCTACGTTATATAGCTATCACTACCTAAGCGCCAAAAAATTTCTTTTACCATTTTATATAATATGGTTTTAAATTATGTAGTTAAGCGATTGAGATTCAGTCCTTCACGAAAATCATCGTCTACATTTTTCTGTAGATAAATCTTTCTCTATTAAAAAATATTTCCTAGCATGTGCAGTGTCGAATATTCTTTAACTGTAGGATAATGTTAATGATAACTCGTGAGAGATGAGAGGGAAAAACTCATTTTAAATACCTATCGTAACTAGGGACCGTTTTTAACTCTATTTTGACACTATTAAAGTATTTAGCGACTTTGGTTGTTTAAATATTTTCTATGAAATGTGCGATTTCCTCCAAAATGCAAAAAAAAAAAAAAAACGACTGATTTTCATTGCATTTCTTAGATGTATTTTCAAACTTCTTCAAATTTTTCGAAGTGGAAAAGTCAAGAATCGTAATGAGCATCTTACAATACATAAAGGAGAAAAGTTCGGATTTTTGCCACAAATTTCAGGCAAACATTTCAAAACTGCTAGAGTATAAACTCAATGCTTTCTCTAGGGCTTGCACTTCATCTGATAAAAAAGAATGGAAGCAAGTTGTAGTAGATAATGTCTAGCTTATTTTTACAAATATATTTTCTTCATGTAGTGCATGTTGAACCAAAAAAGTCGCATTTTTTAATTTTAAAAGATTTTTTTTCATATTTTCCGAACTTACTCGAAGGTAAAAAATTAACATTTGTAATCAGTGCCTCCAGTATCACAAAGAAACAAAATATCACTACTTATCAAAAACTTTCTGGGTAGAAACATAAAATGACTGGTCTATTTTTCGACTGTCTTTAGTAATTACATAAGATAGATGATTTGAAAGAAAATATTATAAATTAACAAAATTGAAATGGAGCTAAGAAATACATAGGGAGCGTAGCCGAATATGATGAGTGAAAATTCTCGTAATGTCAACCAAGATGGAAATGGGACAACAAAAATAAAGTCTATGTAAATATAAATAAATACATAAATTGTCTGTAAGCGTCACTCCTTGTTGTAGCCGAGAACATTTGGCTATTGCCATCCTACGTCACTGATGACACGCAAAACGTGACCCACGAGCACTCTAACAGAACATACATTCATATTCTGGAATTGCCCGCTTTTTTGAGCAGAAAGAGCACAATACGTTTCTCACACGAAAACAGTAATCTTAACGCAGGAAGAAGGAAGAAGATTAATACACAGGAACACGATATAGACATTTCAAGGAGTGTACAACTGGTATGTGGAAAATTAAGAACGGACTGAAAGGATGTTAAAAAATAAAGACGGTGAGATGGTAACAACTCACCCCACAGAACATGAACACGTTAAGAAAGAACTTTTTAAGAGAAAATTAAATTAATGGATAAAGATATTAATAAAATAAGCTATTGTATTGAAAGTATCATATAAAAGAATCATGTCATGTAAAGTCGAAAGATGTAGACGCGACAGGAAATAAGTAATGAAAAAAGAAGTACTCAATAAAGATATAATACTTTGAATTTTCGAGGAAAATCGATTTACGTTACATCACTGATTTATAACATATTGGATTTTGAAATACTATGATTCAAATAATTTTTTGAAACAACGCTTTAAAATTCAATGTATGAGTTGTTAGGCGAAGCCAAAAATCGAGAGTCACAAAGACATTTGTGAAAGCGAAATATACGTATGAAATATGCATAAAGATGAATTGTAATAATCACTAATAGCAAATATTAACGTGTACGTTTACTACAGTTTCCAGTCAATATTCTTATTTTGCGTCTTCGTGCATCCTCGGAGCTCCTTTTCGGCCATTAATCGTATGAGATTCCGTTTATTTTTGTATTGTTTTCACCCCTTCATTTTAAATACTCCCTTGTGAATCATACTGTGTGACATGTGTTTTATCATGAATTAGATATAATTCAAAATATTATTTAACAAATGTGGATACAATTTGTAGCGACACGCTACATAGTGACATTCACTAATAGTCACCAAAGTCAACTCTCACGAACTTGACTCCCATCATTACAAGGAGACCTGGTCGACTGTTAGAACCTAGAAACGGGACTTGTTGATTTAGAAACTAGAATATCAGTCAGAACTGCGGCCTTCACTACGAGTGACATCAGTCTACCGCTCTTCCTCACGGGAGTGACATCGCGTGCTAGTAAGGGTTCTCAATACCCACGTACACTATCAACGTTTAAAATCAGTGCTAAGTTCAACTCGGCGTCAGAACTATTTACTCGCCGATTTATTATTTCAACCAAGTGTTATTATTCAGTGACTTTCTCAGATTTCCACGTACTGCATGAGAGTAATCTACATTGATTTATGTCCCATAAGGAATTGTTTTAAACCCATTGAACTGTTTCATTCATCACTAGGAGATCTGTGACAGAATGACCGTATATATTATTTCACGTAACTAGTTATGTACGTTTCTCGTTCTCAGTCTGCGCACATTAAATGACCTGTGCCTTTTAAATTGAATCCACGTGTACATAATTTCATATAGTGTATTTAGTTTTACCTTCTCTTATCTAATAATATTTTGTGGGGAATTCATACTCGAACACGCTTGCTACATGTAAGTATTAATACCAATCAAGCATTTACCATGATAAACAACTCCCCGAAAAATTAGTGGTTAAATATTTTTAATAATTATCAGAGATTCGATAATGTTAGAGCTTTCCTTGACTGTATTTCGACTAAGTCCCATACAATATTAATATAATTTATTAATAAAACATAAAAGCGGTTACCACATGGCTGATTAGGTATTTAGAATGTCATCATTGAAAATGTAATTTGTGAAAATGTAATTGTTGTGCTGAGGTCACTGATCAGGAGCTCATTAGCAACATATGATACTCCATTAATTTTGAGTGCGTCTGATAAGGCTTCTCTCATTCATATGAAATGATAGTTCAATTATAATGTTATCCTTTGTTAGAAATGATATAATATTTGTATGTAAACGAAAAATTATTATTTCATTCAAATGATTAATACACAGTCCACTGGTCTTGTCAATACAGTTAAAAGTGAAATTGATATTAAAGGTCAAGACAGTAGAATACTAGTTGTGTTTTCATATGCATATATTTGAACTACCAAAAATTAATTTTTCACTACGTAACCTTCGAAAGGACATTAATAGTTTTATTTTGTTACTGAGACTCTGGATTAATAAACTTCATTAATAATAAAGCGTACGTTAAGTTAAACCAATCTTTATTTTTTTATTGAAATCCTTCGATAAGTCTCGGTTCAGCATGTTCATGTTTATGCAGGCAAATGGGAGTTATGTTGTATGTAAAAGGACAGCAATTACAAAATATGCAACCACACATTTATGATAACGTTATTGTTGCATTATTACACTTCAAGTAATACTTGGTTGGCTCAAATGAAATATCGAAACTTGACCCTATTTCTCTTTGAGAACTATTTGGGAATTTATTTGCGAGTCTTTGCATGTATCTTTGATCTGAATTTTATTTTATTTTTTTCAATAAAAATTAGAAAAAGTAAATAGTATCCGATTTTTCCCTTTATGTGAACATTTTTTAATTCTTATATTGCAAAAACATGCAGTGGGAATTTTAGGTATTCATATTAAAAACCCAAATACCATATTTGGTTCCTATCCAATCATAGATGTAAGACAATCGTCAGATGATGCAGGTATTAAAATGAAACTTAACTTCTTCCTCTTGTTACAGTGTTGTTTCAATTTCCAAAATTAGACCTACTACACCATTCTTCATTTTTATACCTACGCAGAATGAGAGAATAAAAGGCCGCGAAGATCGTCTGGGCACTACCTGCACCTAAATCTAAAATTTCATTGATAGTAAAGCGTTTTGGCTATAGTCTCTGATACACATATTGACACACACATATTTTCTCATATAGTGAGTCCAAATCCACTTTTTTGTTATATGACTTTGAGATTCGTGGTTGATTGATATATACGGACAACCAACCATTGTCACGTTGTCTAAAATGCGGAAAATTGTCTATCAGTCAGGGCCGCGCAACGCTTTGCACCGACGCTATGCGGGTTGCCGAACCCACAGATCTTAATTCCAGATCTACGTAATTTTTACGACTAAGCCGTGACATACGTGCGCATACACTTTTTTTTTATTCTGACGTCATGGACATTTGTTGCCAGACTTTGTAAGAAGTAACAATGGAATAACAAAATAAACGTCTTTCACCAGATATTTCATTAACCACTAATTTCGTTTCTTTAATATTGTGTTTATGAAATCCATCGGTGAGCCTTGCAAGTCAGCAAAATAGATGAATCCATGACTAATGATCCACGAGAAATGTATGGGCGGAGAAAACCATTTAGCCCCTCCCAAGAACTATTTAATGTATCAGATAATGTACAAGTTACTTGCGGAATAAGTATGTGCAATAAATGTCGCTATGGTTATCAGATGTTGGAAAATCGGGAGAAAAACATATCCATAGGGAATCTATTACGAATGCAAAAGAATGTTGGAGAGTCTGTGTCTGTGTAAATCGAACCGTGAACGTTAGGAAGGTTAAAATTGGCGAGTTTGAGAATGGTTCATGATATTGGAGGGAAACCCAATTCTGATTTAATATTTCATTTCTGATGTACCATGACGCATTAACTGATATTCGTAAAACATATTCGTCGGAAGCGCCGAAGTTTGTTAATGAGGTAAGTGGCCGCATTCCACCATTCGGGGTATTGATAAAGTAGAACAGGAAGAAGGATAATTTTGAATATTGTAAGTGCGCAGTTTCTCCTCAATAGGTTATACCTGATGATTATAGGTCGGAGCTCATATAAACTACGATCTGCTTCAGATAATTTGTCATATACAATGTGTTGTTTCCAGGCAAGTCGAGTGACTGGATACACAGATACTTGACTGCGGTGTTCAACGAGGGAAGATATTGCTCGGAATTACTATTATTTTCCACTCAATTACCAATTATTTCCAGATAATGATTCAAGTGGCTTTTTATGTGACCGATGTAAAGGCTGGATGAAAAGAAAACTCTATGATCAGAAAAAAAGTGCGGTTTTGACGTTTATTGGAATATGAATGTCTGATATGCAAAAGTTAAACAGGAAGGGAGATCTTTAGGGAAAAGATCCTTATGGAAGTCGGGCTTTAACATGTTTGGGATTTGGAAATTCAGTATTAATTTGCACGGAAAATGTTCTATCAGCCAAGTATCTCGGGATTATTGAGTAAAGGTAGTTGAGTATTTTGATTTTAGTTTTTTTTATATAGGTGTTCCTGATTCCATACTCTGTCAAATGAGAAACGTTGACGAATACTATCGTTGTGTGTTTACCACATTGGAAGAATGGTGTATTTTCAGTTGACGAGCAAAAACTGAATGACGTGTTGCAATAGGGTGCACGTATCAAGCAGTGCTTCTCTGAGATAGTTGGTCTTGTGACATGATCGGAAGACAAGAGCTCATTGTTTATTGGCTACAGTGAATCTCCGGNCTTCTCTGAGATAGTTGGTCTTGTGACATGATCGGAAGACAAGAGCTCATTGTTTATTGGCTACAGTGAATCTCCGGTAAGCCATGTCACAACATTCAAGGCGACTCCATTACGAAGGTCTTTTCATTGGTGCGGCATAGTTGGAACGAACATCTATTGTATACGGCATCAAATTTCTTTCTTGTAATTTTTGCGGTTGTTACCTATGTTAATGTTGTCGAATTATACCTAACTAAATCTTAACGGATTTTTCTCCGAAACAAAAATTATAAAATCACAATAGATGTTCGTAAAAATTACGATTGGTATTCCCTCCTTTTCAAGTATGTTTTGTAATCTAAGGTTAATCTCTTTGCCTATAACTGAAAATTGATTTTTTTTAATCCTGACGTCGCGGCGGCATTGATAACACAGCCCAACAAAAAAGTTCTCTGTACCAGAGACTCGGGTACATTGATTCGACATATTTTTTGATGTTGAGAACGATGCCGATGTTCCCAGAAAGATCCATCGTGTCAATTTTTAGTTATCGCCGAATTATCTCAGCTTCAACTGTCAGTAAAGTTACATTTTTTCAGAAAATGTCTTTTTTACTTCATCATGATGTTTTTGCAGTGTTCGTTGAATTAAGTGAAAANTTAAGTGAAAAATTATGATAAAATTTATCAATTTTGAATTGGTATGTTTTGAGATAAAATCTTATTTGTATGTTAAGAAAAAAGTAATGTTTTCAAACATTTTTCTATTTTACGGTACAAAAACTTAGAATATCACTTTAAATATAAAAATGTTGGTATCATACTACGTATGATGCAGCTTGATGTGACATTACTTATAGATGCTGATTTTGACAACATTCTTTATTAGTGGCTCAATGAAGGAAAAGTGGGCAAATTTGTCATCTGAATAAAATGATTTTCAAACTAATAGGGTCATAAATCTTCGTACGATAAACGATAGCATTTATGAAATTTGAGTTTATTTGAATGGTTACGTCGCGTTTTGACTAGCTTAATATTTATTTCAAATAGTACTTTGATTGTCGATATTTGAGATCCAGTAAAAATATTTTATTACTTATGAACCACTCTAGCTGTGACAGTCTGCTTTTAATCTTGATTTCATGTTATTAGAAGAGAAAATTTATCACGCTAATTTAATATTTTAAAGTAATACTGAGAGAAAATAAAAGTATTTATTTACTATTGAACTGTCATAATGTTTGCAATAGTTATACTAATAAAATTAGACAATGTTAATTGCATTGAATAATACAGACTACTTAAAATAAAATAGAAGAGTAAGTAACTAGAATTTGTACTGTAAATACTTCATTGTTCCAATGACATGATGAGTATTATAAATTTTATTGATTACAATTAAAATAAAATAACATCGCGTGGTGTATTTTCTTGAAAACAAAAGGCTTTAAAATATTTTTGAAACTAATGTACAAACTTTAGAATCAGTATATTTCACACAAGAACAAATGTTTACGAGTTACGTAGTTTAAAATACTTCTCTAGTGTTTTTATGAAGAAAGTGAAAACTGCTGGATTTTTTTAAATTTTCTACCACATAATTTTTTGATAATAAAGGACCCTCAAATATTTGCAATACCATTTTTTCTTATTGATGTATACGTACTTGCTATTTGTGAGTAACAAACATACGACGTTTAATTTATCATTCTTTTATATAGTCATATTGTTAAAATATTGCAGAGAGAGAGATGCTCGATAAATATTGTAAATACTTATGAAATGTTCATTTTTTTGGCGAAATTCTGGCTATTATAACTGTTGATATTGAATAGTCTTAAAACACATTTCTGCTATCATAGAAATCTAATTATTCAATTACGGTTTTAAAAAAATCATGTATTAATACGTATGGTTGATCTAAAAATTGACAATATTATATGTAACGCATTTAAATGTATCTGTCGAATAACAATAACTCATATTATATACATTCTAAACAAACAACGATGACTCACTGAGATTACTCGACCACGTTTTATGGTAGTGCGCGAAAAACCTCTTTTCATTTTGATTTCAAAAAGTCATCTCCATGTCGTAGCCGTTGTAACTGTATCATTCCAACACGACGTGACAATTTGTTGCAACTCAAAGCACTGTTTGCACCTTGTTGTTGGGAGTTTCCACTTTCCGCGCTGTGAGTGATAGCCTTCCAATATGGCCGTTCAACTTGCACGTAATACTACGTACCTAGGTGGTGGTGGCGGTGAGGAGAGAGGAGGCGTCGACGGCGGTGCGTTGGCCGGTAGAGAAGGGTACGGGGATAGCGGGGAGAGAGGTCTCTGCTTGTTATGCAGGCCCGCGGATCGCGTTGAATTAATGGCCGTCGGATCCCGTCCGTTGTTGACAGGACGGCAGTGTGATTAAAACCGCTGAGGCGCCGCCGTATCCCCCTACCATCGTATCTGAAGTTCCTCCTATCCTGGTCCTCCTTGTTTAACGATCTCACACTCTCAATTTCTTCGTGTAGCTTTGTTTCTCACATACGTTAATGAAATCTTATTCTTTTTTTATCTCTCTGCCTTAGTATAAAACACTCATATTTATCCGATTTGCAACTCGGATTTATCTCCAACTCATCCCATGACGTCCGTTATTTCTATCTGCGTCATCTTCTCTTCACTTGACTTGCGGAGCGATTTCTATGGCTTTCTCCGTATTCTCCTCTCCAACTTCAATTATCTCATATCTCTTTCAATCTTTTTATACGACACCCATTCTTCATCTTCTGTGTCATTATTCCTAATTCTGTATCCATCCATATTCTAGACTTCAACTTTAAGATTCTAATATCTTTTTTTCTTCCTTTTTTCCTTCTTCCGTTCCGCATACCGTTCTTTCTATTCTCTCCCGCAACGCTGTTTTCTCTTCTGCCCACTGGAAAAGCAGTCGAGGTTTCCACCTACTCTCTATGTTTTCATCCTCACGATTCACAGGCTCATGCAGCTTGTGCATATGTTTTGTAACCGTTTCAGGTATACATTCTACCGTCAACTGTAATCACTTTTCTCTTGTTCTTCGTTGTGAAAGTTAGATTGCCGTTGACATGTTTATAACAACACAAATTGCACGCTTCATTTTCTTTTTTATGCATGGGTCTAACATTCACTTGTTCCCATCCCATAGATATGCGCATACGCATATTTCCAAGGAACCATGAATTAGTCATTATCGCAATATATAGAGATGTCTTAAATTAATTCAATAATTTCAATATATATTTTCAGTACATGTATGTTAAATTCTCAGAACGTCATGTTATTTATTTCAAACTTATTGAATTCTTCAATATTGTTTTGAATAATGAAATTAATTGATTCATTATTAATATTGATATATTCTGAATTTTTAGGGATATAATATCATTACTAGTATCAGATAATTTAATGATTTGCATTTTCGTATGAATATTTAATAACATTCACTTATAGGCGAATATTACATTTTTCAAATATTAGTCTTCATTTTTTGTGTAAAATTCGTCGCATGAACATTTCATATGTATGTACCTCACATAGATGCCACAAAAAATCGTAGAAAAAACTAATTAACACCATTAAATTTATCTTATTCTTCTGCTTATACTCAAGTAAAAAATGGTTCTAAGAATGAATAATACTGTTTTAATAACAGAAATGTTTCAAAACACGCAAAATTTATACCGTTTTTCCCGATACGTCGACTTTACTATTTTTTATAAACTAAACTAAAAGTGTCAAAAATATATCTTATTCAACGAATGTTAACTATTATGTTTCTGACATTTCAAAATTTTGAGCTTCTACATGCAAAATATAATGAGTTAATAAAGTTTTCCAAAAACATTGCTAAAACGACCAGGCACATTTTTAAGGAATAAAATGTATACTGTCGCCTTCATCAAAATGCCGTGATCGCATGATCAATAAAATTAAACATTTAAAACTTTGTATGTGATCACAAATAAGTGATAAACAGAACTATGCTTTCATTTGGCGACCGGTCTAATATAATGTACACTCAATTGAATCTCATTTAAAATAGGAAATCTAGATGCTACGTAAAATATTATTCGTGTTTTGATGCAGATGTAACGCATGATGGAAAGAACTGTTACGTTACCAAAGAATTTTGCCAAAAATAATTAATACGAGTATATATTTTTTTAATCCATCATTACAAATTCATTCAAACTAGTTCATCATATTAATTTGTGAGTATTATTTACTATGATAAGTGTGATACTATTTAAGTGTAAAAAAATGAATATGTGTTGAATATGTTGAAGATAAAGACAGATATTTTGTAAAATATAATATTTTATTTCAAGAAGTACCACTGAAATACTTTGTGCTTAAATTTTAGCCATGCATACATTCGAATTTAAAAACTACTTTCCCTATAATATATAAATACTCATGTACGTAATACCTCCTATTTTGGTTATGGGGTGAATTACTATATGAAGATTGAAAACAAAAGGAGAGTTGAATTTGGGTAGTGCTTCTGTAATGAGAATATTACTGGTAAAATGTGGAGTGCAATTTTAATTTCACCCATTAAGTGTTCAGTTTTGTATATGGAAGAGACAATATTGGTTAGAGCAAGATCCCATTATATTTAAATGCTGTAACATCAGGACCAGTGCCGTATATAGATTTTGAAATATTAACACTTTCAAGTACTTGGCTAGTCAGAAATTCCTAAGGTGATTAATGGCCGAGCCCGTCGCCGCCAAACAAGGAAAAATACCGCATCTAAGACTTCCCGTCTATTGTGAAGAGGTTGAACAGTTCCCATCTACTTCTGGAAACTGAGATGAACGCCCTCAAAGGAAAGCGAGTGTGGAGGGAATATTCCAGTAGTTGTCCAAATTAATGGTCATCCGAAAGAACGCCGTATTCTCAGTACAGTGGCAAGGGTGTAGTCACGTGACCTCCGCCCCTGTATAAATTGGGAGGATTGCAGATCCAAAAGGGACTTTCAGACTTGAGACTTCTGCGGAAGTGTATGAAAGTACGCAGGTTATTTGACATGTAACTTGGTCAGTTTTGGTCGTCAGACCACTGAGAATTACTGCGGTAATTCTATTACATTGCTATAGACGCGAATGACTAAGCTTGGAACAGTTAGTTATTTCGGGATAGCAACTTGGAGACTTTTGAGATTCGGATAATCTGAGTAGATTTTCCGAGTTAATTCATAACACAAGTATTTATCTCTGTGTGTAATTGTTGCTTTTAAATAGCAATATCTTTGTAATAACAAATTCAAACTTGTATTTATGATTTGCGAGTTTGTCTACATTTGTAAATATTCAGATCTCTATTTAATTTGAATTAAATATTTACTTGTTATTACACGAGTGTTTGATTGCTTGGGGAAACCAAGCTGGTGGCAGCGAACTCTACCATAAAGGTTGTGGTTTATGGTTGAATCCCGCTTCTACCCAAAAACTACGCACATCGCATCTGGGCTTGCGGTGTGTTGTAACAATGCATTATCAGAAACAGAAGTTCGAAACAAATCGAATAAACCATTTATCTTCGACAATATTTTAGCAACACACTGAAACGAAGAAAATATTGCTTCATAAATGTGCACATTATGAAAAAATTAATACGTTAGGCTCGTTCACCGAAATGGAGACAGCTTGTGGAGGATAAATAGCCGTATTTTCTTATATACTTTAAGAACGTTGTTGATAACACTCGTACTGACAAATATGTCACGTAGTTGATATTTCTTGCAGACATGACTGATAGCGCTTTCAGCCGTGTAACCAGGAAGCTTGTCATCCCTCACCTTGTGAAGTTAACCTCTATATTGAGACATACTGTGGAATATCACGTTGAAATTAGAAATATTGTACAATAGTTCAAACGTTAATATAACGTCATCCACATGGGTATACCATTACAAATGCACAATATTTCAAAACATCACTCCACTCCTGAATGTGAGATTAGCGATAATTATTATGGTAGTTATAATGGAATTGGGAAAGGTTGTGAAACTGATGACACACGAAATCATAACGTACCTTCAGATTAAACTTTTGCTCATGTGCGTGGTTTATTCTCTCGAATTGAAAGCATACCGCGTCCAATATGCGTTGACCACACGACATAGGCTTGCGATAGATACGTGAACCAATGTGTGTGCTAATTCTAATATCTGCGAAACTGGACGATGGAATAAAGCGAGTGCGCTGTCCATTTTGCTGCATGAGCATTCATTAACAGTTCAATATTTGTTCAATGCAGTACATGTGCTTTGTATCGTGTAACCAATGTCATGATTTCGCCATTATGAAATTCTCGAGATTATTCCTGTTTAATTATCGTTTAATCCTTTTAATGAAGTGGTAGGTGCATCAAGCCTTTATGTATGCCATTCAAGATCTAATTGAATTTATTAATCGCAAATTAAACATCCTGAAGAAAAATTAAGCATTTATTCTCTAGTTGATTGATTGTGGTGAGATTTCTTTTAAATTAAACTCGTATATTGAGTCATAAATATCACCGTTATATCTTTATACTTTTTCTATAGAATATTAGAGTTTTATTTCTTTTTAGTTACCGAACTGTGTCTCTCTCAACTTGATTAACTTTAAAAACTCTGATATCGTAAAGGGAAATAAACAAAAGACTATATTTTTACTCAATTTTTTAGTTTTTCCCTTTTTATATTTTCTTTCTCTAATCACGAGAGATTACGGAATTTTTCTCTGAATCTGCTCCATTCTTCATTCAAGTTATTGATTTTGATGATTTATAGTATTTTATAATGTAAGTTCCATAAGATTGTTGCATCATCTTTTTGGGTAGTGATACATAAACTTTGAATTGGTCTAAGATTCTTACACTAATGTTTGAAGGAAATAATGTTGATGAATAACAAGCATCCTTGCATATTGACGTGGTATACATTTGTATTGAAACACTCGATACCTCAAAAGCTTTTTACTGTAATTATTTACACATCGTCATAAAAAAGTAGTAATAAAAATGGAGTAATGTTTATAATATTCAAAAACATCAAGGTACGAGCATATTCTGTAAGAAGAAATAAAAATGCGAGTAACCCGGAAAGAGCCTTACAGGTGGTAGGGGAAGCTATTATTTTGGCAGCCTTCTTTAAGTTCAGACGCCTTTCTTCTGACTTACATTCAAGGTACTTTTATTTGGACGTATAAACAGTCGACTAGTATTAAAGTTGTTTCTCTCAATGGGTGTCCCCACAACTTTACTCTAACATGAGGTAAAAATGATATGATAGTCTCCAAGAGGTAGTGAAATAAGCGCTTAACCTTAAAAAGACGACCTACTGGTTTATCTTCTTTCGTATTTACAAATTCTCTTCTCCCGCTCAATTTCCCCTTACATTGTTCTTTCTCACTATTGCCAATTAACGTACTGAAAGCAGTGTCTTGAATAGAAGACTATTATGCAAATACCGTATAATACCTTCGCTAGCTTGCATTTCGAGTTACACGCCTGATCTTCCATGCGTCATTCCACGCAAGCGGTGCCTCCCAAACGCCCACTACTCGTACACGTTTTAGAAAAACATATTTTGGAATTCCAAATTCTTGATTGAATACGACTACGGTTCTTTTGGCAGGGTTTTTTTTACGAAACTATCCAATGATACAGAATTTTTTCCATCCTTATTATGTTGGAGAACTCTCTTGCGATATCATGTTTTTACATTCAATGAGTAATTCTCCACATGTTTGCTAGTATATATTTTGAAAATATTTTTTTTATATTTGAAAAGTTACTCAACTGAATATCTTGTGCATGTATTTAAGAAATGATAACGCGAATAAATCTACAATGTTGTTTTTGCTAACTTTGACGAATTACCACACGCGTTTCATCATCTCACTTCTTTAGTATAATAGTAATAGTATAATAGACATGAGACACAAAACTTCTCTGTTTCATTGTCTTCCACGAGGAGGCATAAACCGCGTCATTGAAGCTAACTATACTAAGAGATGAGAAGACAGCTCATAAACTGCGTAGCACATGCTCCAAGTTTCGTGAGACTCGGTAATTGAAGAAAGAGATTGTGATAAGTAGGTGAGCTCGAATATGGTCCTTTGCTTTTATTATTCTAAAAGTTACGTGTCAATATTTGATTTTTGGAGGTAATATCCTACACTCGTCAAGTCTGGGTAACTGATATTCTCTAGTGTGTTTGACTAAGATGTGACTTTTTCTGTATATATTATTCAGTTAAATCTTTGGAATTATTAGTGCTCCTTTTCATAAATACAATCATAATTCTTATTGAAGGGTGTATGACGACAAATGTTGTTGTTTTCTAATCTCCTTCATATCACATAATTACAAATTTCATTCCATTTTGGAAAATTTCAGTTTTTCATCTATATTTTGCACATTTCTTTGTAACTATATTAGCTTGGATTCTCTGTATACCACAAAAAATTTCAGTTTAACAAATATATAATTTTTGAAAATGTTTGAAAATACACATTTTTGTTAATGGGTCAAGAAGTAAAATTAAATGGGATATTTTGCTGATGTGCTAATCAAGACTGATTATAAGTTTACGATTAGTAATCGCCGAAGTATCACAGAAATTGTAGTAAATCATATTCCTCCCGTACTGATTTTATGTATCATAAATTTCTGGATATATTTTGATTACTTATCTTAAAACTGCGACATAGGTTTTTTTTACATAGAAGGTTACAACTAGTGTACAAAAGACAGTATTTTGAAATACTTATATACTGAAATAATTGTTTCAATTTAAATATTTGCTTCAAGAAATTGTTGCTTCTAGACAGTTGAATTAGATTCATTCAAAAAAATATTTTTCTTCTAAATAGTATGCATTTGTGAATGATATCTTTAAATTAAATTCTGAGCATATTTTGATGATACGAGATACCATTTACAATACTGAAATTTTCTTCTAACTTTTTTCATACGAGACTGAAATTTTTCATTAGTTTTTTTGTTTGAAGTCTAGACTCGGTTTCTGAGTAAACTTATTTTAAATTTGTAAAATACTCGACGAAGTGTATTTTCTCAAAACATTTTTCTTTTTTATTGCAAAATATTCTCTTTGAAAAGGTCACGTTGGAATTAATTTTCCATATCCTCGTAATTTTACAGTTTGATGAGAGAATCCTTTCTTGAGTGCTTTTTCGTTTCTGGAACCAGTTGACCCAATACTACGACGACTCAACAGAGATGAACGACGGGAACGCTCTGAGAGTCGACTGGTTGCGGCGAACCTCTGACACAAATCGATAGACCCGTTTCGCTCCTGGGTTAAAACAGATTAATTTATGTCGTGAAAGTTCCTAAGCCTTGTTACGCCAGGATCAACTCTAAGCAATGAAACACGTCGTTCCCTGATATAGTTTCTGTTTCACAGAGAATGGAGTAACGTTTTAGTTGAAGCTTCAGTGCGCGCAAGATAATTTTCGCGAATGCGAATACAGAAGAAAATTAGCGTTCTCATTGCGTGTGTGTCTCGATCTTCTCTTGTCGTTAGTTCTTCTCATCCGTGTAGCGTTTCTCGAGAGGAGAAGCATTGAATCGACTGGCCGTGAGACGCCACTCGCTTTGGATGGGAACGTTGTAGCGTCTTCTTCACTGCCGTTGAGGTCTCTCGCACATGGGCCCAGAACGGCCCGACTTGACTAAACCCACGGTCTAAGTTGGCGAGACTAAGATTACGGAGGAACGTACTCTCTTGTTAATCCTTTTAACTAGGAGGATTTGCCCCTCGCTATTATATTCGCACTTTGGAAGTGCTGCTGGTGTCCTCCAAGATAGCTACCTTTAACGCGACAGACTGAATGCGAATTGTTTCGTTATTTTACAAATATATTATTTTCAATAAACTTTGACTAGATATTATGTCCAGAAGTTAATTCATTTACCGATAATAGTTCGAAAAAGCTTTAGTAATGAAGCAGCTGTGATTGAGGTTTTCATGACGAAACGTCATTTTTCCAACTTTCTATATTACAGCAACTCCGAAAATAATTCTTCCCAGTTTTGAGAAAGTAAAGTAGGTTATTGTGAAAATAAATTTTGTGGAAATAATTGTCAACGTGTATGAAACGTTAGTATCCTCAATAGTAAATCATTTATACATTTTTCTTAATTCGTGTGTGGGTTTGTTATATTTAATAACGTCAGCTTAACGTAGAAAACAATGGGTCCCCATAATGACTCAGTTGAATGTGAGGTGATCGAAACTATTGGTCAATGAACGAAAAAAAGTAATAAAGAACTTATAAAAGCTGATATTTGCCAATTGTCTTCAGCCAATGTAACTGTGATTTTTTAAAATCTTTATTTCATTAATTTGTAAACATTCGTTTGATTAAAGAAGAATTCTGCGTTTAAAATTTAAATAAAACATGATACTTGATTCACACATGCTGGGGCGCAAATAATTCGGCAGACTAATTTTGATGCTAAAGCATAAATAGATCACAACTATAACTCTGAACTCGGAACATTTACTTGTTGCAGGTATGCGAGAACGTCCAAAGATGTCGCACGTGTGTGTGTGTGTTTGTCCGTGCTTGTTCTGCTGGGTTCGATTACAACGTTGCGCAGTGGTGTGGACACGACGAGAGTCCATTGTAAATCGGTAGAATAGCTTGTCAGAAACAGCTACGCTCACTGAAATTGATTACTCGCTCCGAGTAGTCGCTTTCTAGGGTGTGAAGCGTGTAAGATCCTTGCGGAAAGGAATTAGTTTCCTCGTAGCATTCTCGGAACCGACATCTCATCCGGTGAACAGTAGGACCGAAAGAAGTCCAGCAATGAATGCGGACAGCCACACTTTTTCGTATCTTCTCAACATAATTAATGATTAATGTGTTTAGTTCATTACTATACTTAATTGATTCTCTTTCATAAATATTTCTATTATTTAAAAGTATTGTATAGCTCACTCTGTATCGTAGCACCATAGCTCTTATCATACATATTCGGAATACATAAACTGTAGAAGAATTTTAAGGAATCACACAGAAAACTTAATATGATTTCTACATTTTTTAGTGATCCTCGTTTTTAGAGTTTATGAGAAATGTTACATGGTATTGAAGCTTATCTACATAGAGCGATAGGAGGTAGGCGTTGGGTGGTAGGCTATTGTTAGTAGGTGAGCAGGTTACCTGTGTTTGGTAATGTCGTGGAGTGGCACACACACGTAACTGTGGTATCTAGGACAGCCTAGCGCGTCACAGCGGAGAGTGGGTCAAGCGATCGCGTACGTGGAGGTTGTTTAATATAAATAGGAGGTTCAGAGAGGACTCATTCTCATTCTCGTTATTCATTTTGGGACACCTGGTTCATCGCTCGTCAGCGTCGTTCAACCAGACCGACTCCACGCCACGGGCTGGCCTGAGTACTCCACACTCTAAACCTCGGCTATGGCACCGCACGCACAGTTCCGCTCTCCTCCGCTGAATCGCCTAGTTCTGCCTTAGTAAGGATTAAAAACACCTATTCTCGCAATCAGAGTTTCACTCGGACGAACCACCATCTTCCCTTCCGTTTTCCTTCTTTAAAACAATGTTGGGGCCAACCCCAATTTCGTAGCCGCTCGCGGAATTGGACGCATGTCACGACAATAACAACTTGGTACACGTGGAGGGGTTAGTACAAGTAGTTAGTAATAGTTAGGGTTATTTACACTAGGAGTAGAGATGTATAGAAGGAGGTGGGTTCGCTTTTCGGTAGTCACAGCTATATGAACTGGGACATTATTGTGAAAAGCTGCAATATTTTTTCTGGCCCCACCGGGAATTGAACCGCGGGAAGACTTGGTGTTCAGCATGCACCTTAGCCACCAGATGGGCTATAACGACATAAGACCTTAAACGATATAATAATAATAATAATAATTTATTTCTGTCATCACATTTACAAAGGCAGATACAGTTTAAATTTCTATGAATACTGACAAATATACAGTAGTGGGTCAGTTACACGAATAAAATATATTTGTATGGCAATAAAAAGAAAATGAGTCCGTTCACCAGTAAATTCCTATGCAGACAACATGCCGCTATCTGTGGCGTCTGCATGGAAATTTACTTCAATCTATTAGGATAATTAACAAAACCATAATTTCTTGAATAATACACCGATAAAGAGTAACTACAATACACATTTAAATTAATTAATGTATTTAGAAATAACTATGAATAAGATTAGATTTTACTCTGAGAAAGACACACAAACAAAATCTTACTTCTATACAACGTTTCTGTATAAATAAAATATAGTTATCAACATGCTTTCATTTGCTGATGCAATAATGAGATGACAATTCAAGTCAAATTAATTTATAATTAGTGTAGATGATACAACAATTTATTTTAAAAGATTATTTGTAATATATGAATATATTTTATCAATTAATATTATTTATAATATATTATATAAAAATTCTTAAAACTTCAAATACGAACAAATGTTCAACGGGCAATATGTTCAATTCTACGTACAATGGGAAAACACACTCACTCGTTTATTTTTGTATAACATAACACAAAATCACTTCGTTCGTATTGTTTTTAACGTCTTAATTAGCTTTTTATACGTACTTCCCCAACAGTTGATAGCATACATTAATCTGGAATTAATTAATGCTAAAATACAATTTACGCATCAGGTCAGTGTCACAAAAGTTGCGTAGGTAGGAAAAAGCCTTATTGATGATCTTAATTTATTATGTTAATCTTCGAAGTGGTTTTCCCATGATCATTTGTTATCCATAGTTACACAAAGTATTTATAACTATTAACTTTTTCTACAAAATGACAGTTACATGCATTTGTACTACAGGTTTCTAAATAATATTTTATAGGTCCTGGAAAGTTAAATTCTTTAAAGTCAAAGTTGATGTATTTGGTTTTCGTAACATTCACTTGCATAACATTCTGAGTACACCAGTTTTTTTAGGTATTTAAGTTATTATTTATATGTTCAAATAATATTGATATATCATTTTATGCGTAAAAGGGCGCAATATCGTCTGCAAAAGCATTTATTCTAACCCAAAATTTTATTCTAGTGAATCATTGATAAAAACCAAAAATAGGATGGCCGATAAGACAGATCCTTGAGGAACTCCTGATTTTACTTTCAAGGGAGTACTAACATAATCTTTACTACGTACCTGCTGTACTCCGTTATGTAGAAAAGTCTCAAACCAACTTGTAGCGACACTCCTTATTCCTGTCTTCTCTAATTTAAAAAAAATTAATATAACATATAACCAAATCAAATGCTTTCCAGAAGTCAATAAATAATCCAGGAGATTTCTTGTTTTCGTTAAAGCAACAATGTATATCTTCTGTCACGTTTGTTATAGCGTCTTGAATAGATTTGTTTTTCCGAAAACCATATTGATATTAACTAAGGAAGTTAATTTTCTTAATATAATTAAGAAGTCGTGTTGAAAAAACCGATAGTAAACTGATAGGTCTTAGGGTATCTAAGTTTACGGAGTTCCCTTTTTTATTGATTGGTAGTATTGTACTTAATTTTAATTTGTCTGGAAAGATACCAGAGCTAAAATTCAGATTAATTATATGTGTCAATATAGGATTTACATGCACGGAAATGNGATACCAGAGCTAAAATTCAGATTAATTATATGTGTCAATATAGGATTTACATGCACGGAAATGTTCTTAATCAATGCAACAGTAAATGAGTCAAAACCAGAAGATAAATGAAACTCGAGTTTGTGTTTTAAGAACAGATTCATCCAAGTAACATCCGTCAGAATTGAGTGCTATAAAACTTTCAATAATAAAAAAGTACTTATTTGTATTTCCATCTTTTTAATTTAATTTAACTGTATTTACGTGTGCAAGATTTCGCAGATGATTTAATTCTTGAAATGAGTTTAGGTCGTGTGGGTTATTAAAAGCGTTTTTTGGATCTAGTGCACAAATAACCAAGATTTCAAGCGTTCTGACTACTTAGTACAACATATGCTTGATCATTTGCGAATAAATCGCATTTCGATTTCATTTTAGTTAGCTGACTCTTCTGGTATAAGCAAAACTGTCATTTTATCCTGATGTCTTCGTTTAATAATTACACTCGCACCATTAGGACGAATCTAACGACGTATAGTTTATCAAAATCGGTTCATCCGTTAAGTAGTTACGAGGGAACAGGAACAAACATACATAAATGTAATATAGGATAAATAAATAAATATACATACGGGTAAAAATAGGATCAAAATTTTTAGTAAGCTTTTATAGCAAAGTTTATGTAATAAGATTTATAGTATACGTAAATTCTTAGCTTTTTTTTTGACAGAATAATCCCATGAGAGCAAAATGTATTCTCCAAACAGAACAAATATTTAAAATCGGGTGTGTGATGCAGCAGAATTAGATAAGAGCAAACTAAAAGTTTAAATCAATAGATTCCTTTATTGCTCTCAACTCGCTTTGAAAAATACCTTCCATTTTTTGCCTTCTTTGCAGTTAGAGAACATCCATGGTTATTTTTATTTCTTCCATCGATTATACTGCCATTAATAGCACTTCTTCAATCATTACAATCCCCTCACAACAATTTTAATATAAACTAATTAAGTGCTAATACATTACGATTAAGTACATCACAAATGTTACTTTAGCATGTTTAACTTACTTGGTAACCTATTGAAGTACCTACCAGCTAATCTGAGAAGAAAGTTCAAGAATTAACAACAAAAATTCAAAAAATGCAATATTTTTTAGGGTAATCTACAATGTCATTCATAAGGAATCGAGTTTTGCAACATGTGTATTATTATAATAAGATATGAACACTTGTTTCAACGCTAATGACATGTTTAATTTAATATGTTAATTATGTCAGAAATTTTCGTTTCTAGGAATGTGTACATGAACCATACCATTAACCGGTGTTTGTATTAGTTCTTGAGAAATAAAGTGATACATCCATCAACGGATACTTCTCTACAGCGGATCTTTTTTTTCATTCGGTCAGTTTATTCTACGTTGACCTTAAATTCCCAAAAGCGGACACTTCTCAATAGCGGACAAATTTTAAGGTCACATGAGTGACCGTTGTAGAGATTTTTCACTGTATTTCCTTTTTCCATAATTACGTTAAACTCTTTGGATTTTAACATTTTCCAGTTAGTGTGAATAGACAAAATGTCTATATCTGTGGAAATATTGTTTGCTAGCTCATCTTTTTCGGGTTCTACCTTAACGTATGAGAGTATCTCTAACGAGAAATTATTTCAATTTATTACCTTATTGCATCCGTTTGATTACTTTAATCTGAAGAAAATAAAAAGTATTTATAATATGAATCCACAGAAAACGAATTACTACGAAACAACGTGGAACAAAATTGACTATTGTGAAGTAAAATTGTACTATCCTCCATCTTGTTCTTGACCTCCAAATTAAAAAGGAATTTGGTAGGTTTTTGCGTTTAGGTCATATATAAAGTACTCGATGTTTACTTGCCGACGTTTCGATATAATTCATATCATCATCAGGGCTATCACAATANTACGAAGTGCATAAGATGTGTATAAGAGACAGCATTATAATTCATTAATAACTATTGTATACCAATTCTCATGTACCCTACTATCTATGAATTTTCATTACGTACCTGGTAATCCTCGCTCCATATACATACATTCTACACACATATTCAACCTAAAATTCACCTCATTACACCCTTCCAAAGTATCTTCAAACTACATACTATTACATACACTCAAATAATATTGACACTGAATACTTCTGAATCCCATGTGACTTATATGATGTCGCTGTTGTGCCAACCCTATCAAAACACATTCTATAGTACAATTATAATCTACATATATTATATTTTTTAATCATTTATATATTTTGTTCAAAATTCTATCTTTAACCAACAACTCATAATTATATTAGACCGGTCGCCAAATGAAAGCATAGTTCTGTTTATCACTTATTTGTGATCACATACTAAGTTTTAAATGTTTAATTTTATTGATCATACGATCACGGCATTTTGATGAAAGCGACAGTATACATTTTATTCCTTAAGAATGTGCCTGGTCGTTTTAGCAATGTTTTCGGAAAACGTTATTAACTCATTATATTTTGCATGTAGAAGCTCGAAATTTTGAAATGTCACAAACATAATAGTTAACATTTGCTGAAGAAGAATTAGTTTTGACACTTTTAATTTATTTTATAAAAAAAGTAAATCGACGTATCGGGAAAAACGGTAGAAATTTCGCGTGTTTTGAAACATTTCTATTATTAAAACAGCATTATTCATTCTTAGAACCAATTTTTTACTTGAGTATAAGCAGAAGAACAAGATACATTTAATGTTGTTAATTAGTTTTTTCTACGATTTTTTTGTGGCATCTATAGCAGTTCAAAGTGAGGTATAATTTAAAAAATCCGCTAATAGGTATTTCGTGATGCACTAAATTCATTTGCGAGTTCAAAGAAGATATAAGCTTCCTGCTGAACACAGAAGCTCCTTCATTTGACATCCGTCTCTCCATCCTTTGCTTGTCATGGGTGGAGAGAACATTCATGAAATGTGAGGGGGCGTGTTTCTCTTAACCAACTCAAACTAATTAGCAGCTGTGAACTCACAATGAAGACCACAAACACCTTTCTTTCATCTCTTTCAAACTCCTCTCTGCAGGAAAATTTTCAGATGTTTCAGTTCTACTTTTCAACCATGATCTGCACTGTTCACTCTTTCCCAGACAGTCTTCCGAACGGTAACTCAAATCATGGAAACGTAAATATTTTCTTTCTTTGAAAAATAATACTAGCACATCTTTACGCTTCTTCATCAGGGGTTATTGCACGTGTGTAATATTGGAATACGTTCAAAAGAAACATAAATGAAGTTCTCATTTCAACAAAAATAATACATAAAAGTACATCATTTCATTACGGTATACGAATAAGCATTTTTCCGTGAATAAACATCTTTTTATAGCAAAGAAGAGTCGTATTCGTCAAATTATTTTATAAAACGCAAACTGTCTTCTTTGATCATATTTGAAGCAGAGGTTCACCAGAAAGTCACTAGTTTTACGTATTTTATCAACGTACTTAAAAAAGGATAAAAGAGACAAATATAGATGTCTCGTGTTTCCGAAACAGTTCATCGTGCCATGAAGTACTTATAAAAACAAAATCAGAATACATAGACATAAAATGTCATTTAATAAAACACAACTTGCAGAATATTGTGGAGACACGTTTGTAACAATGATTAGAGTGTTGTGCAGGATAGAACTATTTTAAAGAAGAAATGGGAGTACGTACGTACACGTAACTTAAGGTGTTTTGAACATAAAAGAGTCCCATTTTCAACGAATTTGTTTCCCGTATGAAGGTTTAATCGACTACAAGGATGAAATAACTTATTCAAAAATGAACAATATTGTAGTAAACTTTTATCCTAATTTCTTTTTCACGAAGTATTTCGAATATTTTTCAGTTTCTATGAGATGAAACAAATAAATATTGCACAACTCTTTATCAAAATTATCCATTTGATCTCTGGGATTTTATGAGTTCAATTATTTTTATATCAGAAGCAAACACCTCATGAAAAACAAGAAAATATTGTTCTTGTAGGCAACGACAGTCAATCGGAAGATCGAACATCATGAAAAGTAATATGGCTCGTAAAATAAGAGTCATAAGTGAAGAGCCAGAGTCACAAGAATCTGATCAAAACCTATTTTATTAATTATTCCTCACGTAACTTAAGGTTCATTACAAACGCTAGTGAAATATGCTTCTGGAGATAGCAATGGAGATATTGGAAATCTATCTAAAAATGCAATTGTTTTGTTACATTTCAACTTCCAAATATATAAAATATTGAGAATAAATTTGTTATAATTTTCTCAATTTTTATTATAAATATAATTACTTGCATGTCACAGTTTACATATTTCTATTAATTGGTGTGGAATCTTTTTGCAAACATTTTTCTCTAAAAAATTTGCTGCTTCTGGATTGGTATCTGGCGCACTTCCGTTTTACAAATAGTAGATTCACTCATCTTTGCGACGTGCATATCACTTATGACCTTGTTTGACTTTTGAAACATTTTAATGAATAAGTATTCTGGGATTCTATTTAATTAGGAAAACAAATATTGCACATATTCTTTCTACTACCTCCTTAAATAAATTTATATTATTAAAGTGCACCCATCACTAATATAATATACAATATTTCTATCACTAATTTATCAATTTCATCGGTAGAAGAAATTAATTAAGTTTGTAGGTTGAGAGGATGATAAATCCTAAAAAATTATCCAAATCACGTATGTAACCTTTTCCCCTTAAATCCCTATTCTTTTTAAATTCATGTTGTTAAGATTACATATAGTATGGTTCAATCACATGCTTCCCTGCGTGACTAAGGTTACTCTCAAGTTATACATAAAATTTCCTAATTAGTCGAATGTTGCTGCACGTTGTTTTAACAAACAAATATATGACGCGTGTTAAGCCACATACTTTATCAACAAAGAGATTAGTTGTTGATTTCTGACGATTCGTAGTGTTGTTTCAATTACCAAACATCCTTTGCCGTGAAGTCTCACCCGCCTACGCGGGTTACGGAGCAGATCCTCCAGCTGCTTGAGACCTCGCACTTCCCAAATTGAACTAGGCACAATCCTCGCCGGGACATTTTTCTCGCATTCTCCATTATTAACCCGGACAGCTGCCCTTCCTCTAAACTGTCGGATCGCTACGTCGCTCTTCATTTCCATCTGCGCAGTGGAATAGTTAAACGAGACACACAAGAAACTTGATTGACCTAGTTTTTTGGTTGAACGTCAAAGCGCTACATGACAAGGGCACTTAATGTTCTGGTGGATGCTTGTTCTTTTACGGGACGTTAAAAGTTTTCAGCAAAGTAAGTTTGCAGTCAACAGTCATTTAACGACAACGTTTCTTGTTGAATTTACGAGTAAGTAAAAAGTAGATTTTTATTTTCACTATCTTTGGTAAAGTTTTATACAAACGTTAATTATGAAAAATGATTCAAAGATTAATTTTCTACAAAAAATGCTAGAGTCTAATTGTACTTCTTAATTATATTACACATTCCACGACAACTTATATGGTAAAAACTTCGAAAACAATCAGAGGTTTCTAAATGTGGTATATAACTATATTTACTAAATGAACTTTAATATGGTATTAAATGTTGGGATTGATCAATATAAATCGTAGGTAAATTGGGCCACAAAATTGCTCTTTTGATTAAAACAAGAGGCAGACAACATATGCTGATATTGCATCATAATTTTTATATTTGCTTTTTATTTTCTAATTAATGGTATATAGATATAATTAATTATTTATTGGTTTGACCATGTTTTTGAAGATGTAGTAGTAAACGTAATATAACTATTGAATTTCGGTTTTCTTTTGATTGAAGAATACTTTCATAAATTAAATTGGTCTACAACATATTTAGAAAATATTTGATTCCTTTCATGATGGCCATGTTTTCATGGTCTACAAAATTTACATTCGTTAATATTGTGATCAGAAAAAGTTTTCAACATTGTTATGTCGTAAGACTAAGCAAACAAAAACAAAGTATATGTAGGCACAATGAATGCATGCACTACTTTTGATGGTTCAAAAGATTTTATCCTAAAATTAAACACAAAATTGTCAATCAATTTTTAGAATTTTTAAAAAAATATTGTGAGCGGAGAAAAAGAAAAAGATTACGTAGAACTCAGCCGAAAATAGATCAACCGTCAAATTATCACTGAATTTCGTGACAAGGTCTTCTTGAACTAACATTTCAACCTCTCCGCTATGTAACCTTTCCGCGTATTTGTTGGCTACTTAAGGAAGCTGCTCGACAGTCGACTAAGGACGCTCTGCAAAAGGCTCTGGTGTGCCGTGCGCGTCCCTATGGGACGCAGAAGGTGGGCCACCCTGTCGAGCAAGTGGTGGACGGGGCGAGGACAGGGTTATAGCGGAAATGGAGGACAAGGCGGGAGTGGAGAACGGGGTGGAAAAGCCTTTGCTCTGCTTTCGAGGAACATACGGCCGTAGTAGTGGCAGTGAAGTGGTATGAGGGGATGATGGGAAGGTTTCTGGCGATGGGGATGGGGAAGGGGTGAGATGAGGTAAGAGACAAGAGCAGTGTGGAAAGGAAAGGTCCCGAAGAAGCAGAGAGCCAGCCAGCCAGCCAGCCAGCCACACAAGCGCTGTCCGTGAAGTGGCGGGGACCGTCTTGTGTGAGAAGGCGCGCCTGTTCCGGCACTCAGCTCTCAGGGGAAGACGTGACCCCGCCTTCTGCTCAACCTCTTGCCAACGTTTATGAAAAGATGCAAATATATGTTAAGACAAATAAGAGACAATCTATTAAAGAAGAAAACATAACTTAAAAAGCTAAATGTACAGGAAAATTAATATTGAACAATGAAGTTACAGTATGGAAGATTTAGTTTTAAATCACGAATCTCATTATTTCTCATGTGTGTTTGAAAATAAAAATAAATAAATATGTAGACCTACATGTAAGTTAAATACCTTTACTAAATAATAAGACAGACCATTTTCTATCTTGGCTTTCGTGTTCATACCCCGTCATTTGTCGAAGTTCCTAAACTTCGACCTCCATACGAAGGTCTGCGTGAATGCATTCGGCGATGCAACAATACAGAATCCAAGACACAATTGGTACCAACCGCGGAAATCTACATCATCATAAGCCATTTAGTTTAATTTCATTATAATGATGTTTATTACGTCAGAGTTCAATGTATTAAAGACTCAGTTATATACAAGTTTGAGTAACCATTATTTCGTGATTAATCAGGGACAAATACCGAAATAAAAATCCCAAAATTCAAATTAAATTAAGAATTAATTGTTTCAAGATGTTTAGAGGAACTCATTTGGTTTAACTCATCTTTGCATTTTGCGTTTGCATATGTAATAAATATTTGCATTTGCATCTTCTCCTAAACGTTATTTAATTATGAAAATTAAAATTTTCCCTAAACAAAAATAACTTTTCCAAATACTTTTCATCTTTGGAAATATGTCAGGTACGAAGTGCATAAACATCGATGAACCATTTGGTAGTCACACCCACTTCCCTGCAACCCCAATTAAGCCTTTCTGTTTACCTCACGAACAAACTTCCCATGTAAGATGTTTCTTGAGTGACGTACAAGGACATTTATCTTGTGTTGTGTCAATGTTTTCTCATCCCGTTGACTGTCAGAGGCCAAGAAGTCCTTCCTACTTGCCCTCCATAAAATCAACATGAGAAAATAATTACAGGTGTTCTCAGTCAACTTTCTAAGCTTCTCGATGATTTTGTTCTATAAAGAAGATTGCTTGTTTAGCAATTGAATAAGTTGTAAATTATCTTTATTTGTATAAAGAATATGTAGTCATACTGTCCAGTTTTATTTTTAAAATGTTGAGTGTCTTGGTTGAAAATTATTGTATCCTCAGTACGCTTTTCTTATTTTATGTTTTATGACACTAGCAATTAACGTTTCTATATATTACATAATTTTTCTTTAAATCTAATATGTAACTCACAAAATAACTTTTCTATATATTTGTTTATTTTTTGTAACATCACTGTTGATGGCCGCTACGCGGTAGATAAAACCCCTATGATTTAATAAATCGGAAATTGGATAGTATGACTACATATTCTTTATACAATACTGTGTGTACTACTAACAACAAACCTCGACATATAATTATCTTCATTTGTAACAGATGGTCCTGAGTTGATCACATAGACTCGTATATCAAATATCTGCGATCATAAAGTCGATTATTTTATTCTGGGATGGATAGAGTGAAATATTTTTAAACACGCACCATATCACGATTTCATATTTTTAAACATGCACCATACTATTACATACTGTTTAGATTGTTTTGAAGTAAAGGTATGAGTAATAAATTTATTGTCAAAAAAGCTGTACAAACTACGTATGACCACGTGGAGGACAATAAACTAATTTAAAAAACTAAAATAACTAAAACAGTAAGAGGTAATGATGGTTATTAACTCTCGATAATGAATAAATGTAGTTGAAACTTTTATAAAATAATCACTGTAAGTTTTATCTGTCCAATTTTAAAAAGAAAAGTTTGAAATGTATTGCACGAGATAAGAAATAGTTGATTAAAATTCAATATTAGGGATAACGTTATAAAAATAAAGTTAATACTTTGGAAAATCTTTAATTTATATTCTATATACAATTACCAATAATGGGGTGAGTAATCAAATCCCAAAGAGATGGCAGAAAATTGTACGTATTTCCTTGAGTGCTTGTGTCTTATAAGGAATGTGTTTTATGTTGAAATAAATAAAAATATGTAATCTCAAAATAAAAACTAAATTAGAGGTGTTTATTATTAGGTCTTTCATTGATTACAGAAGATCTTTTATTATTTATGTCGACCAAAGCAATTTAATGGTTTCGTAAATTCTTTATAATATGGTAGTCTCTCTCAAATTCCGTTTACTTCTTTCATTTTGATCGGATAGTGGCTACAATGGCACACTTTAAACGCACTGAACAGGTAGTAGTTTTGATGATGGCTTAGAATATAGGTGAAACGTCGGTACCCTAATATATTATTTAATAAATTAACGAAAACGTCTATACTTTCCTGGCCTGAAAATTCTTTGAAAATGTCATCCCCATTCATGCGAAATGTTTGTATAAGCATACTCAAAGCGATAAAAATTATTTGCAGATTTAAAGAATACCCATTTCTACCAAGAGGAAATTGTTGGGGTATCAATGCCGTCAGTGGAACATTACGTTTTCTCAACGCGTCATAAACGTCCTTTATGGACTAAGGTAACTAGTTATATTTTTTACAAATTACTGCTCTAGATTTTAGATATTAATTTAAAAATATTAAAATGCAGATTTAAAATTTAGATTTTAATAAACAAACAAACGAAATATATATGAATGGTAACTCATGGTTAAACATGCTCAATCAATGCACTCTACATTTAAAATGAAGACACGTTTTGGGGAATTTGAAATCATCCTTTGTTTGATTTAACAACATTCCTTTGCATTGTTTATAAGCATATTTGTGTTTATTTTTACGTTTATTATCATGTTTAATTATTCTGTAGCTATGTTTATGCTCCGTGTTACAATTTGTTTACAACTGACGATGACTCAAATCACAAGTCGATACGTTGTGTATTGAAAATGCACAAAAAAATCTTAATCGTACAACAAAACATCGTAAGTTGCAATTTATTTATTTATGTTAAGATACAATATTCATATAAAACCTTGAACTTCTCTTCTATTGACTCCTCTGAATTATCATAAATTTATTCCAAGTGATTTTGATTCTACGGTACTATAACTCCCTTGTTCTGGTGCCATTTATTTCAATTTGTACGTTTGCACCGTATTAAACCCTAATTACCATCTTCCTATGTTCATTTTTCCTTGCTTTTCCGCGTGTAATCATCATTCATTTCCGAGACTCGGGAGTAAATCTTCCTGGGTAATGGCATGAATGATGTTCTTCTTTGGTTTCTTGTTATCTCCCTCGATGTTCATATTTTTTGTAAAACCATGCCGGTCTTTGATATTTACTCCGAAGGTTTTGTTGGTATTTCATCATCTTCTATTGCTTCGTTCACTAGGATAATACTGAATTTCTACTTATTTTATATAGATTCCGTACACTATTTCGGAGTATTTACTAAAACAAGTAAATCAGCCCTTCTTTTATTGAGACTTTCTGATTTAAAATAATAAATATCGAACTTACTGTGACATTATTACTCACGATTTATAAACAATATTTTACGAATAATTTTTGAAAATAATGCGTACTTCTGAAATTCCTTTTTTGTGTTTTGTTACAAACAAATTTGTTGGTATTCTGTATACATTGTAACATACAGCAAACATTTTGATTCTGACCTTTGGAGTCTGGTGAGATGTTATATCCGCCTCTGCCTTAGAGCCCTTGATCGGAATTGATGGGATGGTCCCTTGCTTGCTTCCGGAGAGTAAATTAGTTTTTTGTCTTCCACGTGTTTAAACGAAATTTGTACTGCTTCTCTGACAATAAATGTTGTATTATTATTAATTATATAATTGATTTCAACATTTCTTTTTGTATCAATAATTTTTTTCTTTTCATATTTCACAATTTTTCTTATAAACGTGATCCGTGCCTTTACTAGTTCCTCCTGCTCTGGAAATTTGAGTTCTCACACCTCCACCGGGCTTCCGCACTCAGCTCCATCTCCTATGTAAAAGCTGTGCTCCGCTCATCAGGTAGGCATCCTGAGCATAATGTATTAAAAGCGTTCTGAATATGACGGCTCGGAATTACAGCGTTTGATACTGAAGAGCGTTTCTTGACGTCTTCTAACACACTTCCCTTTTAGTTTGCTGCCTCTACGTAACAAAAGGCTGCTTGCTTTCTAGTGAAGGCTGCCTTCTCCTGGACGTCGCTAGGGGCCCCTCGTCCGGGAGTCTTTCTTCGTCGGCAGACTTCTAAAGCGTACGGGAAACTAAGAATGGGGGGGGGGGGGGCAATAAATACAAATTATGAGCTAACTTCCTCCAAATAGTCTGGTATTCTTGCGATGAGACAGTCGATAGCGGAGATCTAATGATACGGATGGCTCCAACTCGCCCGCTCTTCTATATAATATCTTCAACGCGCATTTAAAAACGAAAAAAGAATTATGTTCAATATTCTTCCATAAATTATAGGCACTTACGAGATTATAATACTTTATTTTACAAAGCAGAAAATTACTTGAGAATAAAGTACCTATTAACACAAATTTGTGATGTTGGTTAAGTAATCCCCGTGTTGAATGACAAGTTCTTTTCTCTTTCTCTCTCTGTCTATTTTTTCTGTAGGGGCCTTCTTATTGGGCTTTTGAATTTTATTCCTCCCCCAATTGCATCGTAGCGATCAGATAAGTAAATAAATTTCGTCTGAGTGGACGTTTGCTTCCGTCCTCGCAGTGGGATTGCTTGCTTGTTCTTTACGAGTGCTGCGATAAAACTTCTCCGCAACATTTCACAATTTTATTACCTCACCCCGACACCAAAACGAAACAGAAGACGACGAAGTCGTCGCCGACTAACAATGGAATTGTGACAAACACAAGCAAGTGGACACACATCCTCCGTTGCGAGTTGAGCAAAGGCATTTCGGAGACAAATCACGCTACAGAACTTTAAAAACACGCTATAATGCGCAACACGTGTTTTCATTAAGAAACAGCAATTTCATGATTCGTTTCTATGTTCTTACCTTCTATTTCAAGTACCTTTTCACAAATTCTTGCGCTTGCCGGGGAATAGGAATTAATTGTTTAATTCTGGAAACAGACTCCAAGAACATTAAATGAAAGACACGGCTTCCGTACTAATTGTACTGGTTTAAGAGCGTGCTTTTTGAATTAGTTTTCTTGTCAGTTACTCAGCCATTTACCTATTTAAAACAATGCTCAGCGCCTCTCCCTTCACATAGTTCGACACATCACAAAATAGCATACGTAATTAGCCACACAACTCTTTATCATTATCGCATTTTATCACTTTTATCACCAACAATTAATAATGAGTGAGCAAGAGCAAAACGGATAAACCCTTGGATGAATGAGAATTTATTGAGAAGAATTAAACTAAGAAATTAATTTTACAATCATCTTGAACTTAAGCACTATGACAGTGAATTTAGATATTACTATACTTAATTTGAGATAATGACTGGCGTTAAATCTCTAACTTTATAAAACATGACTTGTCTTTGCTGAGTAAATGGTGTCTTAAAAA
This sequence comes from Laupala kohalensis, assembly GCA_002313205.1. Classification (NCBI taxonomy): domain Eukaryota; kingdom Metazoa; phylum Arthropoda; class Insecta; order Orthoptera; family Trigonidiidae; genus Laupala; species Laupala kohalensis. The sequence goes on along the minus strand of NNCF01126038.1, from coordinate 135,124 downwards.
TTCAATGACAGTAAATGATTTGAAAACAAAAAAATTGTTAATTTTAATTTAATTTCCTCTTTGAATATCAAATCAAATGTCACATATGCTCCAATTATAACTGTTGTGAAATTATTGAGCAAGTAAAAGAAATCAAATATTTAGCCTTCATTTAAATTAAGAAGTCACGTTTAAAAGACACCTAAATAATCTACATATTGTTATTATAAAATTAATTAGGATATTTTATTTTTGGCAAAAGTTTTGTGATTGACATTTAATGAGATTCTTGTAGTTTTCATTCGCGTCTTCTGAACGGTATTTCGAGGCTCATGAAACGCCAAATTGGGCTCTAATGACCTTTGATGTTGACGAGCCCTAAAGCCCCACCAAAAAAGAAAAAAAAAAAAGAAACGCCAACTGTTTGTAACGCAAAAACATTTCATTCCAATACAACTGAGAGACAACACGGATCAAGATTTCAAAAACCTACGAATTTACCGAATTAAATATTTATTTATCTTTAAAGTTTTGAGATTATTTTATTTTTTTAAAAGCACGAAAATTTTATATTACAGTACTAGAAGCACAACTAAAGAACATTTTGTTAAACCAAGGGTCAATAAATATTTCTTTGCTAAAAAAATTGTTAATCTTGGCCCAAAATGTTTTAACATGTTGCCTGATTACATTAAAACAAGTCTAAATTTAAAAATATTTGCAAGGAAAACTTAAGGTTGGCTCAATGATTTGAACGATTTGAATTTTATTTTTAGCATTTTAAGATAGCATAAACAAGAAACTTTTTCGTCAGTATTTTATGATAACATTGATAATAGTAATAAATAAAAATAAAATTTTTGATGATGCACACCCCCTAGTGCGCGCATTGAGAGAAGATATAAACGAGGACCCCGTATTGTTTAACCATAGAGACGGGAAAACCTTGAGAACATATTGAGACCGTGGATTGAATTGATTAATAATTCAATCACGCGTTCTCAAAATATTAAAATAAAAAGCACGGGTCAACTTGGGAGTTCGCGGAAAGAGACTTGGGTGGTCTGAAGCTTGGCAAGGCGGTCCTACATCAAAAAGCTTACTAGAAAGTTTTGGAATACAATAACGCAATAAAAACTATTATTTGGAAAAATCAAAAGTAGAGACCAGGACACGTGTTCTGAAACACACAAGTTTGAACAGGAATCTTTAGAAAGACGGGGGCAAAATTTAGGAGAATAACGCCATAAAAACCTTTATTTGGAAAAAGATCAAAAGAAATAGGAAGCAGGACACATGTTTTAGTAGCCTGCTAGTGTGAACACGAATCTTTCAAGAAAGAGGGCGGATGTTAGGGAATATTATTTCCCAAAGCAACGTGGGAAATAATATTACTTTTGAGGCAAACGTCCAAGCAAAAGAGGTTCGCGACACAGGTCTCTTGGGGGATATGAATCCTAAAAGCAAGTCTCAACAAGAATCTTTAGAAATGTGAAATTTTGCGACCATGGGTTCGGCCATAACACAAGATAGCAAAAATTCAAAAGAATGTAATAAAATTTGGGTTCAAAAAGAAGTGCCGACGCTCAGAACAAGTGCTAGCTAGAAAGGGACGATGTCGAATGCCGCCTAGCAATAAAACAATAAAACCGAGGTCTTTAGAAGCATACCGCCCGCGCAGATAGAGAAGGGACAAAATAACAAAATGGCCGACACACCTTCATCTCGAGGAAAGAATCTTAGAAGTAGAGAGAGGGGGGTGCAGCCAATGAAATATCAAGGGGGGAGGAGTCAAATGGAATGATTGGAAACATGAAAATACAAAATACATCTTTTCGGAAACTACCAATTAAAATTAAGAGGGGGAAAAGAACCGAGATCTGGCAGCAGAAGCAAGGACTGTGAGAGGGGGAACGTCACGTGACGCAAAATTATCTATAAAAAATTAGGGCACAGCGGCAAAGGGGAAGAGAGGAGAAAATTTTTGGCAGTGGGTAGTTGTGGAGGAGAGAGAGGAGAAAATTTTGAGCAGTGTGTAGTTGTGGGAGGAGATGAGAAAAATTTTGGGAGAGTGTATTTGTGACAGTTGAGATGTAAAACATTTTGAGACAGTGTATTATGTGAACGTGAGACAGTGAAAAATTAGCATCAGTTTAATTGTTGAGACCAGATGGTGAAAAACTTGCAACAATTCATTTGTTGAGTTAGACAGTGACGAATTTGAGGGAGTTCATTGTTGTTCGATTGCAGTGTATAGATTGGCGATCGGTATTTGCTGAGACAAACAGTGATAAAATTCCAACAATTTATTTATTGAGTCAGCCAGGGAAAAATTTACGAGATTTCCTTTTTGTAGAGTGAGGTCACAGAAAACGGGTGATTGAAATAGCCAATAATACTCGTACAGTGCAACTAATTAGGTCAAACGAGTGAGCGATTCGAACAATGCGAAGACATAACATTATTAGGAGTTAATGAGCCAATAAAGGTCATTTCAGCCAATTAGCAAGTATTGTCATAGCTTAGACAATAGAAGGGAAGTGCCATTNTTAGACAATCGAAAGGAAATGCCACTGTAATCCGTCAGAGGAGATGCGAGGTGCACTCATACAGTGAGTAGTTAGTAATATTAAATGTGACTAAAGACGAAAGCAAATTAAGGCGAAGTGAGTCGGGAAACCCCAAAATGTGGCGGACATAGAAGGTGAATGGAATGAAAAAGATCGCTTGAAAAAAACGGGGGACGAACATTAATGTGGTACGAAGAACGAGTCGCTAAATCATGAACACAAAATTGAACAGATCTTCATCTCGTCCGACATCACCAGACAGCTTGAGTAGTGTGTAAGAGTGTAGAAGGGAATTGTTTTGTTATTTTAGGCCTTGTGAACTATAAATTGTGACATAAATGTCAGCAGGCCGTGTGCTACAATTAAAGTGATAAATTGTAAGAAGGGGGTAAAGAACAGAGGAACCTCCAATTAAGAAGCAGAGTGGTGAGTACCATGTAAAGGAACGTTACAAGCGCAGTAGGCGAAGTTATGTGTAGTGTTATAATATTTTTCCAGTGTAGTGTATATTGTGTATCGAGCGTCAGTATGAGTAATAAAATGTTTTGTTCATTGCTCGAACACCAGATTGTTGTGTTTTCATTGTGAGTGGCTCCCATAGAAGTCAGTATTCGCTTCCCTCCCCTTAGTAATTAAATATAATTATTTTTAAATTTTTTTACAACAATTAATTTAAAAAAAATATTGTTATTAGTTAATAACAAAGAAAAATAAAGTCACAATATAAAGTTTAAGATAGAATATTGTATTACTGTTATTGTACATTTGTTGAGAGAGAGGCAAAAATAAATTGAAAAAAGAAACATTAACAATAGTACCTCATTACGCAAATTATATTCATAACTAATAAGAATGTCTGTGTTCAGTGACAATTGTATCGTTGCAGGTAAGATTGCGTTGCAGTGGCCACTCAGATCATTTGTAAAGGTTTGTAATCGGTTTTGAAAAGAAAGGCTGAATGAACTAATAATGATTCTCTAAATCGTTTTCTTATTCTTTTCTGTTTTTTTCAACATTTGATGTTGGTGGTTATTAATTCCTACATTTCAACATATATAATGTGTTATAAAGGAATAAACTATTATTATTATTATTATTATTATTATTATTATTATTACCTTCATGTAATGTTCATCTCTCTTGCGTTAACAAATGTACAGTCCTGTAAGGAAAAGAAGTTCTGAAAAGAATATTATCTGAACTTTATTGCCTTCCTTCATGATTCATATTGCTCATGTGTATACACCTGAACAATATTTTCCCTTAACTTTTATATCATTTATTACCACCAAGAATCTTCTTTTAAAATGAGACAAAGCGTATGTTTATGTATTTATGCAATTTGTCTTCTCTTGAGTGGGTGTATTTTAGAAAACAAGATCAAAGGAAACATTTATTTCTTAATTTCAACTTCTCACTTCTCCTTGACTACCTACTGCTTACTTTTTTATTTCATGAAAATAGTTAATCTGTGTATACGTTTGTAAAACGTATTACTGAGCGGGGTTTGTGGGTTAAGATTTTCAGCTGAGATTTCTCTCACTAATCCCAGACAAATATCGGGTCGATATCTAGGATATATATTCTGTCTCAGTTGCGCTATCTTTCTGAACCTCCACAATTCCTTAATTTTTCTCTCCATGAAGTCTCTTTCTATCCTCAGTCCACTTTGTCCCTGGTTTCTTTTCGTTCTCTGATCTCACATTCCACTGGTGTATCTTATCCCTATATATGTTTATTTCTTGAATTTCTATTTGATTGATTTGTGCTTTTTCCAGATCGGATTTGACTTGTGTGATCCATGGTGTTGTTGACTTGACCCTTTGTATGTAAGTCTGGATTGTCTTCGTGAGTCTTGTTGGTGGTAGCGTGCTGGTGTGCCCGTAGAACTTCAATCTTCTTTTTCTGATATCTGCTGCTAGATTTGACATATTCTCTATGGTTTTCCTAGAGTGTAATCTGTATCCATCTTCTGTCACCTTTGGGCCCAGAATTTTGCTTAATATTTTGCGCTCTTCCTTCAGTATGTTTCCCATGTCACTTTTCGTATGGAGTGTTAGTGTTTCACTTGTATACAGTATTTCAGGCTTGATTACGGTATTATAATGTCTTATCTTTGTGTGAGTGGATATACATATCTTATTATATATGTCCCATGTCCTGCCATATGGTCTTTTCATTTCTTCAAGACAAGTCTTCTGTGCAACTTTTTCTCCTCCTGTAGGTTCAAGGATTTCACCAAGATATTTGAAATGTGCGACTATTTTTATCGTGCCATATTTTGTGTCTAATTCTTGAATATTTCGTTTTGAGCAAAAAAATTGAGACTTCTGGAAGGAGATTTGCAGCCCAACTTTTTCGGCGCATTTTTAAATATTTCTATTTGTTTGGTTGGTGTAGCTCCATTATCTGAGAGTATGACCAGGTCATCTGCAAAAGCTAGGTTAGAGATTTCTATGTTGTCGGAGGATCGCCCTAGTCGTATGGGTTTCCAGTACCCTTGGATTTTCAGCTCTTCTTCCCACTCTCTTATTACTTTGTCCAGAACTATGTTGAATAACAGTGGAGATAATCCGTCCCTTTGTCGCACACCAGTCTTGATCATGAAGGGATCAGAGATTTCACTCATGAATTTAATTTTTGATGTAGTATCAGTTAGTGTCTTTTGATTAGTCTTAGTGTTTTAGGGTCAAGTCCCTGTTTTTGTAGGATGTTGAATAACGATTTTCTGTTAACAGAATCTTATGCCTTCTTGAAATCTATGAAGGTGCAAATGATTGGAGCATTCCTGATAACATTGAGTTTTAGAACTGTTTTCAGATTGAAGATTTGTTCCGTGTACGAACGACCTGGGCGGAAACCTGCCTGATATTCACCAATTTTGTGTTCTAATTGTTCTTAAGTTCTATGGAGTAAGCATGCTGAGAGGATTTTGTAGGTGAGGTATAGCAAAGAGATTCTCTGTAATTGTTCACATTCGTTCTATTTCCTTTCTTGTGCAAAGGATGGATAAGTGAACATTTCCAGTCACCAGGAAATTTTTTCGTTTGGCAAATGGTAGCAACTATTTCTGTAAGTTCCTGCACAGACTTTGATCCATGGTCTTTATTAGCTTTGATCTAAGGTCTTTATTAGCTTTGCAATGATGTCGTCTTCACCAGAAGCCTTATTGTTTTTCAGTTTACGTATATGATTATGGATCTCTTCACATGTTGGTGGTAGTAATTCTGGATAGGTGGCGGGGCAGTCATGTATTGGGAATCTTGTTTGAGGTTCAAGGCAGTTAAGATCAGGGAAGGAACGTGCTAGTTCCAGATAATTCTCTTGATTAGTGCAAGTTTTCCATCTTGTTTCCTGAAGCACAAATTTTGAGGTGTATACCACGGGACCTTCCTTGCAAAAATCTTGTAAAATTCTATTGTATTGAAGTTGCGGAAGTTTTCTTCTATAGAGTCCAGTTGCTCCTTCAAGTACTTTTTCTTAGTGTGCCTAATGACTTTTGCAGTCTGTTTTCTGGACTCATTAAAATGATATTTTGCATTCTGAGTCTCACCAAGGATGTTTACTGTTCTTTTTCAATGGTATGAGTTCTTTAGCTAAACGTTTGATCTTTTTATGAAATTCTTCCCATGTTCTTGCTTGTTGTTGTTCCCATTCCTGTTTGATATTGCATTCTACGATCTTCGTGTCAATATTCTCTACGTGTGCTCTTTTTTTATTGATTTTTTTGGTGTAAATTTGATTTTGATTCGAGTTAGGTAGTGGTCAAAATTAACATTGGTACCTCTACGAACATGATTTACTTTTGGACAGGGTAGGAAATTGCCACATGGTCTATCTGGAATTTCCCTATCTAATGTAGGGGTGACCTCCATATTTTCTGTTTTCGTGGGAGTTTCCTCAAGGATGTTGACATGATCTTCAGGTTGTTTTACTGAGTCTCATACCGTTCGTGTTTGTATATTTGTGGGAGGGAAATTTTCCCACAGTTATTTGATAACTTTCTTCCCTGCCAATTTATGCATTAAAATCACTAAGTAAATTTTCATGTCATCTTTGGGGATCTTGGCCATCACTGCTTGTAATGTTGCCCAGAATTTATCTGTGGATTCAGGATTTTACTTGTTGTCTACATTTGTGGGAGCATGTACATTGATCATAGTACATTTCTTGTTCGCACATTGTAGGCGCATTGTCATTAGTCTATTGTTAACGGGGGTGACTTCTCTAATTGAATTTATTAACTTCTTGTTCACCATGAAGGCAATGCCCAAGAGTGGGGCAACCTGTGCAACTCATTTCGCTTTGCTCTTGAAAATTCGGAAATCTCCATAATCCATTGTCTTCATCTGTCATGCGTGTTTTCTGTCGGGAAAGTATCATTATCTTCTGTTTAGTGAGCTCTAATGTTAAGTTATGCAGTTTTCCTTGTTGGATTAGTGCGTTTATATTGAAGGTTACAAGGAACATGGGGGATTTGCGTGTGAGTTAGGTAGAGAACACTGACTTTCTCTCGAAACGTGTAAAACCAGATTCCCCAGAATCCGAACACCTGGTTGCCATCTGTTGATGGGTGGATTGGTTACCACCTGGGGTTATGATGTTATTCCTTGCACGAGACATGATTGCTTTTGTAGCGACATGCTACATATACTATTGAAAGACAAGTGAATAGAATACCTTTCTAGAAGTTAACAAATGAACGCATATACTTTCATATTCCTCCATTTTCAGAATTCTTTCTAGAAGCAAACAAAGGAAAGACTAATAACAATATATCTCTAAATGACGTTCTGTCAGTATCAACAGAAACTCAGAAACAAGCGACTAAAATCAGTGATCCAACCAATCCCAAAATACGAAGTAACCAAGGGGAACATAATTTGTTTATTCAAGACAAGACTCACTCTGAGGCGATCTTCCGTACAGTTCACTTCGTGTCGTTCGCTCCGTGCTATGTCACCACTCAGTACTAGTATTACTCTCGCTATGGGCATCAGCTCCTAACCGCGATTAATTGCGAATGACTTCTTATCATTCTACTCTCCAATTACGAGAGCTTCTTAACAATTTATAACGCTTTCTTACAAGTGACAGTTCATCTTCTATTCTTCATTTACAAGAACTTAGTTAACATTTGATTGCATTTTCATACAAGCATTTTATACATGTCGTGCATAATCACGTGTAGGATTAACAATGAATTCAGTGTTCAAGAAACTCTACCTTGGTTTCGATAACCAAACAAAGTGTATTCAAGAAACAATTCGTATTTGTCATCATCTCATTCCCTGATCTCCACGAACTGTATAACTTTAACTACAATTGTGGAATATCTCCTGAGTGGAATTTGGGAAGCCCAATGACTCTGAGGAAAGAACTACAAGTGACATTACACCATGAAATTCATGAGTTAGCAGATTACCGCTTTATACACATTCAGGTCTTGTGAACGACTCCATAAGTCATTTTTATAAATTGTTATAGCTGACTACGTTACTCAAGGACCCATATGTATAAATGTTGTGTAATTTCTACTTTGACATCAGTCAATTCTCAGTTTGTCAAATTAAACTAGTCAGTTCTCCTTTCACATTGATTTTTGACTTTATTCTTACTTCGTAGTTATATTATTCGAAGTTATTTTTCCTTCTGTAGTTTGAATTTATTTATCTTGAAGGGGATTCTTTTTACTAAAGAACACGCAGATAAATTTCAGATTACCAACATTTCTTAAGCTCAAGGTACTATAACTTGATTACCCCGCCATTTGTAATTGTTGGTTCAGTGTTTCCACTGGGTTGTTAGAATCAGGGATTTTTAGTTCCTGGAGCATTCACTTGCAGCCGCATCCTCTGGATGAACAGGCGCTGACCAGGAAGCTGCCCACCACTCTGGATACCGTTTCGCCTGGATTTGTTGAGCTATTTTTGGTCAGTCTCGAGTGAATCGATACTAATCATACGTGATGAGCGTTCCACTATCCTCCACCTGGATATAATACTTTTTCCCTTAAGATATGTGCACTTATGAATCAACCCTATCAAGAGACAAAAGTATGACATGCTTTACTTATAACGAATAAAATATTTTGCATATCTTTGATAACATAAATTAAAATCTCATAATCTTCCTCATGAAATGTCCTACTCTATTTTCACGGAGAACCACAAAGGTGGGACTCGAGATTTCAGAAATATTTTGCATTTGTTTTTAAAATCGTTTTAATTTGAATAAAATGAAAAGTATGTATTTACCACTAGTGTACTGGTTGCGAATGTGAAATAAAGATATCAAGAAATTTAAAACATGAGGATAAAGAGCTATAAATTAGAATAATTTTTGTGGAGAAGTCGGGGTTCGAAACAATGAATTTTAGTTCGCATCCTTTTTATAACACGTTCTACATGTTTGTATTATACTAAAGATACCTGAAGTTACTAGCTCTGTCTATAATTTTTTCATATTTATGCTTTTCTTTGGTTAAGGAAAACTCTGGTATTTTGGAAATTTTTCTCATTTGTGTTCTAGTTATGACAATACTTAATATATTTTTCATCGTATTGATGAGTAACCTTCTATGATCACACCCACAACAGATTTAAGATGTAGGATCATAGGTTTCTGTGGCGAAACCCATCAACTGGATCCAGATGTACTTAATAAATATTTTTTGTGAAATGGGAGGGGAATAAACATTGGATAAATTAAATTAAGCGTTTGACATTTCATTAGTGTGCTACCAAAAAAAAAGAGAAATGGTTATTATTATTCACAATTTTATTTCCACGCACAACCCAAAACGCTCTTGGTTGAGTAAGCGGAACTAACTCGCTAGTGATCCTAACCCGGTTTACTTGTCAGAGACAAGCTCGTGCACTAGGTCACTTAAGTGAATTGACTATCCAAACTTCAAAACGAAGTTTCCTCTTATCAGTAAAGTATAAAATTTTGTTTCATCCGACAACGCTCTGGGAATCCTTATGTCTCCTCCAAGGTTCTTCGTACTTCTTAGTTCAGAAGATTATAATGTTAGCGTCTAGCGTTTTGTTATTGAGTTCAGAATTCTCTCTTGTATTTGTATTCATACCCATGTGATATTAGAAGGTTCAGTCATAAAATACAGGAATAATCTAGAGGATATGGTTTCATATCTTTAAAATAATTTTATGTAATAGAATAGCAATCAACTAGGATACGTGTTATTTGTGAATCGGTTCTATCGAAATATTGTCGAATAAAACGTATTTCCCAAGGGTATCAGTGACTTCTACAGAGCTATTCTCATCCCTTCCTTTAAATAATTTTCTTGGTCTGCGGATTACGCCCTATCCGTGCTCCGGAAAAGCTCTATCCGCTGCAATGCGAGTACCGGCTTGAGACGACGCCAACTCTCCGAGACAAAGAAAGGGGTTGCTTGGTGGTCGGTCTTGGGATGACAGAGATCGAGGGGACAAAGATGTGTAGAAAGTAGATGCAATGGAGGCAGTGAGAATAGGGGAGCGATGGTATAGATAATGAGCGTGAGGATAAGGACTACGGAAGCGTCGAAATAAGGAAACTGTGGAAGTGGGTGTGGCGAGGATTTCGGTGGAGAAACCGGTGGGGGGTGGACACCAAGCAATGGTGGGTGGAGGGAATGAAGGCAGTGATAATAGCGAGGTCGGAAGAATAAGGACTGTAGGGAAGTGAATACGGGATGGACCTCGGTGGAGAATAGTGAGTCCAATGCGATGAAGGAGCGGGGGTGGGATCGGGGGGGTGGAAAACTTTCCCCAGCCATTCTGTAGGCGCAGATGAACTTTGGATGAGTCATCTGCGCCTGACTGCGTTTAAAAGTGACCCGCGTGGACGGGAAATAAACCCGACGTGACGCCAAAACTTGTTTTTAAGACGCTCTCTGCCAATGGAATCGCCTCAACGGCGAGTTGGGAGAAAGAAAGACAGAGGAACAAGAAGAACAAATATGAAAAAGATGGACGGAAAATAATTTCACAATTCTCGCTTCTCTCTGTCGGTAGCAGTCCGTTTCTCTGTCATTCCTTTGAGGGTTTATGATTTTTCTGGAGTATCAAGGAAAGAATGCACCTCACCCAAACAAAGCATATTTATGAATTAGTTTTAACGATTTCAAATCTATTTCATGTTCAGTTTTTATCTCTTGTCTTGTTAAATTTTCACAGAATTATTTAGATTGAGCAATTAATCTTTTGCTTCTTTTTTTTGTCTATTTTAATTGCTCTTTAAATCATGACAGTAATATATTATTCATAATTACATAAACCATGAATAGAACCGAATTGTTATTAATTTTGAAATTAATTTATGGGACCAATTTTTTATATAAGATATATTTGTCTGCGTTTGTCTTGTATAGAAATCTGTATCAATTAATGTAACAATATTTCTCGAATTCGATTAAATGATAAAGACGATGTCGATTGCTATTTGAATATTTATTTGTTACTCAGGAAGGACGGTTTTATGAAAGCATTATAAAGGCAATACTGTTCACATATAGAGTTTTTATACTTAAAATAAATCACTTTTTTTTACTTTGTTTTCTTCAATGTTCAGCTGGAAAATATTCCATTTACTGTTATTACACTCTTCAAACTTTATGAAATCGCGTGAAGCGGCCGGAAAGAGACCGATACAAATCCCTGGATTGAGCATGAGTATTTTAAAGAATTCAATTCAATTCAAAAGGACTTTATTTTAACATAAAATATACAACATATATGGAGGGGCTTAGGGACCGTTCAACTTACTGAAGCCCTAAAATGTACCGTGGGCTGTGCATACTATACCCTAGTATTCACTCTCAATGAACTGAAACAGGAACTAAAAATAGAGGTAAAATATTTTGATTATTTGGTAGAATAATGATATCAGTAGAGCAAAAAGAAAATTAATAAGTGTTAATAAATTATAATAAAAATTTTCTTACTGTCACGGCTATTTTTTAAATATTAATTTTAATTTTTAATCTCATCTATTATTATATGTACTTAAATAATATGTCGTTCAATGAGTACCGTTGGGAACCACGGAAAACCAACGGTTAGGGCAAGCGCGCTAGGCATAAAAAGAAGAATCTGGTTGGTAACTGGAAACCGGTAACAGAACAAAAAAATTCGGCGGCAGAATCAAATAAATTCATACTTATCTGCAGGGCAAACAAAATATGCATACATACCAACATATCCAAACAAATCTTGTTTACTTATTTACCTATATATACGTACATGTACATATACCCACATCCGCATATGTACACATTTTTAAATCAATTAAAACAGACTAAAATAGAATACTAACATTATTACTACTACTATCACTCATAATAATAATAAAGATAATAATTTAAACATATTTAAATGAAGTGTGTTCATTCTGGTCAATTTTTTTCATCAGTTCTGCCTCCCTCCTTTTTCTAACCATACTCAAAAACTTGCCAAGGAGTAAAGTGACAGAGATTCTGTTATCTCGCATTATTTCAAAAGCTAGTGTGTAATTTCTTGGTTTACGATAGTATGCCCCTCATGAAGACACTTTTTTCTACCTATTTCAGTGTTAACACAATTAAGCAGAATGTGGACCCAGACTCCTTGTTCTGTGCATAAGGGGCATTGCGAATCTCGATTTCTCAGATTCCTTAATTTCCATCCCCCCAAGTCGAAACCAAGCGTAACCCGCTCTTGCTGCCTTGTTTAATTTATCTGTGTACGGTTTTCGCCCCCACATTCTTCGGCACGATTAGTGACCTCTTTTCCTGTCTCTCAGCCGTTATGTTTTGTTGGTCCCTGAATAATTAATTCATAATCAGATCTCGCCGGAGCTGTCTACCACAAATGCTCTAGACCGGCAGTTTCGAATTTTTTGACCCCACCCATCGTTACTCGTTAACTCGTAGTAATCGGATGTATTGTTGCTCCTTTCCCCATTTCTTATTGAAACCCAATATTTAATGGCCCTCATCTTAATTTTTACTTCTACTGTGAAACTCCGAATTTCCAAAGAGTTCGACAGTTAGCTGTACTCGGAGGTTCGCCAAGAGTATTTTTCAAGAATTTATTTTAAAGCATATTAAGTCATGCGCAATCCCCAACATTTCTGCTCTATACGCTACTGCAGGTACAAATAGTGATGTGTACATTGTTACTATAATCCTAGGATCGATGTCAGGGATGGTTCCAGTACTTTTTGGGATTTCATTTAGTGCATACATGCCTTTTTGTTTTGATTTCATTCGTACCATTTAGTATTGTTGTGTTATGAGTGCTGCAGAAATTTAATAGGTCTCGCTCTTCCGGATTTAAGATTTTATCCTTACTTTTTCCACGTTTACAAGCGCGAAATCATCGTCAACGGCGAGAAGACTTTACTTTCTCCGATTCGGGTGTTAAAATCTCCCATTACTATTATACTCGCGTTGGAGTATTTATTTTCGAGACTATTTATCATCTGGCTCATTTCCATATAAAAGTTTTCTTTGTGGAATTTTTACGTATCACCGTGCCTGTAAACAATTACTATTAGTAACTCTGTTCGGCAATTAGTACTTTAGTGCATACGGTATTATCAATTTTTGTTTTCATTTCGTCGTACCGATTTGAGTGTTCATTTTTGTACATAACCGCGCTCCATCAGGGTGCCGCCCGCGCGTGCCTCTTCTCTTAAGATGTTTTGCTACGGTTGTGAATCCGTGTACATTATTTTCATCTCCCTGCTTTGACCAAGTCTCGACCAAGCCCAAAAAGTCAAATGTCTCAAGGAAACTCAGAAAACCTCCTTGGCAAAGTTTCTTCCTCAGACCTTCCACATTCCAGCACCCTATCGTAAGAGTTGCAAGCATTAAGTCCTACAGCCGCCTCTGCGCTTTACCTGTTTTTTTTAGTGATTAGTCACCGCTTTGGGCGTCCACTGTGCTGCCTGAAGTCGGGTGACTGTGGGAAGGGGTTGTTGGCGCTGGCGCACTGGCAACGAGGAAGATGGGCGATGGCGCTCGGTCCCGTTTCTAGAAGAGCGTTGCTCCGTCGCTATCGGCGATGGTGGCCCGGCTGATGCGACGATAACGCAGCCGTCGGACGCGGCGGTGGTTGAGGTGGCGAGAACTGCGTTAGCCGGGGGCGGTGACTGCGTCGCCGCCTACGATGGCGCGCTCGGGCTGGTCACGCGTTCAGGACGCTGCTCCTTCCGGAAGGCTTCTAGTTCCGCGAGCGAGTAGTATCGCCCTTCCACCACAAGCTTGTCAAAGCGGATGCTGGCTCTGAAACCTTTCTCCCGAGCGTCCTGCATATATGAGCCAAGTTTAGAGCGCGTACAGCGCACAGTCGCGGAGAAGTCCTCTGCCACACGCAAAGGAGAACCCACACAGAAACGAAGCTGCCACCTTCAACATTTCCTCCCTCTTCTTGTAAGAGGTCAGCTTTACAACAATAGGCCTTCTGCCTTCTCTGCGGCCTACTCGATGCGCCCTCTCGATGTCCCGATCATCAAGCTGCACCCCCAGTTGTTGTGCAAGACCCTGCACATGGCTTTCGGAGTCGTGCCACGACTCGCCCTATCGGTCCGGCACGCCGAATATCAAAATATTGTTTCACCGAGACTGGTTTTCCAGGTAGTCGACCTTGCGAGATAGAAATTGGTTTTCTTCCTCCAAAGCAATAACCCGGCACTCCTGTATCTCCACCCTCTCTCGATACCAGTTGATATCTGAGAGGATTTTGGTTTGTCCGGTCAACCAATTCCTCAGTTTGGCATGCAAATCCTCCAGAACAGAATTGTCGCTCGATCCAAGCCCGGTGTTCACCTCGACGCCCCCTATAATTAGGAGCATGATAATAATACTTAAACTTAATAAATACTGCGCAAGATAAGCGCCTACCAATGATTCTCGTTCGACCTTCGGCTAGGACATTCTACCCAACAGCCGATGTCCGCACGCCACAGATTTGTCGATACCGTGCTGCAAGTTTTCTTGTTTCTTCTTTTTTTTTCTTCTCTATGTACCACCGTCTCACGCAACACGCACCGTCCCAGTATCAGGTACACGCGGGAGGAATAGAGCCGTCGAAAATGCTTTACAGGAGTATCAATGTAACTGATAATGTATCGTCTCCCTTTCTGTCAATTACTCTTGGTGTACACTATTTGATATTTTTTTCGTATTTCTTTCCCTTAAATGTATGCTTTAAGAGATGTATGAGATGTTTTCATGAAAACCATCATAAAAAGGATATAGGTGTGTTATCGAAACACCAAAGAAACACTATGAACTTGCCTGTCCGGGACAAACCGCGTCTTAGTAGATACAACTACCAACGTTTCGGCCATCATGCTGTGACCTTCGTCAGGGCAATGTCAAGAGTACTCAAGGACACATAAGTTAATACTGACTCCGGCCGCGGAAGCCCATCTTATACTAAAGAAACACATTTCTTTACGGATTCATTTAGAAATTGCTGGATTTACCTATGTTCACATGCAACAAACAAAGTTTTAATATTTTGCTAATTCGAATTGACTCTGGTTATATTTTCGTGCTTTTTATAAATGCAAAGTTCATAAATATGAACTCCTGAGTTACAAATGTAAACTGAACAAATAAATAATTATCAGGTCCCTTGTTAGCGGAAATTTATGGCTGTCAACCGTGTCTAATTAGTAGAGATCAGGTCTAATTAGGAGACGGGACAGGTGAGTTCAAAGGTGGCTGAGGGACGTCTCATTAGTCAATCGCGAGTCCCCTCCAGCACTCATGACCGAAGGAAGGAATGGCAGAACGAGAGTTCGGGAGGGCAGGGAACCACCAAACACTCACAGCGTTCGGTGAACATGGAAACCGCAACAAGGAGAGACCTTTGTTCTTTGGCTTTGATGGACTTCCATAAGTTCGCTTTGCTCAATTTTCTATACCATAAGTTATTGTTTAGAGAGGAAAGGATATAGTTATTAAGAAAATAGAATGTTCTTGTAATTAATTACAGATATTTCTGTTCATTTTTTATAAATCTAGAAATCCACTATTTTTTTTCTTAACAATACATTGGACAATTGTGACAAGATAAATAAAACTCTCGGTTCGGCTCCCAAAGTCCGTGCAGTGGCAGCTCACCAGCGGTAAAAGCAGGAAGTCCCAGGTTCGAGTATCGGTCCGACCTGGCCGTAAATAATGCAAACTCCACCCCCACCCCCCGAGAAGGTACTCGTAAGTTGTGAGTTCACGAAAAATGAAAGTTTCCGCTTGGTGGTGTGGAATTTAAGTATCTCTGGAAAATATACTTTAAATTAAAATAAATATGTATAAGTTCTTACACAAATATAAGATTACTCGTTCAAAGTATTTTTAGTTCAGAATTTTTAGATGTACCCTATGAGTGATTATAATACGTCTATGTAAAAAAGTTAAGGAACTACTAAGACAGAAAGCAAAAAAATAAAATATTAATTATAATGTAAACCATTTTGTTTCCTTCGTAAGAATAAAAAATCATTTTCGTCACACGTCATGAACGTTTGGTCGAATTACCTATCTAAGATCGCAAATTTCTTTCGTATTATCATTGAAAATTTTAAGATGTGCGTTCTAAAAAAATTACTAGGAATCATAATTATATATCAGTGCATATGACAATTTTATTTGAAGATAAATTATTTTCTCCTTTTTAGATTTTTATAAGCTTTTAAGAATCAGCCTACTGAATCAAGATTGATTTGGAAAATTTTTAGCCGACAACATAGCAAGTTATATAAAAGCTTTTAAAAATAAATATTTTTATTACTCATCAACATCGCAATGGATTGAGAGTGTCTAGACAACGTAATAAACATATGTCAATCAATATACTGTAAAGTCGCTAAATTATAAAGTTAACGCTTTTAAAATGTTCATACTTCAATTTTTGAAATTTTAAAATCGTTTAAAAGTGTATGACTATATTATATATCAATTTAGAATAAAATATATTATTAATAAACTTTATAATACAATAATTCGCTTTTCTTAAACAATTAATTATATTAAGTTTTGTTTTAATCTATGCTAATATATAAATGCGTAACGCGAAATTGTGTGTGTCTGTCTGTCTGTTTGCAACCTGATCACGACTAAACAAGAGAACCAATCATCATGAAATTTAGCGAAGAGATAATTTAGATGTCCAGGATGAACATAGGCTAACTTTAGTTTTTAATTTGTGTTATAAGAAAGATAAAAATGTTTTTGACCATAATATCGGTGAAATCGAAACAAAAAAGAAGAGTTATGTTCACGATACCTAAACGGTTAAGTATAGGCGGTAACTAGAAACAAGTTTGTAGTTACCGCCTATACTTACACAGGAAGTTAAGGATTGAATTCCCGCGAATGTAATTTGTTTGCAAGTGTGAGTTCACCTTTCTTGTTACATAGTGAAGCACTTTAGCATTGTTATCTTAACATTCATATCTTACACGTCAGAAGGTAAACCCATAAAATTATTCCATAAAAATGCTAGAACCAATGTTATTTATTACAGCATTCATTGCGATTGCATGTATCAACAAAAAACAGGAAAAGAAAGGTATCATATGTGATCACTCACTATTAACGCATCGCAGTACGAGAGTAAAACTCGCTAAATAATACTGAATATTTAATATCAATTTTTCTTTCCACCGAAATATTGAGGTATCTCTCAGCTTTAATACGGTTGTTATACGACTTGAGAGAAAACTTAGCGTGAGTCATTGAGACCTTATGGCGATAAAACAGCGTTTTTCAGTGACATGCGCTAAGCACCACCTGTAAAAACAAGGACAAGTAATGTTAGGCTAATCTCCTCTAGAATGCTTAACTCATATTTCTTCGATAAAGACCTCATTTGTATTGCCTTACTCATGCATTCCATCAAGTACACCTGCTCTCCACTTACGAACCTCAACGAAACCGTGTTTACTTCCGTGAAAGACTAGAAAGTCCATTATATTTAAAAAGACATAGGACCCAGAAGATGATATTAACAATAAAGCAATTTTTACAACATACTCAAAGCCATGAAGCCGAAATATTATTTCTTCATTTCGAGAGAAAAGAAATATTATATTTTTGTGAGATGCTTTTCGGCCTCGTTTTTCGTATTCTATTAACCATGAGTCGCCCCCTAGAGCTAAGAGATATATGGTTTCTGGGATACATGATGCAAACAGAAGGAGGTAAAATGGACGCAACTTTCCTTTCTCTGTACTACCTCCTGCTTGAAAGATATATAATTAATTATATATATAATTTATATAATTTAATTTTTTTTTAAATTTTTTAAAACTGATCCATAAGTACATTTTACAAACGAATTATCTTTATTCATAGTTAAGAAATATTCCATTTAAATATAATTAAGCATTTTGTTGTTTCGTGAATCAAAAAGTAACATTTTGCATCACAAAGAATACCAATTAATATTGCAATTTTCTTTTTAATGCTTATTGTAAGCTCGCTTTAATATTAGGTCGCAAAATTGGTTCATTTCACCTTCACCTCATTAGTCTCTCCGCTCGCACTATGCACTAGTCTTTGTTAATAAGGAAAGTTACGAAGCACTTGACTTGGTAGAAACTACTTCAGTTCAACGACTACTCTGCCTTAACTCCGCAGCTTTCATATCTCAAATAAATGAGTTTCTGAATTCATTTTGTCGTAATTTGTTTTCAAGGTTTCTGCACGGTTTTATGTCAAAACTACCACGAATTAATTTCATTGATTTCATTATTAAACATTTTTTTCTGTGATTATTATTTTATGATTGAGTAAATGTTTTAGACTACATATTAAATCACGCATTCTGACCAATTTACCTTAAAGGAACCTGATATGATCTTATTAGAAACACGGTCATTTTTCATACAGAGAACGCGTTGATCGGTGATTCAAAATTTGAAGGAAATTGAAAATTAATTTGGTGTGTTACAAAACCTAATCTGTTGAATGGAAACCTTGCTCTCTATAGCTCTGTGATACAACAACACAAAAACAATCACAAAAACATATATCAATTGTGATTATGAAAGAAAAATGGAACAAAAATCACAAAATTCCAGCGAGCTAAGTCGCGGAGATACAACTAGTATGAGAAAAATGCCGCTGATAATTCAATATGTACCTTGAAAAGAGTGGTTGGTTCACACCCAGATACTAGTAGTCGTATCTAGACGCCGATCTAGAACCTTTCATCCTAGAACTTGACCGGAACCAGGCAAGTCAGGCCGAGTGTGGCCGGCTTGAACTCCACATTGTCACAGAAGACAATCACTATTTTATGCTTTTTCTTTAAATAACAGCTTAATGACTTATTTATATTTTTTAAGAGATTACAGATAAAAATAAACAGTTTCAATGTATTGTTTAAGAATATAATTCATCTTCATTCATATTTTTATCGTAGACCTAAATGTTTGCAGAAAAGACTTTTAAGCAAACTTTTCATTGAAATCTCTAGTGACTGAATCATAATTATATGATGTTACTTAATTTAGATACTACTTCATAATTTATTTGTTTAATCCAGTATTTGTCACATTGTTTTTATCAACTTTTGCTGGCGTTGGGCAATTCCAGACTATATGCTACACATTCTGTTCTGAAGTTCGTCCTGTCACCGCGTCAAATTTAAAACGGGCCAAAATATTGTTATTTGAATGTTGAACCATTGTTCTTGTTTTACTTCTATTAAGGAAATAAAATGATCGCCTCACTATGCTCGCTCATTAACATTGTATGATCAATTCTAAATAGATGATCAGGAATCAAACTGTTTAAAACTAGTAGATTCGTTGTTCGAATGAGATTTTGATTAGCTGCGTTCATATGATATTTAGTTCCCCGTCAAAAACGTCTCTGCGTTTCTTTTTATTGTTTTAATAATCATAGTAACATTGCACCCTTTACTAAAATTTACAAACCAACAGAGTGAACATGTTTATCAACCTTTGTTCTAAACATCCTGTTAGAGAATTTGTACTGATGTTTATAAGGCGAGTAAGATCTTACAATATATCAAGTGATAGTAATGCTCCGCGTGATAATGAAATGTAAAATCACATAACTGCTAGTATTGTCTGCACTAATATACCTCCAATGATAAGTTCTGAGTCCTCCCCGAGATGTAAATAAAAATATAGTAGATAGTAGTGCACGAAATCTTGGAGATGAAACAATTGACCAGTTGATAGCACACCTTTGGTCAGAANAAGAGACAGGAACATGATATACCGGGTTCGAAACATTTTTCTCAACGTCTGAATTCTCAATTATTTTAATTTATATCCATGGGACTATTTCTTGCGAAGATGGCATTGTGCATATGGTGCAATGGAACCACAAAAAATCCAAGGCCAAATGAAAGGTTGTGGGGAAGGCTTATAAAATAGCACTTAAAGTTTATAATGCAAGAATAAGTCAATCCATCAATTAATCGTTCCGCCACCATTATACTCCCATTCCCTTTTTGGCCCTCTTCCCTTCGGGTGTACGTCGGCCATCCAGCCGCAGTGTACTTAGGAGATTTACGATTCCGATGCGTCCGCTTCGTTTTTCCTCACGAGTCGTTCTGCGTGATGTACGACGCTTCCATTTCAAATAGTCGCAGCACCATTAGCGACCACCGCGAGAATGCGATACCTTGTGAGCGATGGATCGATTGCACTTGCTTCGATGCCTTCTACGACACGAACGACGTTCGAAATGGAAACTCTCCGGGAGAGATATGCATTCACTAATTGCATCATTAGTGTTAAGAAAAAATATATTTCCAACAGCGACGAAAACTTAATTGTTCCAATTTGAAATTGTTTTTTTTTTAATAAGTTTCTTGATGATTACATTTTTCCCAAAAAATATGTTCAATGAGTTTAAAGGGAAGTAAATATTAACGTAGAATCAATTTGAAAACCAAATGTTTAAAAAATAAAATAAAAATTTTATTTAAGTATTTCTTTTCTTATAGTATATCATTATATATTATAAAACTAAACATTCAGATATGTGAGGACAAAACACAAAAATGATGGGATTTTAATCGCAAATTCAATTCCACAATGTTCTATGTTAGGTAGAATGTTGTACTTTATTAATTCAATAATATTATTATAGGTTTTCATCATTTCTAAAAGGTGGCTGTTGGTAAATACTTCTTTCTCACGACATTCTTAAGTAACTACCAAAAATAGAGTATCAATACAAGAATATATAATGAACTTTGCCAGGACCATAATCTTACATTTGAACTATTTTTTCATAATTAGTTTTAATTTACAAATTGAAATCGAATTGTGGTACATTCTTCCGTTGTACGCAAGGTGTCGTTCGATGAATCGATAAAGAATAGAGTTAGTTTGTGACATGTCTCTTATATAACGCCAAACATGGAAAGATATACTTCGATATAGCCCTTAGAAATTAAATAGTAAATAATGTGCTAGAGAAAGTATTCGTTTATTTAAGTTTGTTACGTTCATTTACCTTACAAACGTAATGATGGATGAACGTTGAATATGCCATTTATTGCTTTCACTACACAGTAGGCACCCTGATAGGTACTCTTTAATATAGGAAACAGCAAAATCCTTGCATGCTTTCACTAACTATCATTAATAACTCGCCTTTCATCATCTCATATACATTGAAACGTACATGTTATAGAAAGTATTTTCTTCTTCTGCTTAACCTGATACCGTAAATTACACAAATGAAGTATAGTACTTTCTAGAATAAAAATGTGTCAATGGTTTTCTATTGCTTCGTTTTTCACTTTATCCTTTCCGAGAAACAGCATTTAAAAATTACATAAAGAATACGAAATTCTTTAATTATTTATTTGTAAAGGATGCTACGTGACTTCTTGAGGATATCACCCACAAAGGATATCACCGAAAAATCTGGTAAATATTCGTAGAAAATTTTACATATTTTATATTATCACATACTGTTCATAATTTTCCTGATGTCCAGTTTACATAATTAACGCTAAATATGAAGCAGAGTGAAACTTCCCTACATTTAGTAGATGGGGGAAAGCAGTATATGCCATATTACTCAAATCAATAAAATAGTCTTGCCTGATAAAAATATACGTTTGTTATCACACAAAAAGTTATTTGCAATTAATTATCCGAGCATGGTTTTAGCTAGTACCAATTATTTTAAATATACGAAAGATTTCTTGTCAACAAATCCGGCATCACATATCCTTTTTTTTCTTCTTTTCCACTGGTGATTTTGGAGATTTATTGTTAACTCAGTATCGTGGTCGCACTCACAACAGGGAAAAGCCTCTGATTCAGCTCTGAAACTACGAAGTGAATGTTTGTCTCTCTGCTGTACACATCCATGCTAACAAACCTTNGCCCCTCCGTGGCGTAAGTGGCAACGTTCTCGCTCGTCACTAAGTCATCCCGGGTTCGATTCCCGGAGGGGGCAAGAAAAATTGTAGCTTTTCAATGCAATGTCTCAGTTCATATAGCTGCGACTTCTGAAAAGTGCAACCTCTGCGACTCAACACCGCAGTTGTAATACTTGGAAACAGCAATATTTCTGGATTCTATCTGGGTGCTGTTTCCCCCCTGGCTTCAGTGTGTGTCTAGTGAGTAAACTCATACAGAAATGAGACTGACTGACACGCATTTCTCGTGGTCCTCGTGGCCGTAACGAAAATACATACATATATATATATATATAAAGTAAGCGGAAAGTTTTAAACACAGAAAAATTATAGAATTAAACTGTGTTACAGAAAAGAACAAAAAAAAACTATGGAAGGCTGTACATTATTCCTAGGGATGTATTGTACAATTTAATTTTACTTAATAATAAGGAACTGTCGACGAATGTGTAAAACCTTGTATAGGAACAATATATTGGATTTACTTCTTCTTGTTGAAAGGGAGTCAAAAGAAAGCAAACCTCTTAAAATATTTGTTGAAAAATCTCTAACGCAAGCAACGTTAAATGTTTTGAAATATAGATATCTTAGTAATTTATTTTGTACTATTTCAATTACAGAAATACTTTGAAGTGAAAACGGATCCCAAATTGCGGCAGAGTATTATAATCTACTTCTAACGAATGAATAATACAATTTAATGACAGTATCAACGGAAGCAAAAAACTTGGTGATTCGAATCACAAAGCCCAGCATTCTGTAAGAACTATTAATAACTGAATTCAAATGAATGTCAAAAGATGAATCAAAAATTACTTCAAGATCTTTTAAGTTTGCAGCCTTGACCCATTAATTAAATATCCATGGGCAGTGATTTCCTTTTTTCTTGAATATGAAACGACAAAACATTTATCTATATTCAGTAGTAAATTGTTATTCGAACATGAGGCAAGCAAATGAAGTGATCAATGTAGTAAAAATACATCCCTATCATAATTGATTTCCTTGTACAACTTTTAAGTCATCAGCAATAAGAGACATTTAGATTCTATAATGATTTCAGGTAAATCATTAATAAAAATTAAGAATAGTAAGGAACCGAGATTAGACTCCTGGAGAACGTCAGAAGTGCTGGAGTACGGCTTTGATTTTGAGAAAAAATTGAGAACGATTTTGTAGATAAGATGCAATAAAACTAACAAATTCTTCAGACAGATCAAATGACAATAACTTATTTAATATAATTGAATGGTTAACTTTATCAAATGCCTTTGAAAAATAAGTATAAGCTACATCTACCCTTCCACCAATGTCCAGTTCGGATGATATGTCGAACGCAAATTCCATTAAGTTAGAAACAGTTGATCTATGAGGGAGGAATCCATGCTGTTGTGGAAATATTTTAGATTTGATAGTAGAATATATGTATTTGTAAAGAATAGTTTCAAAAGCTTTTGCAAAGGAATTTAATAATGAAATCGGACGTTAATTTTCAACATTTTCTATCTTACCAGATTTAAAAATGGGCACAACTTTCGCTTCTATCCATATTTGAGGGAAAATACAAGTATGTAGAAAAAATTTAAACAAATAACACAAAGGCTCAGCCAAGACCTATGAACAACCATTTAAGCTACAACATAGCTAGGAATACTATCAGGACCAGAAGACCTTTTAGACTTTAATTTTTTGATAGCAGCTAGGACCTCGGGTACAGTAAATAAAACCGTTGATTGGTTTTATTGGTAGTAATATTCAGAGGAACACTATTACCAACAAGTCCAGCAGTAAACACATATCTAAAAAAATCAGCAAATGCATCAGGTACACGATCCCTGGATGTTATTTGAGTTGACACACCCATTATGTTCCATATTATTACTAAAATCAAAAGATTAACATTCGGATTTTACATAGCTCCAAAACTGCTTAGACTCTACATTTATTCAATTTTCTATATGATTCAGGTACTCCTTATGAGCTATATTAATTTTAACCTTAATATTTTTTCTAAGGTCTTGAAATAAATTATCGTGATATTTAGAAANAGGTACTCCTTATGAGCTATATTAATTTTAACCTTAATATTTTTTCTAAGGTCTTGAAATAAATTATCGTGATATTTAGAAAATCTTTTTTTTCCTATCAGCCCTATTTTTAAGTTTAAAAAATATAAGTTTTTTTTGGTAAGCATTGATCAAAAATAGAAAAGATCAAACTGTAAAACTCATTTAAAGCTGCATCTACATAATTTATACTATATATTAAACCCAGTTACATTCTCTTAGTCTTGTATACATATTCCAAAAGTTAGCTTCTTTGTAACAAAAATATGAACTATTAATTATAGAATTTTTTTGAGTTTATTATGATCAAAGTAGTTATAATCTAACGTAATAAGCAATGAGGGGTGAAAGTCGTCAAGCGGTAACAGAGGACAATCACACTGACTGACAAAGACGAAACATTGCTAATAACTAAATCAAGAGTAGAATTATTACAATTAAGCATATTATTGTGCAATGAAATATAATACATGGACATTAAATTATACATATTTTTAACAATTGCGCCAGCCATCAACATATTTCTATGTACTCCATTAATTTCAGGTAAGTTAAAATCTCCTAATATTAACAAATCTTTAAAAAAAATTTTTTTTTCAAAATTGTCAAAGGGTGAAAAGTAATCATCATACAAACTGCGAAAGCTTTTGGGCGGGAAATAAACTACATTCACACAGACAGCTGTGTTGGAGTGAGGCATGCGAACCTGCAGCCAGATGGACTCAAGGTCACGCGGAAACAGCTGATCACCAACTGCTACAGTAAGCTGACTGACATACAGTCGCCGGTGAACAGCCAACAATACTCCTCCTCCCCGCACCATATCACTTCGCCTAGAACCACTGTCTCGCCTGATAACAACATACCGATCATCAAATAATTCACTACTACTGATTCCATCCATCAACCACGTCTCAGATAAGGCAATAATGTCGAGCTGTTCGCTTAATACTGACTCAAAGAGTGTATGGCTTTTGGTTCGCTAACCTCTAACATTCTGGTAATAAACCGTTAACTTTCTCTTCATAATAACTTAAATAAAAATAATAACAAAACATCTTCAAAAGAAACTACACTAATAGACCGAAAAAGAACAAAAAAAGAAAATAACAATTAAAAAATTAACCAACACACTATTAACCTAATACAATTACCAATTAAACACACTATTAACGTAAATTGTAAATAGAGTGTACATAAACTACACCCATTTTAAAATATTATATGGAACGGATCAGAAACACACCCGCTAAGCCTTAACGTTACCCTTACTGTTTCTAACAGCGGTTTCTCTCTGAATAAGTGAATGCAAGCCTTCCTCATCCTTAAAAATAATTACTCTAGAATTCTTGTCATCTGATTTTCTCACTTTGATTCTGCCGACCGTATCTGCCCAAACAAAACTATAATTAAAGTCAGATATCTCCTTGGCAAGTAACACACTTCTGGCAGGTGTCAGGGAAGGGTTTATGTAACTTACTGAGTCTGTGGCATGTCCTTGCAGATGCCGGGTGGAGAAATCTCTCTTTATTTTCCTCTTGCTAGTAGTTGGTCTGTGTCTTCACGTCTCAGGAATTTGACAATGATGCCTGAAGTCGGACGGTTGTTGCCACCTCTAATGCGGTGACAGGTGTCAATCCCGTCTTCACTTAACTGGACTCCAAGTGCTTCCACCTCGATCATCGTGCTATTCAGAGACGAATTGGTCTCAATAGCATCCTCTGGAATTCCACAAATTTCCAGAGTATTACTTCTGGAGTATTGCTCCAGGTTTCCTTGTCGCCTTGACAAATCCTTCATTTGCAACCTCAGGTGTCTATTTTCACCTCAAACCCACTTATCTTCTCCTGTTGTTTGTTTATTATTTCTTGTTGGGCTTTAATTAACTCATTATTTTCATTAATTATTTCGAAGCAATACTCCAAGGCTCTTCCAAGTTCTTTTTCAATATTACCTTAGCTGTCCAGTATCTCCTTTTTCATCTGGTCAAGTAAGGTTTTAAGAACATCCATAGTAATGGCCGTGTCGGCGATGTAGTGATGGGAGTAAAGGAATGTAGTGATGAGTGGCTACGGTTGAGTCGCTTGTTCCTAGTGCATGAGTCACAGCACTAGAAAACGCTCGCCGTGGTAACATCAATCTCACTCGCAGTCAAATTAACACACAACCCGTGGAAAAAAGTATTTACACTGCTTACACTGGACTTCGTTCGTAAGAGTTCTACTCACAGGACCATGACATTTGCCACAGGTTCTCATATCACGCATGTTAGTTTTTACACTCGGAATACGTTTTCTATATTAATAATGAGATTTACAATGAAACCTCAATAAACGCACAAATAGTAACCACTAATTAAAAACGTATTTGAAATATCACTTTAAAAAAATTACATATAAGCGCAACATTACAGTTACCATCCCTTGCTTGCTTCCGGAGAGTAATTTAGTTTATTGTCCTCCACGTGGTCATACGCAGTTGTACTGCTTTTTTGACAATAAATTTATTTATTTATTTATAACTCAGGTCATTTTAATCTTACAATTATTTCTATACCTCATGTGTATCTGTAAATCACAAGACTTTCGAGAAAGATGCGAGAATGTTGCGCAGAAATTAATAGTAGGTATTATCGCAGATTTAACGGCAATGCAAAGTCGTTTCTGATAGACAGACCCAGACGGAATGCTAATGATACCTGTAGTGGCAGTCACAGTTTTTTAATTGTTTTTGTTAAAAATTGCCAAACTATGGGTCGGACTGTATGTTCATGTCATAATAAAGATAATGTTATACTGAACATTTTGTTATTGTACAATCTTAGGTATCAACCAAGCAAACAGACGCTACACACATACATATTATATTTTTTTAATATTTTAAGACATTGTATGAAATATGTAAGAGTAATTTTGGAAGAATATNAAAGCTAAGTTGGAACCTTATCCTAACATTGCAACTTCTCTCTGCCGACGCTACATTCGAATCACTATTATCCCTTCGACAATTCTTACGCCTCTCGCGAATCTCCCTCCCTGTGCAACGGAAGTTGACAGCACGTGGAGCGGAAGCTAGCGCCCTCCGACAGCACTATGTTTATCCCCGAAATCTCAGACGCTGTCGCCAGAGCTCTTCGCACCAGTCGCCGGACTCGCCAAACCCATTGGTGAAGTCTGTTCCTTTCTACACGACACCACTCCTTCCCGCTGTGATTTTACACTGGGAGGGTATGACGTATTTCATTGGACAAAGTCAAATTACAGCGAATACAAATAAGAAAAACTCGATTACAACTCTAAAAATAATATGTCTACATTCCAAATACTATTTTTCCTCTTTATTCTTTATTACTAGTCTCTAAAATTACTCAAAATTATTTTGTTTCCTAATGAATTTAGTTTTTATCTCCAAAAATATATCCGTAATAAGATTTATATAAAATGTTAAAGATTATCAAGAACTTTACATAAATTTTTTTCATCAACAAGAAGACGGCGAATGAATAATAAATACCATAATATTTTTTAGTCTTAATTCTTTCATTCAGATGTCCCTTAGTGTTAAAACAATTTGTGAATGATCAACTATTGTACTTCTCAAAAATTTTCATTTTACAAAGTGCAAATTTTATTGTAAAATATTATTTTAATTTCGTTTCCGGCGTGTGCAAAATATAATTTACTGGGCCGATTTGTGAGTATGGTATAAACAAATTCCAACAAAACATGGTTATATTCGTTGCTTCGTCCAAACTCACCTGTCACTCACTCGCGTTGTGACCTTGCACTTATCTGAGACCCTACCACTGTTCTTGCACCGAGGGCGTCACCGGTCGGGCGCGAGGTCGCTAAGCTAGGGGACCGCACAGCTGTGCCTAGCAGCGTCCTCACTTCCTAAGACCGGGACGCGCGAATGCATCTCCATAAAGATCGCATAAAAGTGAAATACGGCCGTATGTGGGACTGAAAGGGCGGCGTTTCTCAGCTCACTTGTAAAGCGTGTTGGGGCGTTCATCACTGAAGTCTGGGTGTCGCGTCGGCAGCGGCCTGCTGCACTTGTTGCGACGCCGCGACGCGCACCGACGACTGCCGTCGGTATCACCCCCAACGCCGTCGCCCCCACCCCCCTCCCCTTACCACTGCTCAGGAGGCGCCCACCGTGTTTCATCTGTTATCGGCGGCGACGTCACCGTTGCCTACCGGCGAGGAAATGATACATGATATCATTATTTCCATAAATATCTACTAAATCTGGGTTGGTGACTGTCTAGAAAGATACTAGATAAATATTATCTTTAGATTTCCAACCATCAGCAATTTGATGCGTTACACCGTTTTAAGTCATTCTGTGAAAGAATTGTGTGACAGCACAGAATGTGAGTACGTCGCCCTAACAAATTAAATAAATGTGATAGACCTAAGTTACTTCGTTTAGTCCCTTTATCGTGTTCTCCACGAAAAAGTGTGTATCCTGATTGCTTTCAAGAATCAGATTACTGAAAGAATTATTCAGTATTCAGATTTCTACATTCATAACCGTTACTGAAAGCGGTGGTCTAGTAGTAGCAACTTCGCTTCCACCATCCCATTGAGCGTGGGTTCAAATCCTACTTGAGGTTTTCAGCTGAGGTTTCCGTCATTTATATCAGACAAATGTCTGTTCGGTACCATATGTTCCCCGACGACCCAACATCTCTTCTTTCCAATCGTCTCTCCCAAGTTCAACGGTTAGGTGGAAGAGCAGGCCTCATCGCCGAAAGGTACATAATAAACAAAACTTTTAAAATGGCATTAATAAATATATTCCATTTTTTATATTTTTTGTTATTTTTCTCTCTTTTGTAAGCTACGCATTTGTGATCATTAGTTTGTTCGACGATTCTGAAAAGAAAGACAGTGTCTCTTTAGCAGTAAAGATTTATCTTCCCTTAGTCTTGCATTTCAAAGAGAGAGATATATTAAGTTGACAGAAGGAATGACTCAGTGGTACGTTGGAGAAAAATGAAAGAGACGAATCGAAAAACGTAAACGCGTATTCCTTTCGTCTGATTTCCATCCTCTTTCACTCTCGATGCACAGTGCTATAAGCAACAAGTTAGAAAAAACGCCTGTAATTCAGTGGAAATGACAAGCAGCATATTTCAGTGGAAGATTAACGATATAATGGGATTTGAGAGTCTTACATGATACATGAAGGAAAATAAACACGAGTTGGAAATCAAATTACTGTGGAGCTAATATGAGAAGAATACACAAATGGAGAGAAAGGGGTCGCGCAACTCGTTGACATCGTAAATGGTGTTATTCATTCATGGCAAATTTTACGCTTTACTTGCAATGTTCTTAAAGATGTTTGTTGTTTTTAGCCTATCAAGAACTCTTAATTGGAGGTGGCTCATATGATGATGTCAATGATATCGCCGTATGAAAATGAGATATTTACCTTCAGTTAAATTTACTTTATTGAAGGAGCAGACTCCTAACAAAAGAAATAAAACGAAGATACAATAATATATAAATAATTAAGAGAGTGCAAGTAAATTTTATAATTAAATTGTTTAAATTAAGAGTAGAAAGTCTCAATAATTTCAATACTAATTAGTGAAAATTCTGTAAGTTTCTTGATGGTAAAATATATCACATAAAGATTTGGGGACTTGGTAGCATAGCTATTGCAACAATAGTTTGAGTTCAAGTGAAAATTTGGATTTTCACAACGCATTATTTTAAGAAACTTCGTTTTCTTTGAGTTCTTGACAAAAATTAATTATATCACCGTAGTAAAATGGTCAGGATAAGAATAACCTTTATTCCACTTTTTACAATATAATTTACAATATTTTGAAAATAAAGGAAAATAAAGAATTTATCTCCAAGGTAGAACCTGTTTGAAGATATTTTTATACTTTCTAGAAATATGAGTAATAAAAATAGCAGCAAAATACAGACCATAGACATAACAGTTTTGTTTAACAAAAATATAAATTATTTTCCCTAAGTGAACTCTCATATTCTAATATACAAGTTTTAAAATAATTGCTCATTAATATAGTTTCTCAGTTTTTAAGACTGTCTGACAAAACTATACTAATTAGCCTAACTCAATTTAAGTAGTCTGAAAATAAAACAAAGAAGAATACACGCATACCGTATACACACATTTCCCTATTCACACTCATACATATTCACATATTGTATACAAATGTTATTTATATACCTAAAGATATTAATACTTGACAATACTTATAAATAATAAGTATTAATAATAAAACTTTCTTTTTGCCACATATAACAATTTCATACATTAATTTTAAATAATAATTTTTCAATAATATGTTGTAAAAAATCATTTCTTAAGATCCATCAAAAATAATTTAATGAATTGTGAGCTTTAATTTCTGGAGCTAACATATTATACTTTCTTTGTGCTACAAATGAAAAAGTTTGAGTATTCTACAAAATACAAGAAAAGCTGATTCAATCTTTTCATTTACATTATTATTCTTATAAAATGTTTATGTGAGGTAATTAACGGTTCTAAATTTGAGATATATGTCCACCCAACCCCAACATGAAATTGCATAATCTAATCTACTATGAACTAAAGAAAAATACAACATTCTTAAGGGATCGCACATATTTCACAAAAAGTAAAAGATTCTCACAACATTATTAATTTTCTGTTTCAATTTTGATACATGTGTTTTTCCAATTTAATTCCTTGTCTAACCACAACCCCAAATATTTAAGTGATTCCTCGCCCATTACTAACCCA
>NNCF01126038.1:235-104245 GCA_002313205.1 Laupala kohalensis | reverse complement strand
TATATATATATATAAGATAATGTTGTTCCCAAAAATGACCCTTGGGGTACACCCGATGATATAGAAGTTTTGTTTTCTACCTGACCTGAAATGGCTTCATTTGAATAAGCATTTTGTTCCTCTCAGCGTATTATTATAAAAGCGTCCATGTGAATTAAGGTTTATGTCAAACTGGAGTAATCTTTTCGTTTTTCAAGAATTAATACCTGATGAAATGACATAGAAGGAGAAAAGGAAACGAAGCAGTATGTTTTTATATTAATATTTTCCGGTTTAGTGATATTTCACCGGAACAACAAAACTAGGTTTACGCAAAGCGTAAAATATTGATGGTGTTTTAAAAATGTTTTTTTATCTTCATTGGATATCGTAAAACAATCTTAAACTATATCTTACCATTCTCGCGAAAAAATGTTAATTTAATCCTTTCGGTACTCTGTTACTATAACTCACGCTTTTCCTTGAATCTCTCGTTAGCAGTGCGTGTTCAGTTATAAATAATCGTCTTTTTTCGTTAAAGTATTGTAATATGTCTAAATTTTAAAAGAAGATTTTGGTCTTAAACGGATTCGCGACTTAAAAATACACTTTTCTTCGGCGCCGCTCCGAGGGTAAGAGGAGCTTAACAAAGAGATCTGGCATTCACATTTATCCCGACTTCCGTCAATTACCAAAGGCCAATCATTTCCTCTTTTCCGGTCCCCTTGTCTCCCCCCTCCCTTCGTTCCTTCTCTCACACTCTGAGCAGCTCGCTACCTCAAGACAAAAAGTGTGGGAACGGTTCTCCGCTCCCGTCCCACCTCTCCCTTCTCCCTGTCGGAAGAAGAAGAAAAACTTCCAGGCATAAAATGACCTTTTAACATTTCCAAGTTAATGCTGCCATTTGGCAGCCGTGCTGGCCTTAAAGCTCAAAAGAAGACGCTTGAAACGTGCCAACGTGCCTCACAATTTGGGACTTTTCGAGAGTAAGAAGTGGAAAGGATTGGGGAGAGTGTAGTGCGAGAGGTGGAAGAAAGAATGAGGCCTAAGGGTACTCGGTGACTGATTGGGTGCAAGCTGGATTTTGGAGGAAGTTGAAGATTGGTGAGGAGTCAAATGATTTTCTACTTATAAAATCAGTCCAAAGTGAAGCAACTGTGACGACAGTTAACAGTCCATTACTGTATCTCAAATATTATTATAAACATGTGAATTCACAATATAATTCTAAAATTAAAATATTATTTTGTTTTGATGGGAGTTTAATCAAATTATTTGAAACTCTTTAATCCCATTGTACTACAATGTGTTTCCATTTTATCCAGTCATTTAAACATTACTTTATTTTGTTTTTTTCTGAATAAGTATTCTAGTTTCTCTTTCAGGATTGTTCAGAAAACATGTCAGAAACTTGACGTTTTAGTCTGTAAAATTCTCAACACAGGAAATTAATTTTGATTCTTCCTATGTATAGTAATAGAATTCTGCATGATTGAGATAATTAAATAGCTTTATTTTTAAAAAGTAATTTTTCTGAATATACGAGACACAAGAAATAGTAATTGTGATGAGGAAGGGAAACGAATGTAGCCGCTAAATGAGTCTAAAATGGTATTAGTTTTAATGAGTGATTTCAGTAATACAAGCTTATGAAGGGCTTTTAGAGGTGTCGATAGAAATAAAGTATATTACTTACCTTTCAATGGTTTGTTTACAATTCTCTTGAAAAAAGACGTATGTCATCAAATTACAATAGCATGTTATAATATTCTCTAACTTATCATACATAAACATATTGAGGTTTTTGTTACTATGATTCAAAAGCGGTGTCTGCAAAAGCGGTTTTAATGTACTTGAGTTTAAATTTTTTGAAATGTATTAATAGTCTCTTAAATATGTTTCATTAGTGTACGAGTTAAAATTTCCTATTCATTATCATTTCCAAAGTGAAGTACCTACACAGGAGTTACGTGTCAAAATGATATATTAAGTATTATTCTTTTCTCGATTTTTATGACAATTCTAATTTATTAATCATTCTATGAATTGTTGTTAATTATCTCGTATTTTATGTAATTGAGTGAATTTATTAGGAATTAAATTATTGAAACTGTTCACTTTGTATGTATACGAATAGTACGACAATCACAGAAGAAAAATGTGGGCGCTGTTCCATGTACAAAAAAATATTCCTTTTAAAATGTCTTTCAAATATGACCTCTTCCTTGTTAGTATATTACTGAATTTTATAAATTTATGGAGTCTCCTGTCATGAGTTCTATAGAGTGTAAATTTACATCCCTGTTTCATTTCCTTTTTTTCCCCCTCACATTTTTCATTTTCTTTTGTTAAAAAATGTTCAGAATGTAACATTTTTTTAATTTGATATATTAGTCAACCATTTTCTGTCATTTCCTTCCGTCATTATATTTAGATATGTGAAAACTCCAGTGTCCTAATTGTTGGCGAGTCCTAGAGCCCCAATAATAATAAACTACTCCAAGAACTTTCTGTTGATATGAAGAACCCCCATTCTTGAAAGTAAATCAAAATGAACATAATTTTTTAAAATATTTATTGATTCCGAACATGTTATTATAATGTTTTATACCTTCATTTTTATCGCATAATACATTTGGACAGAATTACAATTTTCAAATTAGCAGTCCAATGGACGGATTTTTTTGTTATTAGTGTATGAGAAAGTCCTCGAGAGACGAGTCAGTATTTAAAGTTGTTCCCCTCTCAATCATACAAAGGTGCTTCTCTTTTCCCCAGAGGTGCTACTCCTTGCTCCGCCTGATAAATGAAGCGCACAGCAATATGCATTACATATGTGTGCGCCGGCATGCGTGTGCCTGTTCAAAATTACTTGGGCATCACTGGCCTTGATTTACTTAAGAATAATATTAAAGTTATTGTTTTACGGGTNACTTGGGCATCACTGGCCTTGATTTACTTAAGAATAATATTGAAGTTATTGTTTTACGGGTAGAAGAGGGTGAAATAATATATTAGTTGAGTGATTATTATTCAAAAGCAATGGTATCGATCTTTCAAGAATGGTGAGCACACAACTCGTGTATATCTAGCACCAACTGTGAGTTTACATGAACGAGGCATACGCCAAGTAAAAATTGAGACAGACCAGGACTCGAACCCCTGGTCTTGTCCGCAAGGGAACTACCGCTACTCCATGTACCTCGACTCCCCAAGCCTATACACAACATCCATTTGGCAACCCATCTGGATGTTGTGTATGGGCTTCGGGAGTCGAGACGGGTGGTGCAGCGGTAGCACACATGCAACCAAAGCAGAAATCACGGGTTCGACTCCCAGTCCATCGCAATTTTCACTTAGCCCTAGACGATGCAAACATCCCTGTCCGAGTAGGTACTCGGAAGATTAAGTTTGAAAAATAGATTTGCGGGGAGCAGTTATTGCGGGTTCATTGCGTATATTTACATTGAAGTTGTCGGTCATAATAATAGAGTTAATAGTACATTTTTAGGACGTGGAATTAAAAGTTCATGTCCCGAAAGTTATATTTGTAGAAATACGTCTACATTGATGAGTAGTTACGNTGGTGCAGCGGTAGCACACATGCAACCAAAGCAGAAATCACGGGTTCGACTCCCAGTCCATCGCAATTTTCACTTAGCCCTAGACGATGCAAACATCCCTGTCCGAGTAGGTACTCGGAAGATTAAGTTTGAAAGATAGATTTGCGGGGAGCAGTTATTGTGGGTTCATTGCGTATATTTACGTTGAAGTTGTCGGTCATAACCAATAATAGAGTTAATAGTACATTTTTAGGACGTGGAATTAAAAGTTCATGTCCAGAAAGTTATATTTGTAGAAATACATCTACATTGATGAGTAGTTACGTATAATTGGAGAGAAAGAGAAATTTAAAAAGTTTCCTCTTAGATATAATCAACACGTGTAATTGAACTGTGTGATTCAATAACTGATTTATTTATGTTGCTTATTCTATCCAATGTAACAAGAGGAAAATTATTCAGGGCGGGATGTGAAACATTCGAATTTCCCTTGCGAGTAAAATCATTGGTGCCTTCAGGTCCTTCCTATTGAGATGACATCTCCGCTAAATTTCAGGTAACAAGACAATAAATTACCTAAAATAATAAGCTAACAAAAAGAAGTATTTCACGTATAAGAATGTAATTAATTATATGAAGTGCATTAAGCGCCTCTGTTAAATACTACAATGAAAAGCCGTATGACTGTTAACTCAAGTAAGTTAGCAGCGGGGTATATTGAGTCTAATTCATACCACAATGAAAATGGTAATTCAGAAGAGGATCAATACGTCGTATATAGTAGATCGCTGTAGTTAGACTGCACGCAATAGCTCTATCCAATCTAATAGAATAGCCCAGTCGAAGCAGATAATCCGATTGTATAATCCTCTCTGATCTGCCGTAAGCACGTAACTCGTCTCCTAAACGGCGACGTCAGAGCATCCTCTAATATATACCTTTCCTCAAATTAATTTACACACAGATCTAATACAAATAACAATATTACCGTTTTCATTCGTTACCCTATCACATTATAAATGTTTGAAGAAATATCCTATACACGTGTCTACATCTATATAATTGTGATGATGATTATCATGGTACATCATACTACAATTCTGGAATGTGCGCTGACAATGTTGAAATTACATGTATATGTGTATACTATCTAATTTCACAACGCTAAATGTTGATACGGTACATCCATCATATTGGTTCCTGATTAATTACAAACTTTTAAGTGAGATTTGCGGACATAGATTCTCAGTCAAGGACTAGTTTATGGTGAAAATCTCGAACACATCATTTAGATGCAAATTATTTTTGATAAATAATCTAGAACACGTTTTCCAGAATTTCCATTAACATTGTTATTGGAAGCTAAAAAGACTCAATTCTAATCATTAAGAAAATTGGTAAAAAATTGTGTGAGAGTAACAATTTTCTATTTGACTGTTAAAACGGGTAAAACGCGTGTTTCTGATGACATAATGTATCAGTTTTGTGTATTAAA
Source organism: Laupala kohalensis (assembly GCA_002313205.1). Classification (NCBI taxonomy): domain Eukaryota; kingdom Metazoa; phylum Arthropoda; class Insecta; order Orthoptera; family Trigonidiidae; genus Laupala; species Laupala kohalensis. The sequence goes on along the minus strand of NNCF01126038.1, from coordinate 99,208 downwards.
TTTTGAACAATAATATTCCACTCATTTTCTTGGAGTACTCTAGAAAGTAGGGGAAATAGCGCAAAAGTCATTTTATTCGTCCAATGTTCTGAGTCGACTTATGTGATAAATAGTGTATTGCATATTTACAAAATTCATGATAGTTCCTATGTTTTTGTTTTATGAATATTATGAAAATCAGTTGAGAAAATTCATTTGAGTATGACCGAGAGGAAATAAATGAATTCCTCCAACAAAACAGCAACATTGCTACTTTTCTAACGCTCTTACAACTTTTACGTATAACGTTATACTTTTAAATCACTGTAGAACATGAATAGTTTTGAATGGATACTATTTTCTAACTTTACTCGCAATATTGTAGCATCTTTGTTTATTGACATATTTCACTGAGTATGCCTTTCAACAGAAGTCAACAAAATACAGTTTTGTTAGATAGTACTCAAGCAGTATTATTTTCACTATATTATTGAAAATTATATCATTGCATTAAGAAAAGTTCTTTTACAAAATTGGTTGTTTTATGAGTAGTTCATATTTTTCATCGTGTTATTTTGTCTTTCCTCGTAACTTCATTTGATAAATCTGGTAAATTTAATTAATTGATCAATTTATGCATTCATTAGGTATGACCATTACATTATAACTTAGTTAAAATGAATGCAATGATCCACTTAATGTTTGGACATGTTAGAACAAACGATCCTCCGTTTTATCAGCAATCTCGCTCCGCTTCCCATCTGGGCGTAACGCCGCACCGTCGCTTCTACACAACGGCGGCCACCGGTCGCTGCCTAGTTTCGCACCCCGTGGGTGACCTCAGGTCGCAACTCTTCGTTTGGGAGGACATTCCGCGGCAGTGGCCAATTCCCGGTTTACCGCTCCCAGCGCTTGCTCCCCCTTCCTCTCCTCCCCCATTCCCTCATACATTGGCCACGGCGAGACAAGGAGTGGGGCGCGTTTATTCGAAAAGTTTCCCTCGTGATACGGGAGCCTGGCGGGAAACTCGATTAGCAATGATGGAGGCTACGTCCTGACGGGATTCTGGCTCGGCGGCGATGGCGGTGGCGGCAATGACTACGTCCGCATTTCCCCCCTCCAACCCCAGCAACTTCTGCAACTGTAATAACCCTTATGTGCTTTGTTTCCGTCGGCCAAGAAACAAAACTAATATGAGGATGCGTAGGAGAAGTGGGTCGGAGAAGGAGGAAGGAAGTGTCTGTCGCGTTCTCTGCAAGGCAACTGAATAGGGATGGTTCTGAATCCTCTCGAGGGTGCTTCGTCCCCAGGCCATTCCGTCCCGATCTGTGAGAATATTGTCTCATGACAAACGCGTAGACGTGTATCTCAGAAAACGCGACTCCCCTCTCTCCTCCTCGCCTCCTTCCGAACTGTTCCAAATGGAAATTTTGCTTTAATAGATGAAGAAGGCAATGTAAAGCGAATAATACGAAGCAGCGCAGCGGGCTGTGTCGTGTTTCTTGAGGAATGTTTCCGACGTGGAATGAAGTGAGACGACGAATGGGAGTAGAAACGACGACATCGCGGGAGAAGAGAAAGAGGGTTGTCGTATCTTTCACTTTTATAACCAGTATATTGCAAGAAAGAATCGAAAGCACATACGTTCGTTTCTCTATTACGTTGTTTCACTTGTGTGAAACGGACGGTCGAGAACAGAAACGCGAAAATTGTATTTCCCTCTTCTCGCTTCAATATAGCGCTTCCATTGATCAGGGAGATTTATGTCCTGTATTTTTTTTTCTTTTATTCCTGCTTTGATAGAGGAAACACAAAAGAAACAGCGGCAGGAACGATATACTTTTGTGTTTCACAATGCTATAGAATTACCTTTTAATTACGCTTGGTTACCTCCCGACAAGCTTGGATTTGATGAGTCGTGAATCCCGTGAGAAGTAACAAAGAGAAATTGAAACAGGTGTTTCCATCAGAAATATGCTTTTGTAATTCCGATTCGAAAATTTTATAGTTTTTCTTTTGTATTTTATGAGCAATTAATTGCATCAACATCAAAGTTTTTACCTGATGACTGTTAACAAAAGCCACAGATAAGGTAAAACCCGTAAAATACGCGGAGGTGATCGTTTTATTCCTACAATTTACAGAAGTTGAGTGACAATTTTTTGGAGACTATTCTTTATCATTAACGCCAAAGATTCTTCAAATGTCATGAATTAAATTAAGTAAAATTTCAAATATTCTTACGATAAGAAGTGTCACAATATTGATGCACTGAGGTTTCTTAAATTATATAAAAGTTTGAAACATTGTGAATTGGAGAAATATGTAAAGAAATAAAAAATCATTCTTTAACTGGAATGCCGTCACAAGGTAAGTGTATCCTTTTAATCCAATACCGCATAATAATTAATATCCATAAAATCGTTTTTTATTTGACATCGGTTCGATTAAAAGCAGGCCTCATAGCCTAAACCATTACTCATTAGTAAACTAATGAAAAATGTAGTATATTTTATAAATTCTGGGTAAGCCCTTCCCGTAAAAACTTCAACATGGAGTTGAGGCAGTCTTTGCAAAAAAGAGATACGATATTTTTTTAATGCCCTAGAAATTTCTCTGAGGATTATACATTCAATTAATGAACGTACCGAGAGAAATTTATTCATTTGAGTGGTATATCACGACGATAATTGAAAAGGTATTATATTTGGCGTACATGTTCATACATTTGGTTGAGTGAAATGTATATGAGCAACTAATGAAATTTTTCCGCGAAATTCATTTCATGAGTTCAAATCCCAGAGCACTGAAACCAGCTTGTTCGTTATCACAACGCGTGTGTTGCGATATGTGTGAAATTATTCTTGTGTTTCACTTTTGTTTATTAAGTTAAGATAATTTCTTTCAGAATTTATTATAAGAAAAACACGATCAGAGACACATAAAAAATTACACTCGTTCGTTAAGCGTGTGTAACACCACAGAACTATAAAATACGTCATATAAAACAGAAATATCTAAAATATATCAACATCATTACGTGAAAGAAATGAAAAGGCTAATAAAAAACAAGATAATGTAAAAAACTGACATTCGCAAGAAATATGAAAATAAACAATTTTAAGTCTTTTCCGTGTATCATATATGTTTCATTTCAGAGTAAATTTATTGCGAGAATTCTTTTACCTCTGTTTTTTGTTGTTTCTTAACCACATTAAATGTGATTGTGTGTTTCTTTGTTTTCCCATAATGCTCACGTATTGACGTGTGTCGACATGTTCTTGACTTCATGGTACCATCAATTTTCATTCTCTGCCTTACTTGGAATGAAGTACTACCCATCATGAACTACTTTATTTCATTGAAGCAAATGTTTCGTCACATCTTGTGGTTGAAGTTTAATATACATCTGTGATTACCGGAGAAAACGTCGGAATGATGTTTTAATTTCGAATTTAAGTATTGGAAATTTTTATCAGTTTTTTGTGGAAAACAATGAGAAAACCCCGTTACACTGTACCTTAAATTTCTAATTTATTGCTTCTTCTTTTGATTCTTTTCATATTGTACCTAATTTTTGGGTCTGGATTTCGGTGCAATGGTTAATATGATCACTTAACACTTCTCACAACATTGCTTCAAATCCCAGATGTTTCCAATGAAATTTATCATGTTGGACTCATCGTGTTTACGGCAGTTTTCTTCCAGGGATCTTAATATCAGTTTTCCTTTTATTCCACCACATACACTCATATAACCCTCACGTCATTCATGTACCATCCAATTCCAGTAGGTGCAGGAGGAAAAACATTCGTTATACTAGATGTCTCCCCAACCCACACCTGCTTCAAAATGGAGACATGACCTTACCCTTCAGATAAGGATATCTTGTCAGTGGAACATGCTAAGGCAACTCATACATTACGTAGCGCAAAGATTATATATCTTTTTCAATCCAATCCTCCCCTCCATAGCGCACCAGTATCAATACATCTTATCTAGTAATTACGAAACACCAGCCCTACCTTTTACATTAATAACAAATACTCTTCGGAAAATATAGGCACAAATTTTGCACATTCTTTGCTGTCATACTTACTCCAACGTTAACACTCTCCTCCCGCAATCGCAGCTTAACACTGGTACGAACCACACTACACCTTCGCCCCCAGGGTGCATTACATTATTTATGGACGGTACCCTACGGTTTATTATACTTGCATCCTGTTCTTCCAATAGATTTATCGTTATTGCTTCGAGGTAAGGATAAGGTGGGATACGTTAATAGTTCTTTTATAACGCTATTGTTTACTTACGAGGTGTTGAGGTGAACTAAACGATGTTGACGACGCTGGCCTTTGCAGCGATGGCAGAGCCGTTGTCTAGTGGTTTTCCAGAAAGTTTCCCAAGGGGAGAGGACGGGATGCGAGAGGCATTTGGGTTGCAACCGTGAATAATTACTCTGCCCGCAGTCCAAGTCAGCGGTCTCCACCATGCTTCTCTGCATTGCTCTCTGCATTTCCTCTCCCCGTCCTCAGACCACAGACTTTGTGGTTTTCACTCCATCGTGTACTGCCTCATTTTATTCTATTGGTTTATGTATCATATTTATGGATTTTTCATTTATATTATTTTTCCAGTACGATGGACATTTTTAGTAATAATACGTTTTCTTCTATAAATGCTTTAGTTGTGTTCCCTATTTGATAAAAAATTACAACACCTAGAGATACTACAACTATTGACGAACTTATGTCTTTATACTAGACCTCAGATATTGGTAAAATGTATAACATACAAATTTCAATTCTAGAGACGATTTTTTCAAGTTAATTTTCAATACCTTAAATAATAAACCTTCGAATCCTGCAATGTATTTTAAGTTTAGATTGTTGAATTTAGGTCTGAACAAAAAATTCTCGCCAACGCTTTTATACTCTCTAATACATTTTCTCGTGAAACCAAGTTTTTTTACTGGTGGTTTTAAAGTATAATATATACAACAGCATTTTGTATAGATGCATCTTCTCGGAATAAAAAGCACCACTTCAAAATACTCGTTGATTTCATCTTTGTGTGTAATAGGAATTTTGAGAAAGAGAATTATATGTATCTCGTTTCGGCCAGCGAGAAACACGGAATAACGAGTTCAGTTATTACTTTGAGTTTACTCACTAGAAAGATCGCTGAATTTGAGATAGGAGGAACAGCGCCTAGATATGATCCAGATTGCTGTATCTGGGTATTACAACTGGGGTTGTTAGCCGCAGAGGGTGAACTTTTCATATACCACAGTTACTTAAACTGAGACATAGAAATGAAAAGCTACAAATTTTATCTTGCCCCACCCGGGAGTCGAACCCGGGATGATTTGGTGACGAGCAATCACGCTGACACCGTGGCCACGTATGTATGTGTCTATATATAATTTAAAATAAAATTAAAAACCTTTACTATGTAAAATATACAATAAAGAATTAGTTATAATATTGAGGTAAATTACTGTCTTGATTTGCTTCTTTTTATATAAACCCTATAATTATAAAGATTCGAGAATTATGATGAAATTTCTAGGATTAAATTTTGCGTTGTTTCTTTAGAGTTTCTATTTACTTTTTTTTTTCAATTAAAATATTATTATATAGACTACTTTTTATTTGAAAAAGTAGAAGTACACTACAATATATTAATACAAAACAATGGGAATGGCACCTCATCTTAACCCTCTTCTTCCACCATCCTCTTTATCTTGACATTTTAATACAAAACAACCTAATCAAATATTTATTTCCTGAGCTGTAGAGTATTTGGAACTTCCTTGGCAATTGTTCAGAGTTTTGAACTGAACTGGGTTATAAAAACTAGCGCTGGATCGTGCACCCAGTATATTTCGCACCATTCGTCGTACAAAATGGAAGGTGAAGTAAAAATATAGCTATATTTCGTGAATAATACCATGATTGTATTTATATGCGTACCCTTCATTAAAGACACATTGCTATTGGGGACCGTATCTCCACTTCCATCATAATTAACATAATTTTCATGTCGCATTTTCTCATTTTAAGTCATTTTTATTAATTAATTGTTCTGTAATAGTTACCATTACCTATAATAACACACTAATGCACATTTATTAAAATTTATAACCACTCACTTGCAATGAGATGAACTTCAATTCATTAATGACTTAATTGTCACTAGCCACAAGAATATTTATTCCGGAGATGTACTATAATTGACATAACCATGCACTCTTCCAAAAATGCCAAGGAATTATGTACACAACCATTTTCTTATTGCCTTGATTAAATATGAATCTGTTCATGCCATTAGACCTGCTTACCACAAACTTTGGAGAAGGAATTAGGCGTGAGTGATGTCGGCCATTTCCAAAGAGAAATCAATATCATCACCTACGAGGCAAATGACAGCAACCTTCGTTTTGCTTTGTCAACTCCACATCCTACGGTTACCAAAGCTTGTCTCCTCCGATGCCGCCGCTCCCAACTCTGACGAAGCTCCAGCGATGACAAACAAGGAAGGTCCGCAACTCTGTTCTGCGATATATCAGCTTAATACCAGGCTCCAAGAACATCGGCGCATAACTCAAAAGACGGATGGTAGTTTTGACGCGATAGGGAGAGATCTGGTGATGGAGCACCGCTATTCACAAATACAGGTTGTTCCACAATAACTGCAAACCTGGAACGAAATAACGTAAGTGCATAGGTGATACAACAATATATTCAAACTCATATTCATTTTATCATTAGTAATAATATACACCAACGAGCTGAGTTTTCAGCTGACACTTTAAATTCGAATAAAATGAAAAATGAAGTCTTCACAACACATTAATTAACGTGTTTTATGTACATATCACAGTGGTTTCTATTTTTTTTCTAAATTGTGTCACGCAGTAAATTTGTCATAATTTTAATTTGAAATTAAATTGTTTGCCGAAAACTCGGGTCGTTGGTTTGTGTAACAACTATTCATAAGATTGCAGACGTCAAACAATAACTTTTATATTTTTTTCTTTTTTCACTATTATTATTTTGGAGGTATACAGAAATGTAAATTATTTAAATTGTGGATGGCACAATTGTTTTGTATTAAAAATTGTTTACCTGAAAAACTTGCAAATTTTTCTCTTAAAGATTCTTAAAGCTACCATTGAGATAAAATAATTGGTGTAACGATTTAAATTTTCATAATGTTACGGATATAGCACAATACGTATGATAATTTACCAATGTTCTGAGAAAATATGTTATCAACGGTTTTTGAAATTCGTAGTAATGCAAATTTTGAATCATCTTGTAGAAAATGTTTTGACAAGGGAGTTAAAAGAGGAACGAGCAGTGGAGGAAAATGAAACTTTTGATCATCCTTTTTGATTATATGTCTGCCTACGAGGGAAAATATNACGAGCAGTGGAGGAAAATGAAACTTTTGATCATCCTTTTTGATTATATGTCTGCCTACGAGGAAAAATATTCCCTAATCTTTGTCAATGGAAATGATTGATAATGTGTTTGGTGGAAAACATCACATAAAACTCCATTTGAGCGTTAATGCAATACATTATCTTCAAAGGGACGCGATAGGAATCGTCTATGAACATATTACAATTCACCTTAGTTGACTTTCATTCGATAACTGATTCAGTAATATTCATAAAATAAATATACATATGAATTAGAGAAAGTGATATATTAAAAATATATTTTCACACTTGAGGACTGTTTTTTCTTCGATACTGACGTTAGGAGAGAAAGGGAAATTACGACGGGGCAAGTCAGTTTGTGAAAAGGTTATCATTTCTTTCAATTCTAGAACATATTGTTCATAGGTATACTTAATACAGGCTTGATTTTTAATTTTTACCTTATATTGCTAGCGCTTATAGATAATTTTTTATGTGATTCAAATATTATATTTTAGTATATTTATTTCAAGAAAATAAATTATGAAAACATACTATTAAAGTATTAATTCTAATAATATATAAATAAGTTGAAATAATTACATTTTTTAACCTTAATGTTTTAATTTAGGCTCAAAAATATTATATTATCTATTTTTTATAACATATTAAAATATGAAATGAAAAGACTTATTGATGTTTTAATGTTAACTAATACGTCTTCACCAATACTTTATTCATTATTCTTCATTCACTTTACATACTGTTATTATTACAATTGTGTTTCATATTAATATCTTTATTCTTTTTGGTTGTTACATAAACTTTCAGTACCCTCACATTTCACCCTTTGGCATAATTCACCATTTTTTCTTTTCCATTTCAACATTCAAATATGAAATATAATTACCAGGGTACATGGTAATGAGTGAACTAAACAAAAAGTATTTTTAAATAAATATTTAAAATTACTTTACTATATGGATTACATTTAGGAAACTTACTAAATGAATAGTGTTGAAAATATGTGCTCTATTTTTACAGGAAAATAACAGTACGTCATCATTAAATATAATTTCTGACTGATTTCTTCACTGACATATTTGCAACAATTATTATGTTAGCACACCTGCAATCAGAGCAGGTGGTACCGGATTCGAGTCTCAATCCATCGCAATTTTTACCTGGCTGTTGACGTTGCAAATTATTATGCTACATTCCCAAGAAATCTATTTTATTCTAGTGATGCTGTATATGAAACACGTATTTATATCATTTTTCTTCTTTTGAAATATGTCGGAAATCAATTAAAACTCCGATTTAAATCAATTTATTCTTTTTGAACGATATGGTGAAGAAGCATTACAATACACTGGAACTTTTATTTTTGGCTCAAGTGTTTATGTGTATTGTGGTTTATTTTGTTAGAAAATCATTATTGGGATTTAATTGATTGAACGGAAGAATATTACATCCAGTGAAGTGAACTATTGTTGATACATTTTGTACAAAGTTCAGGTCAGCTGCTCGACAAATTAATCTATTAATCCAAGATCAAAACGGAAAAATTTCATCAGGTGACGCAAATCCTTCCTTCCTACCTTTGAAAATTCATAAGGTTTCACACAACGTGAAAGGAAGTGATTATCGTAGTTAGTGTTTGGAAAAGGGAAATTGAATTTCCTTCTTAATTAAAATTTATGGATAGATAAGTGTGATTACAGAGTTCTTGTTGTGACGAATTGGAAATAACTAACATTATTTTCATTATGAGAATTTTAATAAACGGAATACAGTCGGGCTTGCTGAGTAGATTGGCGTTAATTGGGTAGCGTGACGAGGGTCTGCGCATTGTGTCGACGCTCGTGCCGCCGCTTCTCTTTTGTCACTTGTCGGGAGGGAGGGTTCGCTGTATCACCGTCATTAGCTTTCAGAGTCCGGTCTCTTCCTATAGGGTAGAAACTTCCAACTTCCACCGTGTAAGCTTCTCGTATGAGTATACCTTTTTTAAGTTTTTGAAGCAACAAAATGATTCTTTCTGTTGCATTAATGTTGCAAAAAAGTATTCTCTACAAAATATATTCAAAATGTGAAAAGAATATTTAAAATATATTATATAGCTACAAATTATAACTAAGTAAATCTCAGTTCAAAACATCAGTAGCATTGGAAGTGGTAATTTATTTCGTATTTACACTTTTATTTGTCATAATTAAGATAGTCCAGTATCCTTACCAGGTTTTTTTTTCGCGAAAATGTACACATTTTCTTAAGTAAAGCATATTAACGACAGTCGCCTTGCCTCGAACCTGCCCGTAGTCTTCGTTCACGTCCACTTCAAGAGGTTATTTTATTTTTCGCTACACCCAAGTATTTAAAATATCACGATGCTTTTAATCAGCAGTTGTTATTCGTTCCAATTCATAATGTATCGTTCTATTCGTATTTTCTCGGGGTATAAAGAAACACTAGAAACAAAGAGTTCTATTTAAAAAAATCAATGTATGATAAGTCCTCCAGTTATTTCAATAGGTTATGTCCTATATCACTGCTTACCTCAGCGAAAACCTCGTTTCTTTCTTCTCATTTGTTTAAGATATATTTTAGGGAACATTCTTACTTAATTACTCTACGTATAATAATATGCATTTTAATAGATAGTTTCTGCGATATACGTTCTTATTTTCGATATTCATCCGATCCTGACACGCCATGCTCTTTACCTTCAGCCTCGCCGTTTTCATGGATCTTGCTCTCCAACCGGTTTAGCGTTTACCTCCTCCCCGTTATGTTGGATGCCGAATCTTGCCCGTAGGGGGAACATTAGACATTTAAACTCATATCGGCGCGCAGCTGGGTACTGACGGCAAAAGAGAGAAGGAGTTGGGTTAGAGGAATGAGGAGAGAGGACGTGATGAATTTGACAAGAGGAAGTGCACGTCAATAACAGAACTTGATATATTGTTTTATTACGAATTGAACCGTAAAATATTTTTTCATTCCAATGTATGAGTAAATAAAAACAAGTCGGAACAATTTATGTGGAAAGGAAAGTCTGTAAAAACATTATTGTATTTTGAGATCACTATTATGGCAATCCTAGTTTTTTTAAGTTATTTACAATTCTCTAAAATACATTTAGCACCATCTTATTATGATAGTTAAATTTTGACGTACGTTTGAATATAAAAATAAAAATTTAATATTTCCGAACCAACGTTACATAAATAAAAATTGGCAATAAAAGTACTTTTCATGGGTGTTTGATTATTATGACTCATGCAATCGAGTCAGTGAATTCTAAAATGATTTGTCGTCTCTAACAATCGTGAATGGTTTTAAAACGACATGATAATCAAACGGGACAATACAGTGTCGAAGCGAATCGAAAGGATCAAACTTCTTTTACACGAAAAATTGAAATAAATATAATTTAAGATAGATTTGTTAAGAGCTCCATTTTATTTTTAATGAAAGAAAAAACTCCTTTTTTCGAATAAGCTTATGAAATATAGACACTCACCGTACCAAATTTGAATAACGATTTAAAATTACGTGATCATGGATAGGTATTTATATATTATCACTAAATGTATTAACCAAATTTTCTCAAATTTAATAAACAATCCAATGAAGCAAACATTAATAAGTTTTGTAGATCGTAAATAAAATATGAAGAAAAATATCTAAACAAAAAAGTGGTAATCATTTATTTCATCAGAAATTTCAACCAAGGTTCGTAAACAATTATGTTCGCATACAAATTACTAATCTTAATTTCAATGTTGACATTTAACAGATATAAATGAAAGCACGAGACATTTAAGTGACAAGCATTATCATTATATAATTGAATTTGTCATTTCATTTTATTGTGTTTCGTTTAATTTTCAGTTTCGAAACAAGACACAGAAGTTGTGCCAATATTCTCCCCTGCTACCAACTTTGCCACTTGAAAAATGTGACATTAACACTCATTACAAAAACAAAAAGTAGTTTGTAGTACTGAAATTTCAATTTAATACTTTATCAAATTAAATATTTTTTTACTTATTTTAGTACACTTTAAAAATGTTCATCCGTAATTTTTTATAATCATAAATGTTCGATCATTTGAGAAGCAGCTGAAGCAACCTTTCTACATTAAATAATGCGCTGATATTTTTAAAAGGAAATTAAAAACTTTTATGCTGATACTTTTTAAAAGGAAATTGGCCGTGCTTATAGTGAATATTGATTTTTTTTAGTTTATGAAAGTTTCAAAGATGTTAATTACGGTTTAGATTTTATTTTTATGTAGTATTTAGAAAGAATTGAGAGGTAAAAGTTTGGTGATTTAATCCTTGCACTAAAGAAAGTTGAGGGAGAAATTGTATATAATTGAAAGAAATGTGAACTGAAATTTATTTGAAATATAATTTAATAATGATGATAAGATAGGATGAAGATTTTGAGTCCAAGATTTCTTCATTAATGAGTAGTTTTGGAAGCCTTGTTCCTTAGTACCTGAAATGCTAGTTAATACTCCATTAACCAATGAAAATGATTTTAAATTGTTCTTGTCTCACCGAGATTTTAAAGAATTAATTGCCATCAGTACAAGAAAGAAATAAGGTCATGAATGTGATTTGTAAGGTTCTGTAACACATGGAGTCAGTGAATGACACCTTGGTTGTATTTCCTGTGCAGAAGGTTTAATTTGCATATACTCGAAGGACTCTGTCTCCTTTCACGACCACAGATACTTAGATTTCTTTGAAGAAGTTAATTGAATTCTCTCTTGTTACAAGCCTATTGAATTACATGGTCAGTGTTAAGCTTGAAAATGAGAAGCACGCGGAGACAACATTATCTTTGGAAAATTAGCATGTATAGACGTTAAGAAAACGCTTAATAAAAAGAATGCTTTTGAATCGGTTACACTGGAAGTAATTGAGATGATACGAAGTAAATTCTAAGCCAATAGGTTAAGCCGTAGTTGCTTACAATTCTGTAGAAATGCTTGCCGTAAGCTCGAGATGGCGTGGAAATGGAAGTGTTTGGGTGTGGGTTGAGGCCCGTGGTACGCGATGCAAACGTTTGGGGCTTAACCACTCAAGTCACGTACAGAACACTGCAAGACTACCTTCGACCCTTTTGCTTATTCCACTTCTTCCACTTCTCCCACTTCTTCTTGTTCTTACCCGAGTGTTACTTTGCTTTCGTTGCATTCTCCTAAACATTCGGGTCGAGATATTTTCCAGATGTTTAGCTCCAGCGTGATTTTTGCCCCATTTTCTTTTCAGATCAGGTGCAATCTGGATTTTCCAATTTCGCGTGAGAGAACAGTATAACATTTCTTTCTGCCACTTTTGTGAGAAAACGTTATCAAAACGTGTCCTTTTTTCTCAGAAAATGAAGTTCTAAACTTCATTTAAAACTGGGTAAAGTTAAAAATTTTACATGCAATACTATATTAATGTAGAAATAAACCTCTAAAATAAATTACTGGTTCATTAAAAAATCTAAGTTTGAAATTTTTACTACTCTGGCTTAGCGTAGAGTGAAATATCATCAATAGAAAGTAATAATTATCATTTATACTAGCTTCATCCAATTAATCTTGGTTTATAATTATCCAGAAATTTACTTCATTTACATAAAATAATAAACATTTTTATTGGAAGGGTAATAAGGAAGATCATTACTAGTAACACTAATTAATTGCGGCAGGTTCAATTCTTATCCCGGTCACCAAGTTTACCAGAAAAAACTCTTCAATTTTTCGGAATGATTTGAAGTCGCAGAAAAAGTTTATTTTCTTAATACCGTTATCACAATACCGAAGGTATTTTTTTCAAATTGAATACATGAAATCATCCAATGAACAAGTACTCGTTCTAACACGATTTTAATCTATAATAAATGTACCGTTGCGGAATATTTTCCTAAGAAATTCTCTTCAGCGAAATTCAATACAAAACATGAAATGTTTTTTTTTTTAAATAAGAAGAGAACAAGCAGAAACATACACTCGTAGGATACGAGTGGAAGAAATTCGATAGAAACGGATGAGGAATTCGAAATCACAAAACGAACAGACGAAGGTTGAAGTTAAAATATGTGATGTATTTATTGGTTCAGACTGAGACACAACCTTGGACTTCGTTATTTTGCGCAGCAATCCTTGCAAAGATATTTCCCGAAAGACCACAAACTTGTTTACTTTATTCCTAATTTATAAACTTTTCCGAAAAGATCATCAGAGAAACGAAGACGAAGGAAGTAATTGTGAAGAGTATTACTATCTTAGTAATAGGTTAAAATAAATTTACTGCATACAAATAAAATAAAATTACTTCTCATATTTGAGGAAATTTTGACAACGAGCGAAACGTTTATTGAATTGCAGCTACAGTACTGTCCAGCTGAGGAGAAATTCGGGGGAAAAAGATTTATTAGGAATTGACAGATCTTAAAACGTATCGCAAAAGGGATATAACAATTTGACTTTCAACGGGGATTATTTTTCCATTATAGATAAGAGATGAAGACACTGTGATAGTATCCACATTGCTCAGTGTAGGTAAAGTGATTACAGCACTCGGGAGAAGAAAATAACAATCTCGAAATAGCAACAAATAATACTAATTAACGTGACAATCTGTAAATTAAAAAAATAATTTAAAAACCAATGTTATCTGTTTAGTAAAGATATCAAATATATTTTTCATTGACTTCAAACGCTGAATATTCTTTGTGACGTTATTCATATTGTCGTAGCGCTCCGCACCCGCGTGGTAAACGAATAGCGTCAACAATCTTCTGACAGAGTGACTCTGTAGGAAAACCCTGTATATAGACTGCTTCATGGCTCATGGTGGCTTGCAGCTAGACATGAGCCTGCTGTCCGAGTGTACAGTCAGTCCATTCCCTACGCTGTTCATTCAACCTTCACGGTCCTGCATCGGTCCTTCTACATTTACAGTGAATCCTTTGATCCTTCGTCAGTCCAGATGACTTGCACGGTCTTATTTGACCAACCTCTTCCTTCAGTTTAGCTCTGATCAACCTCCCAGTCGCACTCTGATCTTCACTGTCATGGCCGATGAGTCATTCCTTCCCCCATCGGACTAGACGCTGTCACTCCCGAGTCTCCTTGTCAGTTGTGGTGTGCTTTAAACCCGTTTACCATGACTTGTGTTGTACCCCTTTTTTATTAGCTCCTTCTCTTCCAACACAGGCCTCTTAATGGAACATTATCTAACAACTAACCATCCCCTCGTGCCATGATGATCCCCTGAACCATCGCACCACGACAATAACATACATTTCACCGAGTCCAAATTTGAAGTGATTGCTCATCAGCAACATATCAGACCAAGAATTGCACAAAATATCGCTGAGCCTACCCACCCCTCTGCTTTTATTAATGTTCTCATTGTCTTTCGCAAGCGTATTATTAAGAATGGATATGCTGAATACGCTATCCTCTTTCATATCCGCTTTTATTCAAGATTACGACTTCATAGGTCTCAAACAAAACTATTACTTAATATACTCAATGTAGCCAATTAAACATGCATGCGAAATATAGTAAACCAAGAATTCCAAACAAATTGTGATCATTAGCAAAACTTTTACACCGTATCATCATTATTTCTTCTATTCAAAAGTATTAGCTTCACGTACGCCATGTGAAGCAGCTGTAATTTACGTTCTTTCATATTATGTTATTGATTTGTTACATTCATTGACACAATTTTTACATTATATTGTGTATCGTATTGTAAATAATAAAATAATATTTCATGGTGTCCGTCTCTCTTCTATTCTCAAGTTCTCTAATGATCTAGACGATTGCGAACCTAAAGACTCAATAAAAAATCTTGTATTCTCATTAGATCCACGCAAAAACTGATTTTCCTCAAAACCACGTTCATTATTCCCATGCTTTCATTTCTTTCCAGAGCTCTTTCAGAATCCAGGAATATTTCATTGTTGACGAATTCTCCCTTTTGACCGTCACTTGTCTGTTGTACGTACGTCACAAACAATGCTGCGGTTCCTCCGTCAAAAGCAACTCCTTTGCTTTCCCCTGTCTACACACGTAATTCTTCACAAGCTCCTGTCGTGCGTCCGCAGGGCGTACTGCAACCGATATTCGCAGCGTCAAAGTGCGATATCGGTGGGAACACGAGTGCAACAGGATTCGAAAGGGTGATAACGTGGTTTCAGACCTGGAATTGACTTGCATTTATTCCGTTTGAAAACATATGCCTGGGGAGTTCTAGTGATGGAGGTTTGGTGATGAAGGTGGTCCCCAACGATGCAGAGGCATTGAGGTTCGAGAAGAGTTTGCATGCGGGAGGAAGTGAGTGCGTTGGTAATGAAGGTATCTTTCAGAGAAGTTGTGTTTGGTTTGAGAGAAAAAGCACGGCTGGTGAGTGGAATTTTGTTTGTCATCAGAAGTGATCGTCAGATATCGAATGGGATTCGTCAGTCGTAGCCTTGGGCTGGTGTGCAGGTAATTGAATGCATCTTCCTTTTGGAGACTATATTTGATAGATTTTCTCATTGTGCCTTCATAACTATGTTACATAATACATTAAAATAACATCTTTCATTGATTATATATAATTTGAAGAGTTAGTATCAAACCTAAATTATAATATCATTACAAAATATTTATGTGTATTAATGATATATGTAATATATTCTTCATTAAAGACACATTCAAAGAACATAATTTTGAATTTAAACAAAAATGTCCCCGAAAATCTATAACCACTATTGAACTTAATGGTGATATGATGTATTCAAGATCATACCACGTAATAATAGAACAATACGGAGTTTAACGTGATCTGCAAGCTATCAAAACTTGAGAACAAATTATTTGACAACATATTGGAAGATCTGTTTATCATGTCATTATCGCTTCTTTTATGGCACAATTTAAGTAAGAATTAATTGAGACTTTAAAGAAATCCGTATAAACGGCGTAATCATGTTCCACACGTGATATGCAGCAATAATAACTTACTTTGCCAGGCCCAATGTAATTTTTATTTTTCTGTTGCTTCGTTATCAAAGAAGTAACGTGGAAGTAGGGACAGACATGATTTACTCGCGACCAATTACACAACTGTTGTGTTCGAAAACAAACCGAAATGAACACACTTTCGGTTCATTGAACCAACAAAACTGCGGAGGATATGTCAGCGTATGTAAATAAAATCTGATTTGAGGACGATAAATATTTTTGTGAATGATGTATAATTGGATTCCCGTCTCTTATATTTTATGGGATATATTTAATAATGCTGTCCAAAAACGACTGCCATGATATTTATTTACTCAAGCAGAAATTTTTGCGATTAATCGCCAATATTGGAAATTAAACAAATCGTAAAATAAGGTAAATTACACTTGAAGCGTTTAAAGAGGTCTATAGAATGTTATTGGAGTGTTTAGCAAAAAATTCACTCTTTCATAAGACGTGGTTTCAAAATACACGAATCTATTGTATAAATATTATTTTACAGAAACGATTGTATTTTATTGACTAAAAGACTATTGACAAAAAATAATAAATTTCAAATTTGCTGCCCTATGGTTTTAGTAATAATACAGCATATGCGAGCTTCTCTATTTCAAACTCTACAGTTTCCAAAATCTAATAATTTAGTGATTTCATGTATACTTCTAATTTTAGGATTTGAAAGTATCATCACATAACATTTGTTTTAAATATTGATCTCACACAAGTATAGAATGCCCGGAAATACTTCAAAGCTATCTCCAGAAGAATTGGCGCAGTCAATGAAATACTGCACTAATAGCTATGCACCTTCTGAAGTAACCTGGGGACATACAGGAAGATAGCTCAACCAAAATTCTTCTAGGCTTATATTTAGAAATTCTTCTTTAGCTTATAAATAAATGAACTTTGTCAAAAAAGCAGTTACAATCTGTGTATGACCACGTGGAGGACAATAAACTAATTTACTCTCCGGAAGCAAACAAGGGACCACCCCATCAATTCCGATCAAGGGTCCTAAGGCAGAGGTGGATTTAAGAATTACTTTTTGACTGTAGGAAATCAGGAAGTATGTTCACATTGATTGTAAATGAATCTCGTGAAACCTGAAATTTTCCGTTCTCCGAAACTTTCGGAGGAATAGTCTATTTTTGTCTCTGAAATCTACACTATGTGCTAAAATCGAATCCAGGCCTCCCCTGAAATTGAACTGCAACTCAATTCAGAGAGCACCCCATCCTCATGTTGAGAACTAATGTTACACGGTATAAATCAATTTTTGTCGTGAATAAGTGTGAAATCAAAAACAAGGTGGCAGGTGACGTTATGATCACATTTACTTTCTGAAGAACATTGTGCATTGACTCAGGTGGTAGCGTTCTAGCTCGTCACCAAGTCATTCCGGGTCCCAGTGGGACCAGAAAAATTGTAGCTTTTCACATTAATGACCCAGTTCATATAGCTGTGACAACTGAAAAGCGAACCCTATTTCATCAATCCACCCCCTCCTAGTAACAATTACTCTATTACTAACAACTTCTACTAACCCCTCCATGTGCGTCAAGTTGTTGGTAAACCCAAATAAACGACCCACCTACCACTCAACTCTTATCTCTTATCGCTCCATGTAGATGGGCTTCACCTGCATGCTACATTTCCCAGTTACGAATACTACAAATGAAAATGTATTATTCGGATTAATTAAATCGAAATCTTGCGCATTAATCATAGTCATCCTAGGGAAACAGGTTCAATCCCTGTTGTAAATTCTGTAAATAGTTGTGGCATTATCAGTGGCAGAATCAGTACCAGTGTCACGTAAATTGTATAACACATTAAACTGTCCACAAATATTCGATGGTTTTATAGTTTGTCGGTGAAAGTACGAGGCCCGGCGAGGATTCATTCGTGCTCAAAAAAAACCGTACACTTACTCAAACGTATACTTCGACAAAGATTAAACGGAAGTTCAACAAACTTTTGTCGATCATTCTGTTAACTGAAATATGTAAAGTTAAAACTGAGCGAGAAAGTCATGTTCTTTTACAAATTTTCTGAACGTACCCAACATAAAGTTATCAGAAGGTATTAGGTGACGTAAGGCGATAAACGCGCTTGATCACCTGTTCATACAACTCCGAAATGTCCGCGAGGAAGTAGGCAAAGAGTCGTCGCAGTCCGTGGCCAGTGGTTAGTCGGCTTGGTATGATGTAACTAGACAAAAGGATTGCTCTAGTTGGTTTCAAGCAAATAACATGAAACTACTATAAACTGACTTCGTCAAACACGTGTTACGGTTTCACATCTCCAGAATGAATTATGAATATCAAGTGTTCAATTGATTAAACAAATCTCCTCTGAACTAATCTACACGGATAACGGAAAAACTGGGTGTTATGTATTTTTTAATAATTTTCATTATGTCGTGAGTTAATGAATATCTTTATTTTGTTCCATTAATTTCATTCAGTTAGAGGAAAAGTATGGCTTGTGCCGAGCTCGTCACCGAGGTCAAGGGAAACGCGTACACAAGGTCGCATTCCTCATTTGGGTATGGTCGATCTCAACCCCGGGTTTTTCCTGCCGATCTTATCCTTCTCGCTGCGCAAGACGTAACTTTACTGTCGCGAAGAGGGAAAGCGAAGAGGAGGGTTTTTGAAGCGTGTGTTCTGAGTTTGGGCCCCTGCAGGGAATCTTGGAATAATACTTCCATTTTTTAAATATTTCTCGCAGAAATGGAAAATTAAATAATTTCAGAGGTTTTAGAGAACTACTTTTCACTGTTTTCAAGAAAAATTAAATATTTAATATTAATAATAATATAATACTAATAATAATAATTTTATTACGTGACGAGACTCGTGTCGATATTTCATATTCAACTATCTTCTTCGTCAAGAACATTAGTAAAGGCTTAGATTTTTTTAAAATAATAGGTTGAGAAGATGCTATAAGTGTATTGTCAATCTATTCTTGTTAGAGTAGCGTGAGACAGCTCAAGAAATGCTGGACTATTCATATCGAACAGAGACGACGCCGGTGCAAATAATTCCTCCTTTGGGCAGGGGGATTATTTCAGAAAGGAAAATGATAAGCAGGAGGAAAGGACGGGAGTAATCTGACCTCAAACAACCGTGGGGTTGAGATCGACCGTCCCGGAAAGTATTTCCTAATAAGCTTCCTCTTGCAATTTCGAATTAATATAAGAATATATTGCATAGGTACATATGTGTAACATCATTATCAAACAAAATTCTATAGTAATTGTGACTAAAACGTTCTCGAGTACAAAATCAATATTATCGTTATTGTTGGTCAAGTCCACATCAGCCCCGATCATCTGTAAGCAGGGACACTTCGCAATTATTATTACTCTCTGTGTCGTTTCCGAAAATAAAGTTTGTTAACTCTTGAAGTCAATATTGCTCTGTCTCCAGCTAATTAAGTTAAACAAATATCCCAAGAACAAAGACGTATCGAGTCTCATGAAGACTTGTATCCTTGTCGTTTTATTGTCACAATTCTCCACCATCCTCTCGTACAAGTTCTTAGAAGATCTTTCTCTTAGCGCTGACGAATAATGAGGTATTTACTCTGCAAATCCTCGACTGCTGGAGAGCTTCGTAGAAGGAAGAAGAGGTGGATTGCATTCAGTGGGTTCGTTAGTGGCGGTCAGCTGTGTTGGCACTTCCCTTTAACTAGACCCCTTTTGCATTTCCGTGTACGATGTGAGTACACCATTGTAGTGCCTGCGTCCTTCCGTCACTATGTGGAATGGGTATGTAGGGAGCCACGTGCAAGTTGAACAAACGACTCTAACTGTTCAGTCCCCAATTCACAATAGAATGCGCTTGTGTAGCACGATTCGAGAGAAATAGCTGTACATATCTTCTTCTACCCATGGAGACGGATACAAATCGAGGAAAGCTACACTGAGTGGCAGTTTAACGTAACACGGCGTTGTGAATGTTTATCCGGTTTTATAAATATTTTTTCTTTATTTTTACTCATTTCCAGGTGCGATAATGTTAATTAGATTCTCCTCTTTAAAAGATATTTAATATACTTTCATAAATATATGTGTAAACTTTCCCTAAACCTTCCTCGAGATTTTTGTGCAAAGTAATAATTTAAAGTGATGATAAAATGTTATATTTTTTACCGAAAACTACAGGAAAATATAACACATAGGCACTATTTTCAACTGGTAAGCTCCGAAGTGCTTTAATTTTGTATCACAAATTATTATATAGAATAAAAATTATACCAAGAAGTTTGCCTCTAGTACTACCATCATTGCTTGATATTCGAGTTACTACACCAGGAAATATGGTTAGATTAAATCCGATTAATCGTATCATCAAATATTTCGATCCAGTTTGATAGTACTGTAGTCGTTCAATTGTAAACGATTGCTCCTTGTAAGCGATTACGTCGTGTGAATTTATAAGTTTCCTGCGGTCTTTATCAAATACACATAATTACAAAATCATTAAGATTTTCTCTTTCGATGCGGAAGCTAAGAAATACCCTCGGAGAGTAAATTGATTGAAAGTCCGCTGCCAACAAGTTTGAAAGATAATGCTTCCATCTAAGATCGTTTGGAATATGAAATATCCCGCCTCGCGTTAAGTCCAAACGATATAAATTTTTCGGATTGAAAACATGTTCTTTGGCTATCTGAAGACCCTAAAAAACAATTACAAAATTAAGTTTTGAGGAAAATAATGTCTAAATAATAACTATCTTTACAACTCCCTTGATACAACTGATTTGGACAAAAATCGACATTAAGAATTAGAAGCAAATGTTTACTTTCAATCTCATTTCTTTACACTATTATTAAAAGCAACAAAATATGTTATTTTAATTTGTGGGATGACCGGACACCCAAGACATCCCCCTCGTTTTACCACAGCTTCTTCAAACAAATCTGTGACGGACAAATATGTTGTTGCTAATGGTGACAGTCCTTATTGCCCGACTTCGTAGAAAAAAAAATCAGGAAATAACAGGTTAATGGCGAAAAGTAAAGAACTTAACCATAAAATATACCAAGAACTAATTCAGATTGAGCTTGAAAGAAGCAAGTTGTATATTAACTGATTATAACATAAATGTACCCAAAAATCTAGTTTGTGATTACAGGATTCTGTATTGAGGAAAAAACACTACATATTGTAACATAAGTTGAGAATGACTCGAACGATAGCAATACACAACTGAAATTTTGAGCAAGTTGTACTGAGACAATAAGTGAACGTGTACCTTTGTGGAACTAAAATTCCAGTTTGTAGTGTGTGTTTTCATGAGTTTTCGCCTCACAATTTACTTAGTCACTGTATCGTAGAGCTAAGAATGCTGATAGAATAAATACTGCGCCTCACGATTGATCTCAAATGCGTTGTATAAGTGTGATCTGTATCAAAATTCGTTTATGACAGTGCTACACTCAAAATTCACCTCGAAAATCAACTAACATTACTATGAAAAATAAAACACTTATTACTTTATGTATATAGTTTCTTATTAGAGGTGATTATTCATTAAGAAAACGTTAAGGCGAATAAATCGCCTTTTTATTGAATACTGGCTTTTAATAATACTTAATAATCCTTATAATAGCTTTACACGACATTTTCGCCGCAAACCTTATTTTTGTATCTAACAACATACATATAACATTTCAGCTTCATTACGTTTCCTTTCATGTATGATGTACAACTTATGACGTCCCAACCTCCTGTAAATGTATTCCATTTTCACAGTAAATTGGTTAGTACTGGCACTTTTTTTCATGAAGTAATTTTTATTAACCCCTTCAGACTTGTTTCTGTTTTTCCTGCTATTATCATGCTCCTTGACTTCAAACTGTTCATGGGAATTTTTTATCACTATTTACATTTCTTTTTAAAGTTTCTATATATTTTTGGCTTTCTATGTACTTTACGTTGACAAATTATGTGAGATTGATCTTCTCCAGTCGTTCANTCTTCTCCAGTTGTTCAATAAAAAAACGATGACTTTCATCAATTTTATAAAATATCGGTGAGGCGAGATAACAGCCAATCCAATCTTCCTTTTCAAAACCGCGACTTTGCACCCTAAGCAACAGTTCTACCTACCATACGAGTCCACTTGAACCTCCAGCAGTAAATGAGCTTGACAAGGCAAATCCAAAACACGGATACCCTCTCAACACACGTCGATTTCAGTGCAAAGTGAAGAGGTTGCGGCGTCGAACGAAGGAAGGAGCGTCTTTTTAGAACGAGGTCGGCGTCTTCGTCGACGCCTTCAAACTCGATCCCGAAGGTTACACGCGACAGGACAACTTCTCGCGAGGATTTCCAAGAGTCGAAAGGAGAGTGGTATGGGTACAGAGGTCTCAACGGAGCAGCGTGCCTGAGGGCGACGAGTGAGCTAACGGCGAACGGACGGTCGGACGGTCGGACGGAGCGACTGGCGGACGCCAGCTGGGCCGCGCCCACGCTCCCTCTGGGAAGTCCCGCGCTGCGAACGCACTTCAGCCACTCCCCGGGGACAACGCGTTCAAAGTGACCGCTACACACGCGGGCACACAAGTGGGTTGGCTGCGGCGCCCAACCCTATCTCTACCTCGACCCGTCGGACATCGTCCACCCCTCCACTGACCTCGTCTCTCAACCCCACGGCCTACATCGCTCCCTCGCTTGTGTGTGAGCGCCACCCTGTTTGCTGATACGAGTTTATACGGAAGAGGAACAAAATTTTTAAAAGGATTTTAGATCATAAAGGAGTCGAGAGAAGCATTCTCTCGGGAATATCGAGCGCGAGAGAGTAGCAAGAGTCGGGTAGAGAAAGGTGGTGGAGAGTGCAGCGAGGTGTGGGACACATTCACGAGGAAGAGATATGAATGGGCGCGTGAATATCTTTACACAAGCGGGCACATAGCGCTAAGTGCACATTAAGGTTTGCAGCGGACAGAGGCGCATCGCACCGGAATACGTCCCTTGCGAGCCACCACACTTTGGAGACCAGCGTAGGAGTTATATTTAAATTATATTGGGTTCGCGGGAAAAAATAGTGAACTTAAAACGTGGCGAGAAATCTGGAGTGTCAGAGGTGAATACTCCGTGGGGGTGAAGAGGTAACATGGAATTGTGGGCGGAGACCAGGATTGTACGAGGGTCGTGTGAGCACGGACGAAGCCGTGGCTCACACGAAAATTACGCTCGTTTCTGCGAACGTGGGACGTAAACCGCCATTAACGTCAGATATTCCATTATCATTAAAATTATATTTTTTATATGCGGGCTGTCGTGCGTGCAGGCGCTTCCGACGGCGACACAGGGAGCGAGGAAAGAGGTGCCGCGCCGCCAGCGCCCGTCCGTTATTGTTTCCAAAAGCTCGGACAAGAACATAATGCTGCTTCTAGAGCCATCACCATTTGTTAACCGCACAGTCCAGAGCGAGCCGTGTGCTTCCCTCTTTCTCCTCCCCCATACTCCGCTCCTTCTCCTCCACCCCCATCACCTCTGTCTCTTCGCACTCACCCTCATCCCCTCCGCATAGCCAGAGACATGGCAGAAGCCACTACGCGACCGCGTCGCCGCGCAAACGACCTCTGGCGGCGGAATCTACAATAACGTGAGCATTCCACCACTGTGGTGTCTACTGCGGCGACGATGACAACGACTGAGGTGAATACGACGATGGGAGAAGAAGAGATGGCTGAGGAGGGAAGCATGATCACCAAGGGGAGGAGGAGGCAAGTAGGGGGTCGAGAGAGCCGGTGTCCACGAGGGGCGGGGGCTACGACTGTCGTAATTCTTTCCCGTTCTGGAGCTGAGGTAATTTAGGCAGCGCGATAAAACCGTGCGCACCCGGATTAATTCAGCGTTGACGCGACGAACGAAGAGAGGTTCGAAGCTCGAAGTGCCATATTTAAGAGCATGCTGAACGGAAGGTACTTGTGGAATATGGAATGAATGTGGAATAGCGAACAAACGATTGATTGGAGAGATAAAGCACCGAACACTACGACATAAAGGAAATAGCGCTCAATTGCATTTTGGAAGATTCCAAAGTATTTTACATATCTTTGTGGAATTAAATATGGTTAAAATTAAATTGTCATTAACAATAATACGAGTAATTTTTAATAATCAATACATTTATATTGAAAATTGTCAAAACATACGAATAGACATAACTGAAAACAACATTTGTTTACGAATCGTCTGCATTACAGCAATTAAATAACCAGTTAGATACAATATAAGTAAAGCATAGAATATGCACACACAAAAAGAAAATACTTGAAAATGTGTCTAACACATGCATAGGGCATTGCACACTTATTATTTACATTCACCATTTATACATAATTTTTGCCACTCAATCTGAGTTATGTGAGAAAAATTCGTGAAAAACGTGTTATTGTTTTTCATTAATTGTCCACAGTTTATATCTACCAAGGACTTTTACGCTCTTCTGTCCCGTTAATACATACCATGCTTTGCAAGTCCTTATGAAGATTACTTGAATATTTCAATCAATATCTACGCGCTTTCCTTTTATATTGACGTTACAGAATCTCTGATGAATTAATGCATTAGTACCTTATTAGCTAAGGAGCTGGCATTGCGTCAAGTATTTAGAATATATTGATGAAAGTGAAGAGAAGTTACTGAGTAAACATGAAAATGTTATAAAGTGGGGAGAAAAATGATTGGAATTATTGAACAAAGAATTTGAAATGAATAAAACATTTAAGTACAAGAAATGGCGTACCAGAAGGGCAAAATAACGTGGATAATTGGCGACTTAGAACCATCACCGATATCTTAGGAACAAATTGAGATGGAAAGAACATAAGGATTTTGAGGATGATGGAATGACGAATGTGGAAAGATAAACTGTGATTGAAAAAGAAGTTCTGAAACTGAATCCCAAGAAAATGTGGATAAATTATAATTATGAATTTATATTACATTATGAATGATATTTATATATATTTGAAGGTTTACAACTTTAGTGAGCATTTAATAAATTTGAACTTTTAAATGGACAACCATAAATGAATAATGCGAGCAAAGTTTAGAATCATACATCTAAGTATTAATATTAAATTTAATTTACATTGTAATATTGATAAAATTAACATTGTAATATTACCAATTAACGCAGAAAACTATTTATTCACTTCAGTGACTAAACATGTTTCAACGACATTTCATTGGCATGAATGGTTTCAAATAACGAGTATCTGAATCTACACTTACACGCTTCTTCTAAATTCAATATGCTCACGTGTGTGAATAAATAACTACTGATGACTGCTAATGACTGTATTCTAGTTATAACTGATCAATAGTAGTTCAATAGTCCTGTAACCACATAATCCATACTAATATATAAATGCGTAACGCGAAAGCGTGTCTGCTACTTAATCACAACTAAATCGTTTGTGATCAAATTTGGGAATGAAATACCCAAGATATTCAGAATGAACATAGGCTATTTTTATTTTTTAAATGTGTGAAAAGAAAGATAGAAAATTATTTCGACCGTAAATGTTGATGAAATCGAGAAAAAAGAGAGGAATATTCGCTTTCACCGCCTAAACGTTACAGGTTGGTGACAACTAGGAATGGCAGTATTGTTTATCTCAAAGATATCCACAAAAAATACGTTGCAGCATAAACCTTTCTACAAAAATTAACCTAAATTATCGATAAAATGTTAGTGAAAATAGAAGTGTTAAAATACTTCAATTTAAGAGAGTAATTGAAGAAAGAAAAAAATAAATCATCGTGAAATTTAATGGATTAAATGTTGTTGTTTTTTTTGCATTTAACAAGGATAACTAACGGTAAAATTTCGTCGAATAGTTTTGATTTTACAAGAATTTTAATGAAATGGTGTAGCTTCCGCGAGAGGTGTAATGTGTACAATCAAGTTTTGTATTAAATTAGTGTTATTATGAGTTTGAATACTTAGGATGCTGTATATGTTTCTAAAAACTAGTAAGTAAAAGTATTTTGATCTTACAAAAGATAATTTTATTTTTGCCTGAGTAAAAGATTAGTCTAAGAGAAATCTCAGGCAACGCCGGGCAATCAGCTAGTAATAAAAGAAATTAGTTGTAGATTTATATTTTAAGAGTATGTTGTAAGAGTAGATAATAAATTTCTGTAAAAATTAACTTATTGATAAAATATATTATATACGTTTCGAGATATGTTTCATACTATAGAGAGAAATGCCGATTTTATTTTCTTATTTTACATGGGGTTGCCACAGGATGCATACTAGACTGTTGAATTCAACTCCTTACGTTATCGAATGTTATTTGTTGCTTTCGGTATATTTATTTGTATCTCGGAATGATGGAATTTTCTCTAGAATTCCACATATACTCGTACTTGGAATATTATAGTTCGAATTTTTCCGAGATTTGTTTAAATCTCAATAACGGAGTTTCTCAATTCAGTGAAAACATATTCATCTTTATACTTTATAATATAAGTAATATATCGATAAAAATGGGATTCTTAAACCAAAATTACTACCTGTAGAAGTCTCAACTGTTAATTTCACTGAAATATAAAGAAAAAAATGTTCTGTGTTTAAATGCAATTATAAAATATTGCTGAAATTTAGGTGAACTATATTAAGCGTAAATATAAAAATAACCCTTCTTTATCTTGAAAACTATACTTCAAGAAACGACATATTAAACTATGCTTTATTTCACACTTTTGTAAAATAAATGGCATAGTATGTTTCATTACGATATTTCTAAGCAATTTTGCCGCAATTTTCAATTAAAAGTACACAAAGAATCATTACTGTCCATTTCAAAGACATTTTTACACAACATGAATTAGAATTACGAGGGCCTACCAACTGTAACTGACGATAGAAATAAATATTTATACATTTCTATTGATGTTGCTTTATAGATTTGATCTTTGACTTTTTAACATGTTTCTCTCGTACCATTGAAAACACTTTTTGCTTCTCTGAATTTTTGTACCACAAGCAATTTCTCCTACGCCCCTGTGAAGTTGGTCATTGTTACTTCCTGTGTTTGAACCGATTCTTTTCTCTCCCCCTTCATGTACGTCATTCCTTGTCTTCTTTCTCTCTCTTCTGTTATTAACTGCAGAGGATAACTTTTCGCTACGAACGCGGTTTCAAAAAGTTAATCCCTTTATTGCTATACTCTTTGATCCGAGAATCAACAGCACAATTTTGAACTGAAGCTTTATGTCTAAAAATTTGCATGCTTCTGACCCCGACGTGTACAAGGTGGTAGAAAACAAAAGAATACATTGGCCGTTGTTATTCAAACTGAGTAGCAAAATCCTAGTACTTAAGTTATAAAAGAAAATAAGAAACTGATTCATTTATTCGTTCTTTTGATACATCCTAGTCTTATTATAAAAAGTCAATAATATTAGTTACATTGATCTCTAACGTGAAATATTGGATTAAACAAAACAGAGATCTAGTAACTTAAATGTTGATAAATTCTCAAATTGAACTGGCACCATATGTATTGTTTCAACATTAACAGGCCGATGATATAACTTTTTATTGCTCCGCATCACGACGATCGTTTTTTGTCTTTAGTCTTTAGCCTTGTTAGGAATAATAATCAAAATGTGGTGAACATTAAACAAAGACTTGCAAACTTAGGACGGACGAATACCATAAGGTTGTAAGTCTTAATTTTTTAATTTATTTTGATTATCACCTGGACGTTAATGGAAGTAGAATCAAATAAATACATAATTTTATTGGTGATTGTATAATTATGCATTACATTGGTATGGAATTACGAGCTTAATCACCTTTTTGTGAATAAAAGATATCTTTCATAGAGAAAAAAAATTAATAATTGTTTTTAGTTACAAACATCGAGGAATTTTTACCTGCATATTGAAATAAAAGTTCATTGTATATTGAAATATTCCATTGTGTGATCTAAGCAATTGGAACTTGAATTATCGTCATATCACGTGACGTTTCAGTATGCATACAAGACCGTATGTACGCAAGGTCCGCGTGGTTATTCAAACTGATGGAGGACTATTCGTAATCAACCATTATCATTCTAAATCAGTTCACAGATCTTGTTTATAGACGCTTGGTATTTACTACAGTGTAACAACAACGTGTATTCAATATTCAGACGTCAAAAAACTATCATTAAACTAGATTTAAACTTTTTTTCTCATAAATAGTATTTTAAAGTTCTTCCAGTAAATAAGGACGAAGTAAAATAATTTCCCGGCGAGCGTCAAAGATATGACTCAATTGCTTCTTATATGAATTGATACTGTGTGAATTGTTGGAAATTGATTATTATTGAAAGGCAAAGTTTAACAAGCGAAGAATAGTGTGTGTTATAGAAAAATATTTTCAAGAACTTATGAAGAATTAAAAATTATCAAATTTCAATATTTATGAACTTTTAAAACATAACACGACTATGTAATGGTCACTTAGAATTATAATACTTTTCAAA
The DNA here is from genome assembly GCA_002313205.1 of Laupala kohalensis. Lineage (NCBI taxonomy): Eukaryota > Metazoa > Arthropoda > Insecta > Orthoptera > Trigonidiidae > Laupala > Laupala kohalensis. Next base: position 70,258 of record NNCF01126038.1, on the reverse strand, counting down.
TAGACCTACGATTGGTCGAACGAAACTTCCCCTGTCGAAGGGGAAGCAGGAGGAGAGATGCGTTGCAAACTTAACAGATTCAAAACTGGTCAGAGTGTGGGACTTAGAAAAATAAATGGACCCTTTTTTGTTATCAGTAGTGTACATCTGTATATTAGTACATTTACTAGCTCATAAGCAAATAAGTTTAGAGAATGAACTCCATCACACGTTGAATTCAGTATAACTTCTTTATAACTTTACATTCTTAATACACTGGGATTAGTATACTCGCTTAGTCCAAATATATTTTTTAATATAACTATTATTTTCTTGTCAATTCAATTTATTTTAAAAATAATTTTTGATAATTCTGTAGATATGTATAGTTAGTGTTGTGGATCGTCGCAAATGATTCTCTTTGAAGAGGAAAACGAATTCGACAATTGTCTCTATGGACAAGAACAAAATTATTTCACTATCTCACCTTTATGTAAAGTATTCGTAGCATCTCTTTATACCTCCGCATCGCTCTCTACCGTGTACCTTACAAACTGATGACATTGCGAGTCGAGGTGAGAGAACAGAAGTATAATAGGTCTTTTCGCGATGCGAGCAGACGAGACAGTCCATAAATATTCCAGCGAGAGCACTTTGTTTCCACGTTTCTCTGAAAGAGAATTTAAAAATTCTTTTAATTCAATTGCTGAAATTAATGAACTTTACTGTTTCATGAACCGTCGACGTCATAATGCCGAGCAAGCGCGCGCGCGACGGTGGCGCTTCTGGTACGAAGACGGTGCACGCGAAACCATATTGCGGAGCGATGCGGACAAAGGAATCGAGAACAATAAGAATCTGTGGAGGTGGGTGTGGAGGGGGGCGGGGGGGGGGAAGAAAGAGGGAGGACAAAGTGCATACGTCGTCAAGGGGTGAAGGGGAGCACACGGGCGCAGTTCAAGAAGCAAACGGTGCCTAGGGATGAAGAGGCAAGCAGTAGATCCAGGGGAGCTCTTAAACGCAGATGAAGAGGTTGGTGGAAATAGATGATTGTCTAGTGAGGTGGTAGGGCTCGTATATTGGAGGATATGTGATATTGAAGTGAGCATAAAGTCAGTGAGATTAGAATGAAAGGAATAGGGGTGGGAACACAATGCCAGTGGTAGGTGGAATGGGTTGAGGCAGGTGGATGAACCGCTTATGAACACACGAGCTCGAAGACAGGGAATGAAGTACAAAAGCCTTGGGTGTTCTCAGAAATTAGGTTAGACAAGGTAATGGCGTGAGAGACATGAGTCTTCGCAATTAGGAATTAAGGAATGAGGTCAACATTGCGAAGTAACGTAATTGAGCGTGTTAACGAAGCGACGATAGAGATATTGTTGATGACGACGCTGGGGAATCGAGAGAGGATGTCGCGGAATTATCTCGTAACGCACGGTGAGACTGTAGAAAGTCATAACAATGAAAATACCGAGAGAGTATCTTAGAAGATAAACATTTGAAATACTTCTTGTTTACCCTCAATGCTCACATTTAGTTGCTACTCCATTTATGAAAGATAATGCGTACACAAACAGTATTAGCAAGTCTTGTATATTCAAAACACGAATTTAAATTCACGAATTTAAATTCACTTACGCAAAAAAAACAAAAATCTCTGTGGCTGCTTATGTTCAACAACGTACAGTGTATTATTCAAGTAATAGCGATAAAGATGATATATTTTTATATTCTACAGTACCTCAACAAGAAGTCAAACTATCCCTGAACAGGCCCAGATGGTGCCTAAGGGATTCGCGCTGGGTATTATTTCACCTCGGTACTAGGAGGAGGAGATAGATGTGGTCAGCATCTCGCTCCGACCGGATTGAACTCAGGATAGACCCTGGTACTAATTTTACAACAGACTGAGTAGGCCTGGGAGTCAATCTGGATGTTTAGATGTGATGAAAAATTTCCATTTCACCGGCGATCTAACCCCGGCCACCCAACCAGCAACTCAGCGCTCTACCCACTGAGCACGCTGACTCAATATATTATAAAACAATAATAACAATAATATATTATAAATACATCGCAAACTTCTCAATTCTCGTGATTAATTTCGGTTTTGTCACATTGTATCTGAAATTCACATTACGCGGTATTTGATGGAAACTTCAATAAACCATAATGAAAAAAAAAGTGAAGTCAGTGAAACTTTGCTGCATGATCAATTGGAAAAGGAAGAACCGGACAGTAAATCTGATTCAATTTGCGGTACGGAGACCGTCGCTAATGATGGCAGAGCAGATAGCGAACACAGTGGAGAAGACAGAAGCAATGAAGAAGGAGCAGCATTGCGCAAGACGGAGGTAGGAGGGTGGACAGAGGGTGGGAGGCGTAGGGCGTAGCTCCCCTGGTGGTGAAACCTCACAACCAGCGATCTGGCTTCCACGCAGCTCCTTTGTTGCCGCGGGCGCCATTATGCCCGTGAGATATTAGCTTCCCGAGGACTTGTCCCCGCTGCCCTAGCCCTCCCTACCGCCGGTGGCGGAGGCGGCTCACGCTGCTATACCGTTTCTCAGGCTGTCCACTCGTGACACATAACAAGACTCGCGCCCGAGAATTATGCTGCCGACTTGGATGAGACAGCGGGCTGGCGGCTTGCCGCGAGCGAGCGACGATGGAGGAAGACGCGTGCGACTAGTGGTTGGCGGCTGCCGAGGCGAGAGCGCTCCTGGTGGCGAAGGAAGCGGATTGCTCCTACCAAGTCACGCGGTTGTTGTTGGAGTGCTGGAGAGTAAGAGGGGCAGGGGGTGGGATTGAAAAGACGAGGTCGTAGATGACTTCTGTTGGCGTGGGACGCGCGTTATAATGATGACTCTATTTTTTTACTCAGAATGTGATAAATGTGTGGTTGAAATAAATGGGAAGGAGGAGGAATTTTTGTCCAGAAATAAGCTTTTACTCCCAGTGCATTTAAAATCAATTCTCATGTTTGGTTTCGACACTTTTTGTGGTTCACACAAAATCACATGTTTGGTTTGGAAACTTTTTCATGAGTTATCATGGGAATAAAATTTTAACACATACATAAACATATACAACATTGGGCATTATTGTAATACTTGGAATATAGACCCTCCTGGAGTCATTTCGTGAAGATTCGAAGTTTTTTTCTTCTATCAATTACAATACTTTTCTTGTACATACTGAATGACTGGAAAGTACAAAAAATTAAAATAAAGTTTACACCAAGAGTTTCAAATTTCACATTTTCACATTTCGAGGCGTGATGACGTATATTTTTATATCCACACTAATGAATTTTAACTCTATACCTCTCTCCACCTTTNATTATATAAATTCAAATGATTCTTTAAATTTTATTTAAAAAAATTTAAAAAAATGAAAAAATGTATTTTAATATGTAATTTTTACGAACTATCACGTCCCCGACCCGTGTCATTAAAAACCATCCATGACACAAGTTGTATTAGTTTTTCGCTGTTCGTGTTTTAGACACTTTGTAATACAAATAAGAAATAAAAAGATGTTCAAGTAATTGCAAGGGATCGTTTTGTTACTGGACGTTGAACGTTTTCGGAGCTATTTTTTATTTTATTTTCACGTTTTTACCTTCCCAGTTTGGGAAACTGAAAAAATCTGTTAAATTTGTAGAAGATAATTTTTTTTCTCGACCTGTCTTATAAAACCAAGTTAATCTTTACTAATGTTTAATATTTATGGAAGTGCAAGTTAAGTGTATGACAGAGAAATAAATGTAGACCCGTGTTGAGTGAATCAATAAGGCACCGTTGAAGGATTGTGAGGCACAGAGAGGCGCTGGCTTAAAAGGGTGCCGACGTAGTAGGATATAAACGTGTTGGGCTATTGAGCCACAGAGCTCGGTCAACATGGAACAAAGATGATGACCCGGAGATATTAAGAGCCGAACCGCATGATTAACTCCCAAAGGGTTCAAAGACAGCCACGTGATAGCTCGATAACACGTAAGGTCGCAGGCTTAAGTACCACAGCACCGTATTCACGGAGGCGGAGCGTGACCTAAGTAGCCGTGGGGCGAAGCACTAAATTATTCAAACGACGAAATTTTGAATGAGTGATGATAATTATCTTCCGGAAAGAGAGAGAAATTTTGGCAACTTGGCTGAAAAGCTTTGCGGTGTGAGGGTTCCGTTTGGCAAAGCGACCAAGGTGTCCCCTCACTCTGACCTCGCTCTGAAAGATGTGGATAGGAACTGGCGTTGTACGAGGATAGAGTGTAGCTCTTGTTGAGGATGGGTGAGGAGGATGGGGAACTTAAGAAGGCGCTTGGGTTGTGAGCGGACGCCCGCCGTCGCGATGCGGGATTTGTGGTGCGCCACCGTCTCTTGCTGACGCACGCGCCCGTTTTTGTCAAGTTAATGGATCTTCCGTCGTAACCTAATTTTTCGCTCGGAGTCTTGCTCTGATTAAAGACTTCGAGGTTAATGTCTTGAATGTTTTATTTGTTGGGTCTGTGAGAGTTATGTACGGAATGTTTTAAGTGTGGGTTCATTATTCGTAAAATATTTAAATGAAAAAAGAATCGGCGAGTGTACTTTAATACCCACGATACAAGTAAAACAAAATTCTGGTCAGTAAAAACTAAAACTTTTAGACATAGCACGGCGTTGTTTATTTATATTTTATTTGTTGTTTCATGTAAGAATATTGGAGTCGTAGACGTTTACATATGAATGAGTGAATTTCTTTATTAATCCATTTTTTTAAAACAATATAACCATTACAGGTTTGATTGCATCAAAATACTAACTTAAAACAATTCATCGTACACACTTTTTTGATTAATAAAGCTTACCTCCCAACGATACAATTCTGTTAGAACGGTTTACAAATTTACCACAACTGTCAACGGCGGAAAGAGTCTGATCGATCTAAACGTCATCTGTCCCATTCCATAAAGAGCTATGTCGCAAAAAAAGATCCACCTCAGCGACCGTCACAATTGAGCAATACACTGATAATCACAAAAATAAAAACTGAAATTTAAGGAACCATACACAGCTCAGAGTAGAGCGCTGAATTGCTGGCAGGATTGCAGGGGTCCGATCTCCGGTGACGCGGAGATGTTTCATCACACCTCAACATTCAGACTGACACCGAGGCCTAATTAGCCTGCTGTAAAATGAGCACCAGGGTCAAACCAGCCGGAGCGAGATGCTAACCACATCTCCTCCTCCTAGTACCGAGGTCAAGTAATTGCGGATCTCTACCCTCCGCGAATCCCTTGCAAACAACTTGGGCACCTTCGGGACCTGTTCAGGGATAGCTTGACTTTGATTCACAAAACCAAGAACTAAAAATGAACAACCACTCAAATACAAAGTATTGAAATAAGTTCGTGGTTCCCACTTCCAATCCTAGAATCAACATACAAGACATTTAACATGAAAAAACACTGAACACAGATCAGAGAATTTTTTCTACCCCACCGGATAATAAAATTCTCGTATAGAAATATATACACTTTTTATTATATTCTTCGATAATATGTTGGAAGAAAAAATACCCGTAATTGCTTATTTCTGATAACGTGAAATTGTTCTTTGTATATCAGGAGTTGTAAGGGATCCTCCGAGGCAAAATATTCCGTGATCGAATCGTTTACCATAATTAATTTCTTATCATCATCAGGTTGTCGTCAGAATTTTCGTAACAAAACTTTTCAAAGCCAGTCATTTGATTGTATTACCATTGGATACAGAAATGATAAAGGTAACGATAAGAGAACAAAAGGAAAAGAAACGAAGTATGCCCTTCATAATGTAAAAATATTAATCCTTGTATTCTTCCCATATTCCAAATCCATAAAAGTCTTACCAGTATTGTTTATGCGCATCCAATATTCATTGATTACTTTAAAATACGGGTGTCATATACAGAGAACACTACCGAATGCACTTTGCAGCTGAATTTACTCCGAGCAGCACTTAGCGCCACTGGCGTGCTGGAAGGCAATGGGCCACGTGACCCGCCGTTCTCTCCCGGATCTTCCAATAACTTGTTCGCGTGTGTCCACACAAGGAAATAATTTCAAAAGGGGTGTTCATGGTAAAGAGGCATATGAAGTAAGTATTAAAAAATTGTATAAAACTATTAAACGATAATAAATGAAATTAAAAGTAATGTTATGTGGTATTTGCTAAAACGTACGGTAATTCATCTTCATGGATTTTTTTATTATTTTTAGTTTGGAACTTGAACTTCTTAGCTTATTAGTAAGAGTGTATTATTATGTTATATTCGTGGGGTTGAATAATTCTAATCAAATATACTAAAAATATGGATGTTTGTTTGGATTACCAGTATTAAACCTGTACTGTTGATTTATGGAAAATTCATGACTCTTTTTATGGGTGAACAGTATGGTAAATTTTTAGCTACACTTTCCGAACGGGAAAATTCACGTTTAAAAAAAACTGTAAAGGTAATAGCAGTTTATTGAGCAAAGTCGTCGTCAAGAGAGGCGGTTACCGCGCGGACACTCCATCTGCCCTCAATAGATTGAAATAGAAACCTTGGGCGACAGGGGTAGTAGGTGTTCTTCTCTAAAAGCATTGACTCTCTATCGGAATAAAAATTACAGATATCTAGATTGTATAGAAAACGGTTCACAAAAAAACGTGATGCACGAAGTTAAGCGTCCATTTTCACTGCGTTGACCGGTAAGATCTAAAAAAAAAGAAGACACAGAAACTCCTGTGATTAGGCTAGTATAGCCCGCTTGTGCGCACAGATGAAGTCTGTTCCGTAGATAGGAGGGTTTTTTGTTAGAGATGTCTATTTTGAAAACTACGTGAAATTATGTAAAACTGCATAAAGAGACCATTTCAAATTGCAAGAAACGTAGGGTGAGTTCAACCAGTTAATAATGTTATTCACATCTGATCAGTTGCCAATACCACGTGGCGTTCACGAGAGATTGTGGGGGGAAAACTAAAGTAAGAAGATAAGGAAAGGAAATGAAATATTTTGGCTGATATCCTTTCTGCTACCATATGATGAATTCACTCGAAAGAGGCGCTGTGAGTTGCTTGGATACAGTGTTATCCAGTGAAAATTCAACGTGTGCTCAATGCAGTTGCGAAAAATGTGATCTGAACAAAATCATGACTGCGATGTAACTCACTGGTAAATAACGAGGCTGCTGTAGGAACATATCAGGAAAGAAGAATGTTGGAAAAGAGGACGAAGAAAAAGGAGAAGAATGAATCCACCCTACTGTTCGCGCGAACTTAACTCTTACATATAGTGCCAATGTATCATCAAATACACAGTTTTCAAACATATTTTTATCACAGTATTATTCACCAATTTATAAAAAAATCAATACATTTCATAATTTTATTTTATGAAATTTTTGTAATCAAAATAAGACAAATGAATAAAAATATATTGTAATCGAAGTGAAGGAACGTTGATTTTCAAGGTAAAACACCCATTCTAATCGTGATATTCACAATATGGTTGTTGACTAAGATTGCGTTTTTTGTGAGTCAAAGTTTAAAAAATTACACATCCCCTCAATGTTTACTTTGTTTTCCACCGTCTAGGCCTTCTTCGTCATTTGTATCTTGCGTGGAATAAGATTCGAACTATTATGACATTATTTTCTTCATGAATAAGAGGTTAAACTTACCATGTAGATGGGCTCTAATGACCTCGATATTGGCGAGCCCTAAAGCCCCAACAACAACCATGTAGTATTCCACACACTGCCACAGAGCTTTCTCGTCTGCTCATCTGAATAAAAAAGGAAAAAAAATGTAAAATTAATGTGAATTAAAGTTGTTCATAATTTTTGTTTGTACATTATTATGGTGTTAATTTACATATAACCTATTGTTAATTGTTTTATTTTGAATTTTTCTGTGTACTTGAGTTCGTAAAAACTATCCGTGTGATCTCGTAACATTGTTAAATCACTAGAATGTCTCATTTAAAAAAATTTAAAATCAGTCACTCGCTAGCAATGAACTAGCACACATCAAGAAGTCTCACATTAGAGACGTAAAGTTCTTTTGCATATTTAGAATCCAAATGTTTTACTAAATTGTGACATGTATTTTATTTTATTGATTTTAATCAAAATTAACCTGTCCTCTTAAATCCTCAGGTTGTTTTTATTTTTTAGTTACATTTCACATATTTGTATTAAAAAAACTGCATTGGAATAACATATTTGAGAATATAATAATGAATGTTGTGGAATAAATAATGAATTCTTTACAATTTATATTTTGAAATATTAATTCTTCAAGTAAAATTAACTATTGGAATTGTAATATTAGTCTACTATATATCATTTATAGTGCGTTTTGTATGTGTAAAAACAATTCGTTGTACGGTTTTTTCTACTCTTCTATGTAAGTGGTTCAAAGCATGAAAAGGAAAGGAGATAATCAGGGATGGGAAGAGAGGGAATGTAAGCATGCGCCACGTAATATTATTTTATCAGTAATAAAGTTCATTTACGTAGTAAAGTAATAAATCTTTATATAATAAATATTGTCATCTTAATATCTTAAATGAATGACCACAAGACATGTTTTTTTGAAAGAGTAATGATAAAGTTACATCCAACCATCAAAGTAAAATAGTCTTAGAAATATTAGAATCTTTATAGTTTTGGTTCCAATGGTTATTGGATGGTTTAAATTTTCCCTTCCANCCCCCCCAAAAAAAAAAAAAAATTACTTTTCTTCATCCGATCTCTGTTTCATTTGAAGTTCCTGAAATAAAATCTTTAATAAGAAAACAAAAAGCATCTATTCACTAAGATCCATGTCCACCCCTCATTCCAGTTATATTTCTTTGTCCCAGGGGCGCGCGCAAACAATGGCGGTGCGATGGCGTGGTCTCGTGAGAGATGGAAGATGGGGAGAGTGAGTGTGGAGAAGGGGGAGCGAGTTATATCTCAATGTGCATGATGGATCAAGCGCAGTAAATTTCGCAGTAAATATCCCCAATGGTTTCCTTCCCGCCAGCCCGGTCGCCCACCCGCGCGACTTTATGGTTGCGAGCGGCGGCGCGGCGCAGCGCAGCGGTGGGAATTTCGCATAGTGTTCACTCACGTCCCCTCTTGTGTTACGTTCCTGCGAGTGTGACCTTTCATCCGAGGATTCATCTTTTCTGGTATTTGTATCCGTCCATTACTGTAGATTCACTTTCCATCTAATCATTTCCTTAACCATAAAAGGGGTACGTGGAGTATGTTTTATCCCTCAGCACTGTTTTTCTATGATAATTTTTAAATAATTGATTCCACAGTATTTTTTATTTTTATAGCTGACTTTAAGAGTATTTTCTGGAAGAGGAAAAAAAGTTAGCTCAAAATGAATAATGTCCTTCATTATTATTTTTCCTTTCGCGGTAGAATATGTACCTCACCTGGCCCTTTGCGTACATATATTCTACCAGCGTTTTGTCATATTTCGTGGTACCTGGCTTTATCATCATGCATCTCTGTTGAGTAGGGGACAAAATTTTATCGAAGGGGAGCTTTATGTCGTTTGGAGAACTGAAGAAGTCCTTTTCTGCCCCTCTGTAACCTCATTTCGCCATCTGTACTCGAAAGAACCCGTACTTGAGTTCTCTACAGAAGCTTCTGTTATATTGTGATTGTGAGCATATATGACCGACAAGGAAATAGAGGTGTATGTTTGTGCTTCTTCCACAGAGGAGGAGTATGAAGTCGAAGAAATAGACAAAGAAATCTTCTTCTTTTGTGACCTTTCATAAATGTGTCTAAACACACTTTACATTCAAATATGAAAAACCATACCTCCAATTCACAATTTTTCCGAAACGAGAAATATTTTGTTAGAATATAGATTGTCTACTATTCGTAACTTATCAGTACCTGCCATATTATTCACGTGCATGAAATAGTCATTAAATTAAATATAACACTATTATTACTATTAGCACACAGATAAGTAACGCAAATTTTATGCGACATTTGCTAATAACTGTGAATGATAGAAAAATCTTAAAAATAAAAAAAAAGCTAGAAAGGGAAATATTTATTTACAATTCAGGGCTTAATCGGAGGATTTAAGGCTTGAAACTCTATTTTCTAAAAGAAATATTTATAGAAACCATCAACATGGTACTGATCATTTGTTACAACGTGTTACTTTGTTATGGATAGTTTGGTCTTCCACATCCAACATCATGTAACTTATTTTATAAAACACAATACACTTTTACCAAATTTCTTAAATATTTAAATATCTTTTTCGATAAATAACAATAAGATTTCACAATAAACAATGTGATACGTAGTATTTGAAATCATATTTATACAAATAAATGCTGAAATGCTTTGTTATATTACTATTTTTGTACCATTTGTACTTAATGCAGGTGTGCTAGCCTTAGGAGAACGAGTATATTATTGATATTGAAATAGATGTAAGTAATGTAAGATGTATGTCTGATGTAAAATACGTTTAACATTTATAATTCGGAGAGTTAATATCTCATCAGTAGTATGGTGCTCTAAAAGTAAGGTAGAATACTTGATGAACGGTTTCTTATGCCTCACGACCTTAGAAACTTTGAGATCTAATATTTCCGTCAATCAATAAAAATTCTTTTGACACAATTTCTTCAGAGATTCTTGTTGATGCAAGTGAATACCGAAATACTTTGTTCTGAACAAATAATGGACAAGCGACAAGAGGAAAACTTTGTGATGAAAGGGAAGCCAACCGAATTCACGAGAAGAAAACAAAATGAACAATCGAAGCGCCAAAGATAAAACACTCAATACATCAATTTTTAAAACGTTACACGCTACAATTAGTAGATTGAATCTGATGTCTACACTTTCTTTTGGCGCCCAAGTTTGTTCTCTGAGGGGCATCGTTATCAATTTCTCGTGACGATTTCCCGAGGGTAGTTGAGGTGCGGCTGCCCACCCTTCTCCTCCTCCACCACTCTCTGCGATCTCTCCTTCGTCTCAGCAAGCACTGGAAAGAGACAGAAGACCATGTTGCCAAGTCTATAACGATAGAATTTCTCTCTGATAAATCTCGTATTTTTATTCCACTGAGTATATGACGACGTCCTGCTATTTCATTCTAATTATTATTGATGAAGTCATCAATTATTAATTGCTGTGTATATGAAACAAAGATTCTCAGTTGTTGTTTTTTGGTTGTCGTTTGTGTTTCATTCCAAGGATATATCCTGTATAATATTTGGCTCGAGGGTTTAATAAAAAATATTTTCCTACTGAAAATGTTATTCGTATTCTGTAAGGCTCTGTAGTTCAATTGTTGAATTAATGATGATAATAATAATATAAAAACTCTCGAGCAACGTTAGATTCTACGCATTCAAAACAAAGTTGATGGTAATGGTTGGTGATAAAAAGAAATATACTATAACAAAATGGAACCAAATAAAGATTTAGGACACAGGAAAAAGATTTTTTGAATAGTTTCGGTAGAATGGAACAGGCATTAACTTCGTTTTGATTCTCGACGACACTCGAGTTCAAATAAGCATATCAGGATGCGGTGGACAAAAGTTGGGTCACTTCCTTCACTTCACGTGAAATACATTAATTTGAACATGAAAGAATATTGGTAGATCAACACATGATAATATTAAGATATGTTTGAATAACCCATCCACCCTATGCTATCCATTTCCTTTGAAACTAGAGACTAGACTCTCACGTCCCTCACGACCATTGCTCGCCCTAGCCGTCCAGCCCTGGGCGCCAAGCCATAGCCTCCCCCTACACCCTGCTGTATCCGACGCCTGTCAGGCAGTCTCCTCATCTTACGAGCAGCTAGCCCTCCCTGACAGATATTAAAGCAGCATTTCGTGTACATTATTGCCCTGGCCAAGTCTTCATTTGCTCGTAAATTCTGCATTATCTTATTTACTGTTATAATCGTGTTGTGTGCGCCTCCAAACTTCAATGTTATCCCACTTTCCTGTGTTCGTATTTCTCCTCTTGTGCTGGCTTCTCTCTTCAACTACCTTTTCTCGCCTTTCTTTGTTTCTTTTCGGAAAAAGTGTTCCTGTACCCGCAACGCCTCGCAATCATGCTCTCTCTCTCTCTCTAACCCCTCATCTTCTTCCTCGTCTTCCAATGTGCTAGCTCTCCCACTGTTCGGTTCATGTTGTAACTCACTCAGTGTTCATGATGCTTCATCACTGCCAACAGCTATTCTTTTCGGCGTTATAAAGTAGGGGGGTTGAATTAGTTATGGCCGACAGCATACAACGATGTACGGGGAGATCAGCCGTTGTAAACAGCAGTTTATCAGTTCCGCGGACAGTCATTCTTTCAGACTCGTTTCTTTTATGATGAACCAGTGCACGCTATGGTGGTTTAAAACAAAAGAGACAGGAGGAAGTATTTCTCTGACAAGCTATGGTGCAAAGGAGGTTCCACGGAAGATATCTAGTGTTACTTAAATTGTCATCAATGTCTTCATAAAATGTTTAGTGAAAATATTTATGGTATAGTATTCACATTTTATTTTGTGATGTTTGAATATCCGTAAAGATTTCGTTATATTCATATTGTAGAAATATAACGCCATCCATGGCCACGAAAATTTTGTTTTTCTTATTTTAAAACGGCAATTTTTCTTAATCAAAATATTACTCTTAATTGGTAAGAATAAAAGGCAGTTACATTTGAAGTTTTGTAAGAATACTCATAATTATAAGTATGTTGCAATGAGAAAGAGTTTCTTAATCTTTAAAGATTTCCTGTGGCTTATCAGTATCCGAGTTCATTAGTATTATGTGCATTGATGTTGATAAAGTAGTACCCCATTGCACAAGACACTTAAATTCAATTATTTTCTTGTTTGTTATAAAATATTCCTCCTGTTTGCTTTTTATATTTTAATAGCTAATAAAGCTCCTTGTTTCACTCTAAATGTTTTAAATTATCGTATATTTTAATATTTCAATTAATAGTATTATCTCCAAAGTTAGCTCAGTTAGAAATTATTTTAAAACTTTTACTAAACGAAATTTTCTCCTTTTATGACAATATTACTCGACCAAAATATATTTAAAGAGATTAAAAGCATTGTGTAATTGGTTGCGACAGTTCAATACACAATTATTCTCATAACTTATGTAAATAAAATGTAATACGTGTGTTCGGTTTTTATTCTGACATGTAAATCCAAAGAAAAATACATATCTCCTCATATGCTAAACCTGATAATATCTATGTTGTCCTGAGCATAAATAAAAACCAAATCATTTTGGAAAAAATCATGAAGATAATACATTTGGAAAAAAGGAGGCGTGGAAAACTTAAGTAAACGAGCAGTTCAATTCCGAAAAAACATTCAGTTTTATTCAGTATGTCACCAATTACGAAAATGCATTGAAGAATACACTGAATAAATAAAACCTTCAATACAAGTTGGTATACGATTTAGTCATGCAACCACTTTTCTTACGACATAAACTAAATTACATCTTCAATTATGTCGTTTTTCGCAACATTACTGAATTTCATTCCGATACTCACTGGCATCAATAGCAAAACATTGAGGCAATGAACCGATCAATCATGAGCTCCGTAATAAAACTTGACATCGATGTTACGAGTCTCGAAATAGCTCTTGAAAGATAGATCGATACAAGTGTCGAATTGAGAACGTGCTGATCTGGTGCTAGTGTATGAGCACGGCTGGAGTCAGAGGAACGATGACTGTAGTCCAGGCAATGGGTCGAAAAAGTCGAAAAAGTCGAAAAAATGAAGAAAAAAAGGTTGGGCGTACCTTATTCTAATTTGAACCTACTTAACTTTTTGTCTAGTGCCAATACCTTCGTCACTAGATTAAAATAACATAAAAAATAGCCAATTTCGCACTTAGGAGGTTTATTGCAAAAAATTGACCACCTCTACGATCCACCACAAGACATGGAGAGTCTTAGATTCTCTATTTTACATGATAAAACTACGCTCTACCATCATAAAACATTTCAAAATTGTCATTGGTTAGATTCCCCTTTAGCTGGCATACAGATGGTGGGTGCATTGTTAGTACAAGCTTAAATTAATACAGATCTATTGAAATCCATCTATTTTAAAAATACTTAACGAATAATTATCATAACAAAATGAATAAGTTGCCATGTATTGTAATATAATCATTATAAAAACGAAAAATTTGATTCAAACTTATTTAAATTTTCTCGATATAGGTTTATGATTTCGCGACTCGACAAGAAATATGATGCAGTATGTTTCTTTCAATGGTAAGTTCATTGTGCATCTTACAAAGCAAGATGACTATTAATAAAATATCATTTATGATACTACTCCAGAGACAATGAATATAGAAGACAGCCAATAAACTGAAAATATTATCAAAGTACTGTATTTTAAAAGTGAATTCTTTAACTTTCTATTATAACCTCCATTGGAAAAGGAATCAGTGGAATAATGTATGAATTATTATAATAATACACAAGTTGTAAGTTTCGTTGTCTCCATCATGAGTAAGGAAGCGAAACGTAACTCAATGTTACGATGAATTATAAAATCATAATGAAGGGGAAAGTTCTCATATACCGAAAAAGTTTCGTGTACATACCAATATTCAGAATTACTTATAAAATATGGTATTTTACGAGAAATTGTTTATGAGAAACTAGATCTGAATGTACTAAAATAGTTTCGTCAATTAAAATAATATTTTTAAGAGAAAATAGTTTTACATTATAATCAGTATTAGATTTCTTCCATTTTATTTATGTTATAATTAGATTCATAAAAGAATCTGTCGAATCCTTTAATAATTAAACTTCAGTTTTGTTAAGGTACTTTTGGAGTTAACATTTAAGAAGTGCAAGTAATTCGACGCTGGAAACACATAATTTACCTCATTAGCATTACAATTACATCAACAAAATACTATTTCAACCAGATGTATTTCAAAATTAGATATTTACTAGATTTAGTTTATGGTACTATGTGTTAGATTTAAAACATGAGTTAAGTGAATAATGAGTAGTCTCAAATGTATTTTTCTTTCTTTTCAGGTGAGTAAATGTTCGCGCGTGATATATGGGCTTCAGGTATTGTACCTTGCATGCTCAGTGAACACATTTATTTTATCGTTCTACAACAAATTTAGGATCTACATTCATAATCATTTTTCAAAATCAAAGTAATTTATAATCATGTTCCATCGTGCAATGACTCTACGTTTTGAAGTCGACGATTTCTCACAGAATAAGCTTTCTTTTTACAATACACTTCGTAATGTATCATGAACATATAATTGACGTAATGCCTTGGAAGGTCTTCTCAACATGTCTCCGCCTGAAACAAAAGAAAAAGACGAAGCGGCAGAATCACGGTTCATTTGAATCAGTGGTTTCAGAGCATATTACTCTTTCTCTCATGTCCCTCACATAGCTTAGGAACTGACCCAGGGACTGCACTACAGATACTCTATTGTCCCTCATTATCGCGATGGCTAAATCTACGTTAATGTGATAATTTTGGAATACACCGACTTGGATAAAAGTTCGTTTTGATCTGTTTCCGGGCATGTTAGTAAAATGTGAATCCAATCTTCATTTTGATACCCGCAAAGTGGGCAAATAGAGTCTTGATCCCCCCTCAGTTTTCTTAATTTCCACCCTCCTACGCGAAACCATCCGTAACCCGATCGTTCTTTTGATTTGAGACAGTCAATGTATGGTTTTCTGCCCCATTGTCCAGCTACTAAGGTTTGCACGATAAGTGACCTCTTTTCCAGTCTGTTAGTTTCTATTTCACGACGGTATAAGTCTTGGAGTTTTCTCTTAATATCTTTTAGGTCGTTTAACGATGGACTATTCTGACTCACACAAGTNTATCTTATTTAAGTATCGTTTGTAAATATGTTTATATTAATTTTATATATTCGTGTCCTGACCGTTGGTTTCCCGTGGTTCCCAACGGTGCTCATTTAATCGGTAGTTGCAGCATACTTAAAATATATTTTACAACTAAATAAAACAATATTAAAGATGCACTAAAGGATGCTAAATAATAATAATAATAATAATAATAATAATAATACGATACAAATCACAAGTAAATAAAATTACAATCATTTTAAGTTCAAAACAAAGATTTCCAAAAATTAAAACTGCAACTATCCGTTCAATGAGAGTGAATACCAGGGCATTGTAAGCACGGCCCACGGGTCTACTTAAGGGGAATTTCACAGGCGTAGGCAACAAAAAACCTCGCCACACATTTGTACATAAATAATATTTGTAAATAAAGCGCCCTATTGAAATGAAAATGTATCATGAAGTGTAGATAGTATAAGTATTTCCTTACAATTTGCAAGAAATGTCGCACAAATTGTCTCCAGGAGAGTCTATTTTCATTTTTTAAATTTTGTGTTGTGTATTTCTTTCGAGGGTTATAGAAGCATTCAATCCAGTTTTCTAATCGAAATAGAAGACTCTATTTGAAATACGAAAAAATCGAAATAATTTAAATCACAATATTAGTTTAAATGAGTTCCTAGTTTTCCGAATCGGAATATCGATGTACACTATTGAAGTATGTGATGGAAATAGGCAATTTAGATAACCACCTAGACAAATAGTAAAATAAAACATAAGATTATACGACTAATTTACCTTGCGTTTATGACGTTTTGTTCATAGACATTGTTCAAAAGTAACTCTCATTGCGAATCCCACTTTATATAATTCACGAAAACGAAGTTTCATTTATGCTCCGCCATTCCTCTTCAGATTAACAGCAGCACAATTCGAATTGCTCCCCACCTACTACATGACGTCCGGATGTATCTCATTGCAAACCCCTGAGACCCAATTTCATTCCAGCTTCATAGCAAGCTCTCATCCCCATGCATGTGCTTCACGCGGAGCGCCACTCTTATTACGAAGTAACAGGGTAGCTCGTCACTGCATAGATGAAGGGAGATTGACGATCGGGATCAACTCGAAGGGAACTAGACTCGTGTCACTCATTGTCTAGTCTACCTCCCTCACCCCAACAAAATAAGTCTGAACTTTCCCTTAGATATATGTGCGAACCAGAAATACAATCCGAACCCGAAAACTTAACTGATTCGGAATCGTTATTCATTGGATTACAACCGTATTTCCAAGTATTTTAGAAATGATTGACTGAAATAAAGTGTTAATGTGATCATGAAATAGATAAAATGCGCTAAAAATATATTTAAAGGCCTTAGACATAATACTGCCATACATAATACAGGAAAATAAATACGTATTATTAAATCATTATGTAGAAATTGAATAGCTTCTCGGTTTGAATCAAATTTGTATCAATATTTTTATGAACAATAATTAGTTATAAATTTCAATATCAATTAATTAATCAATTAAATGGTAAACTGTATATTTTTAAATCGGAACTGTGTTAATCGGATTTATAGCATGGGAGCTGCAATCGATAAATCGAACGACTTCATATTTTGATTGTCAGAGTTCTGAATTTTATCCAATTCTTCCGTTGCAAGCATATTTGATTACATTAATTTCGTGTCAATTCCGATTTCTTGAAACCACTGTTCCATCCATTAGCATCGCCTCCCCTTTCCCACATCGCACTTCGTAGTCTTACACTTCCCCCTTCCCCCCTCCACGTTCCAACCACACTCCTCACCCATCCGCTTCCATTACCTTCCCATCCCAATGCCACATCGTCACACATGTTGCTGCTCCACATCGCTAGTGAACACCCTCCAATGTATCGGCCATGCGGAGGCCGTGACCCCAACGCGTGGGCCGCCACAACGGGCCACCGCGTCCAACGGGACACGTGTCCCAGACTCGGCTTAAATGAAGATAAATTAGTCATCAGGCGCGTCGCCCATCCGCCGGCGAGGTGATGCTCTTGCGGCTTACGATAAGCCGTTTTGCGATGCAGCGTGAGCGAGCGGGCGGGTGGGCGGGCGGGCGGGTGGGCGGGCGAACGTCCGAGGGCGGAGTGGCGGTGAGGACTGAGGGTGGCGAAGTGAGGGCGGTATCTCTCTGATTAACGCGTCACTTCGGAGTCCGATGCACCTTCCGCTCAACATGTTCACGGCGTGCTTTTGAATGATAATTTTCAATAAGGATCAGTGTTGTGGCTGTAATTGTTCATTTATGCTGGGTAAGTGTATCCCTTTGGTCACTCTGAATTGGAATGAGAAGACTGAACATAAATGATACTCTGATTTTGTATGCTATCGCATTCCTATTAGTGTGAAGTTCATTGGATATTTATGCATATACTTCCTTCTTGTACTCAGGGAGAGTATTTGTCATCATTTCGTGTCGGTAACATTTCTCTCCCACTGAAGTTATTTTATTCTGTTGGCATTAGTTTTATGTTATTTTTATTATATGATGTTTGTCATTTGTAACACTGAATTACTCCTCAATTTCTGAAAGTTCATAGTTAGCGTAGACAATTCATTCTTAATACTGTCTTAATTACGTGAGTGTTGTTATATATTTATGAACACCTTCCTGGGCAAAGATTTAAGTCAGAATAATGTCAAAGCTAAAAATATCTATTGTTAGGATGAGATGAATATGAAAACACTCTCCTCTATACATGTTTCTGATTCACTACTTTGTCCTCTGTTGTTTAAAAACCTAATCTTTATTTAGTATCACTACAATCCGATAGCGGATCTCCTGACGTACTGTGTCAAAATCATATTTAAAAAAGTTGGAGTGTTTTGGATGTGAATTAAATGCTTCTCGAGAGTTTTCGAACCCTGAGATCGAACCGTCGAATCCATAAAGGTAATAAAGATGCACTCAGATTCTCGAGTGTCACATAGAAGTCATTAAATATTATGGATGTTTAGTGTCAATTTTTCATGAATTTTAATTCTACCATTTCTTTCGATCAATTATTCTACTCTACAACAGATGTGTCGTTTGCAAATGTTATCATTAAATGTGTAGATATGTTTTCATGAATATCTTTTAAAGTGAGCGCTTCTTGATGAAGTGAAAATGAAGTTGATGTGATCACTGCAGTGTTTTTGAAATTGCTGCTACACTGTATACAACTGTTATTTGATGGATCCATTCGTTGAATATTCAATGCCTAATGTGTTTTAGAACGCATTATTGTTCACAATGGAATAACGGTTCACACAAAAGACAATTTCAATAATATGTTGGTAATAGCCTTTAACCCAAAATGCCTTACGAATGATGTTCTATATGCTATTTGTATATAGCAGTGTAAACTAGTAATACTTTTAAAGAAATAAAGGGAAATGCGCAAGGGATTTTAATTAAGAACGCATAATTTGGAAGAGTTTGGAGAAGCTGTAAAGGGAGAAATTGGTGATTGCAAATACATGATAATGTTTAGCTGTAACAGAGGTAACACGATCAGCAATGCTTCCGTTTACATGATCATGTGGCTTCCGCGGTTATACATTCGAGGTGATCCCCCTAGTGGCAGATGTTTCAATAGAGAGATAGGTCAATGCCCCGGGTGACCACTCCCGAATGGGCTTACGATTTGTTTATTTATAGTATGACAAAATAAGTACACGTTGTTTTCTTTAAATTCATATTATTCTACTTTTTTTAATATTTGTTTTTCATTTTTCCTATCTTATATTTTTTCTCAAATATAGTCTGTTTTGTGTTCAAAATGCTTGCTTAAACGTTTTGTTGATTCTTTAAACTCCTTTATAATTTTGCGACGTTGAGTCATAAATTAAGTAGGTAGTATTTTTCAAAAATTAATATGTTTCTTCATGGACATCATCATATATTAGAACATTTGAACAAAGGTTGTGTTGGTATGTTTTTCAACGAATACGTGTAATGTAATAGTAATTACAAAAACAGAGTATAATTAATTGTATTGAATCTATACACATTAAATAATCTCATGTAAATGAATTTTAATACCACTGTATCATACATCACAAGTGCAGAACACGAAAATTATTATTTTATTTATTTATTTGATTGGGAATGGAGAACGCTCTTACGGNATAGTAATTACAAAAACAGAGTATAATTAATTGTATTGAATCTATACACATTAAATAATCTCATGTAAATGAATTTTAATACCACTGTCATCACAAGTGCAGAACACGAAAATTATTATTTTATTTATTTATTTGATTGGGAATGGAGAACGCTCTTACGACACACAAAGGCATAACCGTTCTCCATTCGATACAAATTCCCTCAACCATGTTCCGTTGCCACTAAAGTTCCGATTCCGTCTGTTTCATTGTCCACTTTCATCTACTCGGTCTGGATTGACTTTTTGTAGGCTGTGAAACAGTCTACATTAAATCACTCCATTCATTTATTGTGTTTACCACGACCTCCCACTAACGTCTTTTGCGGTTCCTGGTCTCATCATTCTCTCCGACCCGGAACTAACTTTGTCACAAATACGGGAATCATTCCTACTGAAACGTCTTCCACCATGGTTATTTCCCATTTAGCACCAATTCACTTGTGTCTATTGTCGTACGTATTGATCCGTTACCCCATTATCTAGAGACGAACCACAGCCAGAAAACAGTGAAAGTAACAGTAACTATTACCACCTTCAGTATCCCATCCCTCCTAGAAAATGAGATGTCATCACTTTCCTCTTGTGACGGCTTATTTTCCATCACCCATTTGCCTTCCCTCGCACCAACCCCCATCGTCTTCTTATTGGCCACCCTCACTCCCTCCCCCACTCCCCCACTCACCGTCTCTCACGCTGCGATCGCTTCGCGTGCCCGTGCACACTCCTCTGATCGCTTTGCGTTTGATCGTTGCGATTTCGCTTCTGTGCACACGCCTCCTCCTGGATATTTTCCGCTCTGGAACGCCCCGGTGGACCGCTAATTCTTCTCTTTTCCATCTTCCGCTCAGATCCCGTCCTTTTAAATCCCCATTCCCCATTTTTTCCCTCTTCACCAATATTTCCAATCATCCGGGACCGGCCGTCTGTGCTTTTACAGAATCCACTTCCCTCGCGTCTTCAGTGTGCGAGGCCGAACTTTGAGTGTCGTCATCAAAATGGATGAAATATTTTTTTACTAATAAAATTCTACATTTATTACACTCACTGCTTCAAGTATTTTTATTACTCTCTATTGCTTCAAAGAAAACGTTGGAATAAAGTTATTTCACGGAATTTTTTGAGCATTTTGATGTGGGGAGGATGTCATCATTTCTTTTTGAAACGTAATTGAAGTGCATCGATTAACCTTATGTTTCAATGAAAAGGATTTTACACTGAAAATACCTTTGCTATTTCATATAATTTTTAAGTAAATATTTGATTGAAAGAAAATAAATAATATATCACTAAGGAATTATAATATTTATACATATCAGATTCGTTTCTTCATAATTTGTTTAATCATTTTACGTTGATTTGAATCAATTATTAAAATATTTGGGAGAAAAATAATTTTATATTATTTTTTGAAATAGTGAATGAGTATATTTAATAATTTTCGTGTAGAAATATAGGAGTTTGGTTGTTTTTAAGCATATTTAATTTTAACAGCTATTAAAGAGAAATTCAACAGAAAGTTTTATGAACTTAATCAAATAATTCCTCTATTGACTGATTATGTCCTCCCAAATTAAAATACGAAATGTTTCAGCAACTACTACTCTTCATTTCTCTAACACAATATATACAGAAGTTGAAATCCTTAAATTGATAATATTTAAGGATATCTAAGAAATAATGTTTTCTTCTACTTTACAATGGAATTGGGCGTAAGAATTAATTAGTTCTTTTCAACATCTTTTTTGAACGTATTCTTTACCGTTTTTATTTACAAATATTTGACGTGACGTAATCCAAAAAGTTAATATACATTTTATTAACTAACTATTATAGTAATATAAATATAATATTGCTTATTCAACTGTGGAGTTGTCTTGCACATAATTATACTTCGAAATATATTGCCTTATTTTTTATTGATAATTTTATTAAATTCTCGACATTATTTGTTAAAACAATCAACATTTTATTGAATTTCATAAAACTATTATGAAATTTAAATGTTTTACGTAAATTGCTGCAAATTTCATGTGTTCCACTTTTGTACTCCTCCCGTAGTTGTGTGAGCCAGAATAAAATTTTATTATTGACTGAATCTACTCCCTGCTATCCTCTAAGAGAGTATATGGTCCTTTGAACGATTCACCTGCCTATGAATGTATTCATGCATTCAGATGCTCACGTATCCTTTTACCAAGCACTCACTTATCCACCAAATTTGATTTTAGAGATATTCCTCAAAATGAAATCCTATCTCTTTTGCTTCTTCGCTGAGCACAACGTTTGAACTCCATCTATCGTTTATAAGAGTGCTTGTTTTAATGATTTGTTCGTTCCAAATTTTATTTAACATTCTTAAATCATTTCTTGTCCTTTCAATTTATTACATATGACATTTAAAATACTTCTCCTAGTATTTAGTAAATTTTAATTAAATCCTGCAATACAAGTCATAGGAATGGAATGGATTTTTTTTTCTATGAATTTGGTTTTGCTGTTCTTTTATACCCGCAAACGTTTACCTGATTATTATTATTATTATTATTCAATTTTATTAATCTTCAAATTCAAATTCGGCCTCGAAATTTAGTTCTTTCTTGACCTATACTCACAGATTCCTAACTCTCAAGACTCCGTCCTTCTGACTTTTGCTCTTTCCTCCCTTCTTTCGCAGAGTTGTCCGCTGCTAATGCGTATAATGGCCAACATTCCTGCGGTCGTGACTTCCGCCCCACTGGCTCCTATTCGAGTCCCGCGCAAGTCGTGCGGAACCTGCGGTCGGAAGCGCGTGCTTCACTTCTCTGGCGCTCACCCCCTTGCTTGCTTTCTTCCCCCCCACCCNNNTCCAATGCCCTACGACCCGACCCCGGGTGTCTCCTCCGCTGACGACACATGCGCGTGACGCCGCCGTTGCCTTGGTCTTTCCGTTCCCCTTGCTCTCTACAATGCCTCTGTTCCCAACTTTATTCACAGTCAAGGGACTGTTAGGAATTTTTGAGTGTTACAAAACTGATGTTTTGGGAGTATTTTCAAGCAACTTGAGAGAAACCTCACGAATGACATTTTCTTTACAGTATTGGCTTACTAAAATACGTATTCTGTTCTGGTTGTATGTTTCTTTATGTTCAAATGAAACATAAATACATGTGATAGTATTGTTGGCCTCCTTAGTTGAAGTGTACTTATCCGTCTTCATTTTCCTGTTGAATTGATCGTCTCCATTACTCATTATCTGCGTTCTCTACTGCTACCACACTTTTCATTTTACAGGTTCATTTCCATGTTAGAAAAATGTCCATCTTTTTTTTTCACAATCCAGTATGACATTTCTTAACACTTGGAAATATATTTTGTTTCTCTTGATCATTCCTTAGTTTTCTTTAGAATCCGTTTGCACTTTTGTTTACCGTTCTCTGCTCTCGTGTTCAAACCACTCACATTCATGATGCTTCTTCATATTTTTCATCGTTGAAGCAGCAATAAATTATTTATCTTCAGTTACATTTACCCACTCTTTATATTTCCTATGTTTTTTTAGAGAACTTAGTTACAGAGTTTTAAAAAAAATATGGTAGAAGAATTATATATCTAAACGTCACTTCCGTTTTAGTAAAAATGAGAGTAACGCATGATTTATAACATATGGATAATATAGTGCATATGAGCGTGTGAAAACAATTTTTCTTACAATACCAATAAATGTTTATGCCCACACTAAATGTATCTTGCCGAATAATTGTATTTCAATTATAAATGAGTGTCGATAAAATAAAATGATAAATAATCTTGCTTTCCTCCTCCTTTAAACGATAGTATTGAATTCAACACACTAAATTTTATTATTTTATAATAATATGAGACATAGAACATAAATAATTCACTTTTATACGTTTTTCAAAGTTTTGAGAGATGAGATCTGGAAATAAAAACGCGTTCAAAGCAGGTTCTCTATGTAAACATTTTTGTGTACATCATAGGGCGTAAGTGATACAAGCACTCAGTGACAGAACTTGGACTGTCATGAGCAAACTGCATTTCTCTCGATGTTTATTGTAAATTAAATTTTTTATGACATCTCTCTGTCCAAACTAGGAGTCGTAAACAATTTTCTTCACTTCCTTATTAAAATTTCTCGTTCTGAATTTACCCGGCTTCGAAACATATAACACATACGCAGAATATACGAGAATATTTCCTATTTTACACGTAAATTTTGGGTTTCAGGTCTGTTTGAAAAATCAACTCCCTTTTGATATTTGAATTTTTAATGAAGCTAAGGATTATGCAAACTAGGCCACTTTCATCTCTCTCTCTCAATCTTAAATTATCTTTAAATTGCTCTATCTATATTCATTGTTCTCTCTCCACATCTTTTGGTCTTTTCGTGGACCCGCTTCCCAACCTATTCAATTGTTGAGATCTCACTAATTAGTGCGATCTGCTACACTCTTAATTTTAACCTAATTGAAATGGAACATATTATCAATATTCAAAGATAATATCACCATTTTCGTTGGCTACATCAGCTCCCCTTCGACTTGGTTTCTCTGTAATATTTCCGGTTCTTACTTAATTCCTTTATCTGCCTCCGTACGCTGTTTTAGTTACTTCCTGTATGTTATCATAAAGATTGTGGAATAGGTGGTGTCATTACTTTATCAAAACTATGAAATTTTGACCAGGTCAGGTACTTGAAACAGCTTACATCATAAAACTGGATGAAATTACAGTATACCATGACCTCGAAGAGTAATGGAATGTTATAAACTTCCAAACGTATTCACTCTGTTTATCAAACTCGCTTCATCTTCTGATCTTTTTTTCCCTTCAGTTCTTTCGGAGGTAAAACAGCATCTCAACGTCTCCCTTGTGTGGTCTCTGATCTGCATCAAACACACCTCGTGCTTCTCGATCCTTTGTTACCATCACTACCATATTCCCACTTTGAGTCTCGTATCTCTTTTGCACTTTTTTTTTTTACCTCTCTCCAATCCCTATCGCAAAAGAGATGAGCTCGAGTTTCACTCCTCATCCCTCTTTACTCAAGTAGACACAAACGTCACCACGTCTCTCTCGCTGACTTCTTAAAGTTTGACTGAACACCCCGAGTGTTATAGTGGGTTCATAAATGTACAATAACCCCTATGTCTGGACATACCAGAGCTTTTATATTACATTCACCTTTTCTACATTCGTTATACTGAATGTATAAGGTNATATTACATTCACCTTTTCTACATTCGTTATACTGAATGTATAAGGTAAGTTTTGTAATCAGTCGAAAAAACAACTGAGATCTCTTCAGATCTTTGCGAATTGGCTCCAGAAGAGTATTTTTTTTATTTTGGCGATGATGTCCAATATCGTATGTGTGCGCGTATTTTAAGAATTTTGTTCCCCCGATAACTCACAAACAAATTGATGCATCCGAACGAAAATTGAAATTGACTTCGAATGCATTGGAATAGAAGCCTATTTCTGGACAGCTCATACCGACTACATTTACACTCCGCGCTCCACCTTCAGGTTCTTAAAATTCAAAAAAATTGAAAATATGAATAAAAGTATTTTGATTGTTCCCTTAATTCTGTGTACAGATTGCTAACCCGCGATTCTGTACATCGCACCGTTTTGGAAATACAGAGAAAACGTATTACGCAAAAAAGGGTTATCATGGAGGCGCCTTTTCAGATCAACCAATAAGTGAATTAGGCAACATATACTTTGTAAGGTTTGAGAATATGGGTATCTTTTTACCACTTTTTTTTAGATTAACCTATAAGCAAGTGCAAAGAATTAAATGAGGAATATAATATTGTACTTTGGAATATAGTATTAAGATATTCTGTTTAGAATTGTACTATGTAAGGTTGTGTGGATAAATGTGTTTAAAGCGATTGATCTTTTAAATGTTCGAAGTGTTTGATAATTATTTTGTACTATCAAATCTTTCTGGAAGTATTTTCTTGTGTTCATATAGTTTTATTGCAATACGGGGTTTTCTGTTCTATTGGCTGTTTGGTATGAATTATAATTGGAAATTCGGGCACACTCCACATTTTTTCTTTTTCGTATTGTTTTGAGTTTCAATCTCACGAATCCTCAGGTGTTAATTATCTTCAGTATCATAAAACACGTAACGTTCTTTCCTCGAGCCTTTCCTCTCTCAGGCAAATTGAGTCCACATTTCACCGTAAAATAATACAGTTTTCTAAACATTCTTCATTGTTCCCTAAATTGTGTTTTTCTTGGAATTTTTCATCCACAGGCGCCTTTGTCTACTCTTCCACCTCCACACATCTACATTACAGTTTACTCCCTCCTCTTTTCTCTTTGTTTATGACTCTTCCATTAAAAATATTTGGAGTCATATCCCAAGGGTATCTTTGTGCTCAATGAATTCCCACGCCAACTTACTACTTGGCTCAGTCATACTCATAAAAGAAATCTCGTATTTCTTCCATACATGAAACTACCAAAGACACCTTCTACAAACTAAAGTTTTAATTAAAAGTAATGAAATATATGGACTTGTTATATTTGCAGCTTCTTTTGTGATCATTTCTGCTGAAGTTACAACTTGGAGTTTTATATAATATTTTTCTTAATATTTTCCACAGATATAAAATGATGGCTTAAGTTAATGAATAAATTGACGCCTCGGGGAGGTGCATCAGGAAGGACATCGGGTACCCTTATAATTCCCCCGCCTTTTTTAAAGAGGCATCATCCTCCTCGCCAGCGAAAGGAGTTAAGGGAAAAAAAATATGGCAGATAGGGTTGAAATGTATAGTTTCTGATTATTATTATATATGTTCATACAAAATTATGTTGAAAATATATCTTAGGAAAAAGACATATCTCCTAAGTAATGAATGAAATAAGATGGTGCAAATATGGTGTAACAAGAACAGAAATAAGAAATAGAAAAAAAAAACATGCCACAATCTAAAACACATACCGAGAAATGGAAATTCAAGACATTCAAGTTTAACTGTATCTTAAATACAGTTAAAAATCTAATTACGAAGAAAATTACAAATTGATTGCAACGAAGGTTATTTTAATTTTTTTCTTGAACACCTCTCACAAATGAAATAATAGAACGTATCTGACAGATTATATACTTTTTTACCAGACCCTACTTAATTATTAATATTTTTGTAATATGACGTGATTTTTCACAAAAACTTTTACTGTAATAACAACATTAGTAAGTTTGATATGTGCTTATTTTTATTTATAAATTTTACTGAATTTATGATATAATTAGTATTTCGTATTTTACCATAAATGTTATAAACACGAATATATGTATTATTAAAACCTTGTGTATTATTGTGAACCTGAAGAGGAGACTAAAGCATAATCTCGAAACGTTGTTCTCAACGATAGTGAAAATATGATACTAATCATGTGATCAAGACAATAAACCAGTGTTGTATCTATGTTATTGATTGTCTTTAATGTACCTATACGTAGTAAATAATAGTAAAATAATAGATAATATTAGCAGTTTGTTTCTCCTCCTCGTCTCTCCATTCCGCGTCTCATATCTCGTACGTGCCTCAACCCCTTCCTTCCTCGCACTTTGCTTCAGTCTCTATGGAGAGGATCTCGCATCGCTTCGTCGCGCGTAAGAGAACGTGGCACACCGGAAATGGCCGCACTTACTTCCCGCGTTTCAAGCGCGCCTCCGTCGCAGCAGGTGCTCTTAGTGAGTGCAGCAGTCGCGCGGTGCGAGAGGACGGTACTAAACGAGATTTTGATGATGACACTCAACTTCTTTTGCAATTTCATGAACGCTCGCCGACGCCACTTCACAAAATTTGGGAGCACTAATTGGGTTAATGAATTTGTTGAGCTTTACTTAGAAACCGTTCCTTAGCAGTTTTCTGCGTTAAACGTATTTTAAAGAGAGATGCAAAGCATATATTTGTTGTTGGTGAACTTGATTTCAATCTTTAAAAAAATTGTACGTATTCTTTACTGTAATATTTGTTACTACGCCATGTATTATCAGTAGGTTAATTTTATTTTATGAATGTAAATAAAATTGTTAGTAATGTCGTAACAACAATATTATTGTACATAAAATGATATCTGTATCACGCAAGTTTTTAACTTAGTATGACACTTCCAGGTAATTGCTCGACAAATTATCCATGGTTTGTTTCCTAAACTTTGGATATTATCTCATCAAAACACTATGACTAAAACTAAATAACACTCCCAAAATATTTCGAACTTGAACAAAATACACGTGAAACAATATTAAATTAGCAGATAATCATTCCTTTAAAAAACTTTTGAATATTTCCTAAAATGCTTCAAATTGTGTTGATACGATGACGTCTTGGTGAGCAACGATGGGAGCAAAGAGCACTCGCCTCATGGAATAACGCTATCGCATTTATCAACTTGAATATTTGACTGTACATTCACATTTTCTCTAGAAGCATGCGTATTGTCAATAAAATATTTGGTTAGTGAAGTTATCCTATATCGCTCTCAGTTTTATTAGCGTTTCAGAGTCTATAATGACCTTTTTCTTTGAAATAGTATCAAAATATGAATTATTAGTGTCCTCATTGACCAAATTCAAGATATTGTAGTGTGTTAAAAAATCGTGTACTAAATAGTTAGTCATAAACCAAATATCAATTTATTGTTCTACACACTAAAAAACAAAAGGTCATTTTTTTCTTATAAAAATCAATAATAAAAAAGTTTGAGTTTTTCGTGGACATTATTTTTTAATAGAATTCTGACAATAAGCAAGGGTTTTAATTAAGATAAAATAAAAATAAAAATACGTGCACTACACGAGGCAAATCTTTGGGCACGTGGTAAAAGGAAATGAATGAACCCTTTATTTGTGTGAGGTATGTTTGAATACGTATCTGAAATGCGTCTGAAATGCATATGAAATAATTTTTCTGTATACTTAACGTCAATTCCATCGAGGTCATAAATAAGCAATGATAATATTTTTACCTGTAAAGATATCAGGTAAAGTTCAGTGCAAAAGGAGAAAATAAAACAATACTAACCTCAGTGGTAGCCAATTTCATTATCTACTATCTACGATATTTTATACGTAACCTGGCTATAACAGACATAAAGAAAATCGATATAGAATTGTTTCTGTGTGATCACAAATATCAAAGATCTGAATCTACACGCGTTGCCTCCTAATAGCAAATTGAAATATGATGGTGATAATCAAAGAAAATCGAAGAGAAATTATCAAAATATGTCCCTACATTTATCAAAAGTAACAAAACTCTCCTTAATGGCGATTGAGCAGAAGAGCATGCGTTCTGTAACTTTCGGAGGGGAGGAGATATCGTAAAAAGAGCGTTATGTGGGGAAGAAGGGTGTTTAAAATGGTTATTTTTACGATATGTAATTTATGGACGATCACTTATCTACAAACTTCTAAGATTGTACAGGTTTACTAAAAGATTGATCGTCTATGTTCCTTTCGGCGCATAGATGAACATCTGTTCTGTCGTTGGAGACAGCATCATTTGTTCCCCAACAACATCCTTCCCACCACGTAACATCTCTCCCCAATCACGTAGGGAAAATCGCCAATCACGTGAATTGACCCGTTCTCGGGAGTCCGTCATCACCTCCGTTATATCCGCGTGGCGGTCGCACCCTCTCCGAATAACGATATTACGACGTCTCAACCCCCATCCCTCCTCCTTTCTCCTCTTTCCCTGGCGATTTGCCCAACTTTCTTTGAGGCCGGCATCGCGAACAGCCAGTAGGAGCGCCAACGTCGGGGCTTATTAAACGCTGCGTAATGTGTGTCAGTCCCCTTCTTGCGGCTGCTACGACGGTTCTTAAATTACCAACCACAACCTCCCCCTTCACATTTCATCCGTAATTACCGTCTGTAAATTTGTGTATGAATTTTTCATTGCGGCTATCTTCTACGGAGCGGAAAACAAGCCACTGACGAGGATCAGAGCCTCTGTGCTTCGAGTGAAATGTTGCCTCTGTGAGATTCTCATCAGCCAAGATGTTTTATAAATACGCGAGTTTGGTTGTATTGTAGTCCAGACGGATTGTTTTGTAGCTGGTGTTTATCGTTCTTGGAATATATTGTGTGTCTGAAGATTTGAGGTATATGTGAGAAGATAATATCCCTAACGATTTAAAGTTTGTGCGTTCTCTTTCGAAACTAACGCCAGTGAAATCATGAAAATCATCAGAACATTGAAAAACAAATTTTCAACAGACATAGACAATATATCCAAATTGATTGTTAGTTTTTCGTCGCACGTTATAATAAATCCACTCATAAATATATTTAATAGTTTTTTATCGGAAGAGGTGTTTCCTAACATATTTAAGAGAGCTAAAGTGAAACCTTTATACAAGAAAGGAAACAAACACAATGTTGGTAATTATTGACCAATTTCACCACTAACCACTTTCCCAAAAATCCTTGAAAAATTGTTCTATAAGCGTCTTTTAGATTTTCTATAAAAAAAAGCCATTCTCTCTGACGATCAACACGGTTTTAGGGAATCCTTTTCCACCACCAGCGCCAAATTTTCTTTCTAAAACGATGTTACCACTTCTCTTGACCATGGAGAAAATCCTTAGGGTGTNTCTCTGACGATCAACACGGTTTTAGGGAATCCTTTTCCACCACCAGCGCCAAATTTTCTTTCTAAAACGA
Source organism: Laupala kohalensis (assembly GCA_002313205.1). Lineage (NCBI taxonomy): Eukaryota > Metazoa > Arthropoda > Insecta > Orthoptera > Trigonidiidae > Laupala > Laupala kohalensis. Next base: position 39,470 of record NNCF01126038.1, on the reverse strand, counting down.
TGTTACCACTTCTCTTGACCATGGAGAAAATCCTCAGGGTGTTTTTCTTGATTTATCTAAAGCGTTCGATGTCATTGATCACGAAATTCTCCTTTCAAAATTACAATCTTTTGGCATTCGAGGACTTGCGCATCAGTGGCTGACATCCTATTTAAAAGACAAATATCATACACTAAAAATAAAGTACTTCAGCACTGCCTTTCAGAAACAAAACCAATAACTCTGGGAGTTCCCCAAGGTTCAATTCTCGGCCCTATACTCTTCCTGTTGTATGTGAACGACATATTATCCCCATCAGAATGCAAAATGGTTCTTTTTGCCGATAACACTAATCTACTATGTAAACACGCTCAAAAATTTTTGTCTAACCTCTCGGCTTCGTTCCATGCAAATCGCCTCATTAAAAACACTGTCAAAACAGTGTTTATGTCATTTCACAATAGTATCACAAAATCTTTACCCAAGGTTTCTCTTTTGTTAAAGNAATCTACTATGTAAACACGCTCAAAAATTTTTGTCTAACCTCTCGGCTTCGTTCCATGCAAATCGCCTCATTAAAAACACTGTCAAAAGAGTGTTTATGTCATTTCACAATAGTATCACAAAATCTTTACCCAAGGTTTCTCTTTTTTTTAAACGGAACACAATTAAAAACTGTTCCTAATACAAAGTTTTTAGTTCTTCATATTCAAGACAATCTCAAATGGAATTGTCACGTTGACAATCTTAATTCCAAACTAAGTAAATTATGTTACGCATTACGAATCTTAGTTAATATTGTTAGTCCACATATTTCCCGTTGCGCATATTTTGCCAATGTTTACTCCCATTTACGATATGGTGTCATCTTCGGGGTAATTCCGGACAGAGCGTCCTAACTTTTAGAATTCAAAAGAGGATTGTTCGGATAATTTGTAAATCTCTACCCTTGAATCTCTTGTAAACCTTTATTCAAGGAATTAAATATTTTAACACTTCCCTGCATTTATATTTATGAAACTGTCGTGTTTGTTAAAACCGAATTACTGAAGCACCACCCTTGTTTCATACAAAACAGTTGTATTCACGAATATAATACTCGCAGTAGGAATAATACTCATCGTCCGAGAATGTCAACCACTCTTTGCCAAAAAGGACCGCATCATTCGGGAATCGTTCTATATAATTCCCTGCCCAAAATAGTATTAAACTGAATCTCCTCATATCAGCGGTTAAAAACTACCTTCTGCACCAATGCTTCTGCGATGTAAAATAATTCATTGATTTTAATAAAAATTAAAACCGTCTTGTACTTTATCACGCCATTTCTGTTGTACTTTCAAAATATCTGACAACAATTTCAAAACTATTTTCCTGTATGCTTTTATTATGTCTTCCTATTCATATAAATTTAGTTGTGTATGTACTCATCCCTGGAACGGTTGTGTACAGTAATTCTGTAACCCCATCCTGGCCCGGGTTGTTCTCCGGTTTTCCTTCGGGTAGAGGCGGATATTTTTTTAAAGACTCGCTAGACTCTTGCCTAGGGACGACATCAATTGAAATAATTATTTGCGAATTTAGTGTTATTTCATAGTTACGAATGATTAACAATACTTTCCGAATGATTTATAACGATAATTATACGTACTTGTGAATTTACTTCTTTGTGTTTTATTAAATACAATATTTGTTGGTATTTGTTAATACTATAACACGGGTCGACCTTTTTTTAATCGTTAGGAGTATGTTGAAATTCGCCTCTGTCCTTCATCGGAATTGATGGGGTGGTCCCTTGCTTGCTTCCGGAGAGTGAATTAGTTTATTGTCCTCCATGTGGTCATACGCAATTTGTAACTGCTTTTTTGACAATAAAGTTTGTTTATTATCATTCTAATTTTTCTTATGTTACAATTCGTTCTTTTTCTCCCATTAGAATTAGTCATTGTATGTTATTTATTCGACATAATTTATTATTATATTTTTATACAAGTTTAAATCAAGGATCCTTTCCGTTTTACTCAGGAAATTTTAAAAATAATATTCAGTTGCAGGATTAATGTGCATACTGAATGAACCCTTACTTCGTAAATATTACGATATTTATTTAATCGACTTCTACCTCCTTTCTGGTTCATAATGCGGAGTAAACCTCAACAGCCTGAGGAATGCCACTCCGTCTGTGACGACACGTTATAGACGAAATAAACTCGGAAACCGATATCCGAATAAATCTTTCCAAAAACACTTGGCAAAAGACAGTCCATGAATCGTTGGAGGACAAAGTACACAGGACGGAGCTTGCACCGTTTCCTCCTTTTGACGACGCTTCTGTCATCAGGGATACCAGAGAAATTTTCCTTTCTTCTGGATTCGTTAACTGACCGTTAGAGGGACGGAAAACGTGGGAGGTATCGTGAGAAATGTTAACAGTGCAGTTTTCTGTTGTCTTTGATCTAAAACGGGTAGATACTTGTATGGACAGGATATACTCGTATCTTTATTCCCTTGTTCTATTGTGAATATATTGTGATGTACTTAAATATTTCCACGATCAGCTCAGGTTAAGCATAGATAAAATTTAAAAAAAGTGCGAAAAACGTTTAACGAAAAGTAGTTATTACATAAAGTGACGAAAAGCATATCTTTTCGTTTCTTTTCCGTAACAAGTATTTTTGAGTTTAAAATGAACATAAGAAAACCGAAATAATAACTTTACCAATGAAGCGATTAATTCGTTCGTAATTTCTTCATATTGGCTAATTATTTCGCCTTTTCGTATGAACTTACATATTTAAATTATAGAAATTGTAGGATTTATTATATTTATGTCATGATATTGATACACGTTGGAATCGAAATTAATGTTAAAATTCATCCAACAAGGTGGGCCGAGAATAGATAAAAGTCTATTGTTCTGAATATGTCTCAAACTGTATTATATTTGATACAGTCTTTACTGTTCCCTAAGGAATGCATATAGGTTTCATCTGCCAAACATAAGCGTAAGGGACTGAAATACCGACCGGATTCACCCTGAGGCGACTTGAAACACACATTACTCCCAATATTGTTGCATAGCCCCTGGCTATGAAAGCATATCGCGTTTCGGAATTGTATGATGTGAGGTGAAGAGACTGGTTGATGAGGTGATAGATGCTTCGGCGTGGATGGGAGAGAAGGGATAGATTATGAAAGGCGATGAAAGGAAGAGATATGGATGAGGATTGAGTTGATGAATTTGTAGAACAATAAAATGTTGTGAGTTTGAGACGAGGAGAATGGATCTGATACCCTCGACATAAGCATACTAGAAACATAATTACGAAAATAAAAAATAATAATGTATTTATAAGAGACTCAGAGTATGGGGTGAGCTCACATTCCACTTTATGACTTAACTCATCAGTAAAATAAAAGTTGTCTGTGCTAATCAAGGGAATAAATATTTGAAGGAACTCGTGCAGTACCTTAACACTACAGAAAGACGAATTTACAATATATCTAAAGAAGTTCGGCGTTCAATTCACGTTCACTCTATCAGAACAACATTTACATATTCTTTACTACTTACATATTTGTCCTTCTTGTGAAAAACATGACAATAATACGAAGAACAAAAAATAGTGCCAAGAACAAACGAGGGGACAACTATTGAAGTCCGTAAAAAGTGTAACATGAAACAAATATATTTGAATAATAGAAATTGTAGGATTCGTTACATTTATGCTCTGATATTATGTCGTACTTAAAGTGAACAATAGCGATATTGTTACAAATTTTGAACAGATCAGACAAATATCAACATGAAAGGTTTACAGAGTAACAATAAGTTCTATGTTTTTAGGTTATGAAGTTATGTATAATAGCGAGAAAGAGGGAAAACAAAAGAACACTAAGTTTTTTCTTTGTATTTCAATACTTTTTTTTCAATTAAGTACAATTGTACATACATATCAAATTCTATCATGTATTTCCGGCGAATACAACACGTTAATAATGTAATGAAGCAAGCGTACAAGATGTGGGATTCGGAGAGGAAGCGTAGAATGAGAGAGGAAGGGATGCAGTGAACGTCAGAATGCTTCGGATAGTGGAACCTACAATGGTCTAACGAAGCTCACCCTCAGCGCGCCAGGTGGTCGTCTAGCCAGCCGGCTGATTCACCAGCACACACGCCGCAAGCCAATCCGATTACCTCTTAAAATAATGCGGTCTGCTGCAGTTATCGCATCCCTCCGGAGTATTTACCGCACCCTCGGTGTGTAGGGTGCAGAAGGGTTCGGAGTATAGTGGGGACGCAGATTAGATGGTGATTGTTCTCATGTTTGAATTGATGATATTCATTTATTGTGTTCCTGTAATTTTTAGAACGGTAATGGCATGGGCTTGCATGTTTTTGTATATTCAGTCTGAAAAAAAATATCACGAACAAGGGAAATTTTGTTAATATCCATTTCGATTCGTGAACAACCTGTCTATAGAATTCCAAAAATTTCGAAAAATCAAATAACATTGGACAAGGTTTTAAGTTATAAGTTGTTATGTTCGACAAACAAAATAATTTTTCAGAGTAGTAATAAAATGAATAACCTTTTAGTTTTTGACAACTCTTGATGATAGCATATTGTCGTGATTGGCCATGCAAAATTACGTCACCTATATTTCTATAATACTTAAGAAGTACGATAACAATTGTCATAAGGATAAAACACTTAAAACAAAGATAATATAAAATAAATAATATACATAAAAACAGCTTTGTTCCGAAAGACACAGCGTCCGTTCTTTTTTAATATAATCAGTACACTGAGAGAACAGGTTTGGAAATGAGATCCAAATTCAGAGGAAGAAAAGGATTTATCCAAACCTTTGGATGCGACATCCAACTTTAGCATGACTCATGCCCATCGTATAGTATCCGAACTATAAAGTTGGCATGTTATACCCAAAGGTTTGGAGAAATCCTTTCCTTCCTTTGGATTTGAATCTAAATCAAGGGTTTTTACATCCTAAGTTTTTTCTTCGTGCATTTTTTTTCGGAAAATTTGGATTTAAAAGTTGCGTGTTTTTGTGTCGATGTTTATTTTTAGTTAATAGTCAATACACGTTCAATCTTACCATTATTCATATAAATTACTCTTCTTAAACTCCTTATGAACATTGAACTTTCACTAACTAACCTTTGATGTTCCGCGACATTTTTTGCCTGAGCACTAGGTCTGAATTGTTGCACGTCCCTCGGTTTCAGTACGTGCAATGAAGTGGTGCGCTAAGTCGCATTTGCAACAGGCAAGGACAACATATATTATGGCTGATCCTGGTTGTAAGAGTTACCGAATCAGTGTGTTTACGCCAGTTACCCCAGAGGTCTGGTAAAAGTCTGAAGGAATTTGTTTCTCCGCATCAGTTCGTCGTGAAGGTGCGCTGAGACTGTATCAGGTTTGCTGCAAAACTTATTCTCTTAGACTCAGTTTCACCATGTTCGTTTAATACCTTAGACAAGATTTTATCTGCATTTAATCAAGGTTATGAAAGTGAAGTTCAATGAAAATGTATGCAACGCGTTCCATGAACTACTTTAATCACGATTTACGCTTAAACTCTCGTTGTCACTTCGTATACCTGCGCTTATTGCCATTTTCTTCAGAACATCAAGCAATATGGCGTCCATTTTCCTTGTATGCTCGTGGCTCATTTATAGGTTATGTTCGGTTGCACGAGGGAAGCTCGCTGCCGTCTGTGGTGCCCGTTGGTAGCGCTGGTGAGCAACAAGATGAGTTTTCCACCCGTCATTTGTTTTCAAGTTACCCACAACGCACTGCAAAACTACAAACAACCTAGATTTTTATACAGAAGCATCGATTAACATATCAACGATTAGTTTTGCATGGAAAAACGCATACAATGTAGTCATGATTAAATTTACCTATTCACGTTTAAGAAAATCATGATTATTCTCCATTTGGTTAAACTGGGACCTAGACCGTCACAACAAGCAATGGCAGTAGGCGCGTAACTGTATCACCGCTGAACTGTTGCAAAGTAACTGATTCGCTTCTCCAACTACTAACCACTATTATTGCAGCGGTAAATGATTTGGGGTAAACATCAATTTAGTCCATGGGAACATAAGAAAAAATATGAGGCTGTGCTTAGCCTTTTGTCATTTTTGCTCTTGGATTAGATCAGGTACTTATCTAAACCGAGTTAAGTATAGCCTGAAAATCAGATTAGACATTCTGTGTCAAAATACATGCTCCATGACCTCACTGGGATTGAGGCACCGGCAAACCGATCAGCTTTTCATCTTCAAAAAACAAGAAATAAAATTTGGGGTGCATTGTAAAAATATTCTTAATTGGATACTCTTTATTAATATACTTCGATAAGTATAAATTATTATCAGTTTGAAGATAGTTGATACTTCTGTACTCAAATATTTACCTACGGCAGAATTTAGTCAAAAATCATCTAAGAACAAAAAATTATGTTCGCAACTGTCAAAGAAAAATATTAGTTTTACTTTTTGAAGATAGTCAATCTTATCAAGTTTTGTGCTCACTTATCATTAAGAACAACCATGATGAATTCGGTACTCACAATTTTTTAAAAGTGTAGTTCAAAGTCAGTGTCAAAGAGACTATAATTGTGAATTCTGACTTAAACAAAATTGATAATTTTCTCAAACAACCAGATATAAAGTAATTTTTGAATATAAATTTCAACGTCTGAAATTGTTAAAATTTAACGCCCTTCGATCAAAAACAATGCACAGTTCATCACTTTACAAATATATAGTAAACCGGATATAAAATATAAGAGAGGATAACACATTTATTAAGTATGTGGTTAAAAGAAAACAAAACAAGAAGAGGAATATCCCAATTATTAATATCATTTCTCGCAATATTTCTTAACCATCAAGTAATTTTAAACAACAATGCCGGTTTACAATAATAACATAATATTTTAATCTTAAATTTCCTCAGAAACTTACACAAAACAATTAGCTTATTAATAATGGTACACTGTTATTTTGTAGCACTTGATAAAACACAGAGAATCAATGTGCAACTGAGCGCAAGTAACGCCGGCGGGCGCCCGGATCCGGAGGAGTGAAGCACGCGCTATGTTGCATTTTTGTGCAGATGCTAGCTAATTGTTTATTCTTACCCTATTTTTAAATACGGTTATTTTAAGGCCTGGTGGAAGATTAGTTCACGTTAAGATTGCAAGATTTTATAAACATTACAAGAACAAGTTTTTATCGATGATAAAATTATTAATTTGTTACAAAAATCTATGCTTAACAGCTTTGCTAATATAATTTTCAAAGTTGACCTTGCCCTTGAAAACGCTAGAAAATTGTCATTTTTACCATACAAACACAATAAATATACTCAGTGACAAATGATTTTTTTTTGTAGTAGGGTTAAATTAGCTAAAATATGATGAATATTCCATAGTATTTTGATAGACAGAAAGATTGAACACAAAGTTCAAACGAGTCTATTGCTTTTGAGAAAAATGGTAAGAGTCTAATCACGCTTCTTAAGGAATTGAGAGTTCGATGATTTATACGAGTGCTTTCTACAATTTCATAAGAAATATTTTATAACTTTAAATGTGTAGTATACTTTTTCTGATAATTCATGTTGGAGTTTTTTGTATTTCAAATACTTATTTCCTGTGATGTTCTTCTGAAATAAGCTCTCAATATCTTTTTTGAAAAACAATTTCCAACAAATGTAGTTATTAATAGATCATTGACACACAGTTGAGTAGCAATTTATTTTTTGGAGCAATGGTCTCCATGATATGTGGATGGAATAAACGTTGCTTAACATTTCAGTATTCTGAGAGTTCAAATATTGTCTGGTTATTGTCTCCAGACACTGTTGGGTAAATGAGAAGAACATTTACGATAATATAGAGAGAGTGAAGCAATTTACTTAATCTGAGTTTTAAATTAACAATAATTCAAGTTTTTTCGAGTAAGTTGTATTTCTTCTTCTAAAAGACAAGTTGGTACAAATAGTTATTCGAAATTGCAGGGAAGAAGTGTATTGAGTCTAGATAACGTTGAATGTGCGTCTCTAACGTTAAATGTGTAAAGTAATTTTCCAAAATTGTGTTTAAAATCAATAGTTTTTTTTCTCTTAAATTATATCAGCTACTGAGAATTGATAGGTTTCAAAGTCAAAATTCTTTTAGAAGTGAAATAGAAATTCTGTTATGTCTAATTTCAGCTATGTATTTACACCTATGTCGACGTGAAAGGTTTGCAATTATATTAAAAGATGTACGCGGGCTAATTAAGACTTAATGATCTATTGTTTAGTATGGACCGATATCCTACAATAAAAGAAGTTGAAAAGTTTAAAAACTATGTTATATCATTTTCAATGATCGAATTTCATTTAAAATAATTTCCCTTGTTTAATATGTAATTGTGATAAATACAATGTGTTTGCTCTATATATTTTGCCGCGATATTAAAATCGACGATACGTACCATTACTTTTACTTACTATTTCTTCTTTCAAGTGGATGAAATAAATTAATTAGCATTTTTTATGATAAGTTAATTACTTCATATGCACTTTACTCAAGTACGGTATCCAAAACGTTGGAACAAAATGTTAATAAATTGACAACTTCTTTAATGTTTCTCATTACTTTAACAATATAAAATCACGTTTATTAGTTATGTTTTCTAAAATATATTAATTAACATTTAAGTTATTCTCCAAAAACAAAAGTTATTATTGTAAATATATATTGGACCTAGAAGCGTTTCCAATATAATTTTAATCTTATTGCACAGTGTCTGCCAAGATGCTTGTGGCTACATAAGAAGTACGTTCAAGAACCGCTAAGAGCGTCGTCTGTCGGTCCATTCAAAAGGAAATTAGTGAATCGTTCCAGTGAGTTGGCGTTCCTCCTGGAAGAAGCTACAAAGGCCACAAAGTGAAAGAGGGGGAACTGTAAGCAACAGCGGGATGCTCGCGGTCAGAAATATTTCCATGCCGAAAGTTTGCTTTCCGTTCTATGTATTTACTTTTAATCTATTATGCGAAGCGTAAATTTCAAAGCAACTTCCAAGCCCTTCCCATAAATTACTCGGTCGCGACCGCAACTCACTTGCTCGTGTGCGTTTCATTATTATCAGCCTACTGGCCTTCGCTCATAGGGCGCGAGTCTGGAGCATGCGCACGCCGCCACTCAGCGATATTCGTTCCCTCGCGTTTCCGCTGTGCCAACAAGATAAACGGCCCGATTCACAACTTAAATTCTCGAGATTAAAGGCGAAAGAGGATTTACAAACATCTGAATTATTCCTGGTGTCTTTCTGAATTGCCGATGACTTCCGCATGGTGGAGTCATTGATAGGCATGAGTGAAACGGTTTCATTGTAGTATTATTCGCCGAGTGATACCAATACTACGGGAGAGACGATCCTTCTAAACCACATTCTGCTCTTCTGAGATAAACCCTTGGTGGGGTCCTCTTTATTCCTACTGTTTTGTATGAAACATTCCTCGTAATTCATTTGGGACAGACAATTTAATTAGAACTCCTTTCGTGGCGAATATTCTTGCATAAATGGCTGTTAGGTAAACAACAAAATGTAGCATATGGAATCTACAATTGTCGACGATCAATCATGCCATAACATGTATTTGCAAACCACAGAACTTCGAGAAGTACGTGATAAAATTTACAGTGTTGCTTCTATTATCCAAACTAATGTCAGGAGTAGATTAGATAATCAGAAACTTTCAGATAATCAAAATTGATTTTATAAAAAGAATGAAGAAAAAAAAATGAAATACAAGTAACGACTTCTGTGCAAAAGGTTGGTATATTTGCATGTTTTGCGTTGAAAAAATTGAAAAAACAAAAAACAAAACAAAGACAAACAAAATAATTGTAAGTTTTATGTATTCCATCGTAGACGTTTCCACAAATAATTTCATAGAAAATGATCGCTCTAAATACTTCGAATAAAATAGCATTACATCTTTAGTGCTGATTGGTATGTGTAAGTTCTGAGATGGCAGTATTGGCATTGTCACGAAGGCATCTGTTACTTTCTGTGATCAATTCGGCGCTCTACTGCACTTTCTAAGTCTGCAAAAATATATATTTTTTAACAAAGTAAACGTTACTAGAGACTAAAAGTGTATATAATCATAACTTATAATTCACGATTTAAAATTTGGACGGTTGTGTTTCGAATACATCGTATTTTTATTCACTTTTTATATGTGCCATTTAAATTGTTCAAGTGGAATTCAAATAATCCTAACATCCCTTTCAACTAACTAGACAATAGACACAAACGTTAAAGCTCTTGTGTTGCTACGAGTATAAGACCCCAAAGATTTTAAAATTAGTTTTCAAATATAACAACGTTTTTTCATCAATAACACATTTTCAGTAAGCTTCACCTCGTTAGTGCTCTTCGTGATTCGTGTATTAGGACAATAATTTGCAAGTTTACGAAACAAAAATTTTTTACTCGTCTCAATAATTTATTATCGATTCAATGAAACTTAAATTGAAAAGGAGAAATTAAAACCATAAGGAACTTTGATAAATTTTCATTGAAATTACTCATTTATATTTTCAAGTACCAATAAAGTACAATTTAATATAAAATATATGTATTATCGTCATTTCATCTTACCACACATTGAGAAAAAGAACTTACGAACAGTACGAACTCTTAATTTTTCACTTCATATTCTGTATATTAATTTTGTGTTGATTTTAATTGACATTTATTATCAAAACAACAAGAAATGATAATACTAATATTATATACTCATGAATCATATTATGAAGAGATATAACAAATACAGTGTTATCAACTATATTTTATGTTTGGATTTCTCCAGACCAGTCAGTTCAATTTACCGCACAGCGTTTACAAACTAAAATCAGCGTTCACAACAAATCTTTAAATAGTCGCCAATTCACTTTACAATATAATCCCGAAATGTATTTACAATTTTAAATCGTAATGATGTGGCATCAACAAGTTTTCAAAATATGTTTCGAATATGATTTTTGGAAACTATGACGATCTAAATTTATTTCGTTGAGAGAAAGTAGTTTTGAAGATAAGTTATTCAATAAACAAAAACACTGGATGAAAACACATTTATATCGTGAATATATTTAAGAGCTTTAAACACAATGATTAGACTAACATCAAAATACGCAAAAATACAATAATATTTCACACAAATGTATAACAACAATATACACAAAACAGAAATAAATATTTAATAATATAAAACCAGTCTTACACGAAGGTAATGCATGATATCATAACATCAACATTATTACAAATATTCACACCGCTTCACACACATTTTATATTACTATTTTCTGTAAGCAAACACCTTTCTTCTACAAACCTGTAAGAATTTTTTATGAGCATGTTCAATCTAGTAAGAACGTAATCTGCAAAGCAAAATTAAGGGCACACTTACTTTATCCCAATACGGCGCCTGTAACTTGAGATATATCATAATAAAATTTTGCGTAAAAATATCTCAATTTGTTTTCTTTATATTCTGTTAACGGAATGTTCCACTACAACTCATTTCCAAATCACTCATTGAAATGTCAGGTGCAGCAAATTTATAGTCCCAATTTATTTCAATCTAAGAGCCAAAATGAAGTAAACATTTTCGAAAACCACTCCCAACCCCAGATATCCCATTCCTCTTTAAGATTAGATTTTCATGTTTTATATTCCTCTGAAGGATGTTGGATTCATCCATCTTTGATGCTTAAGTTTATCTCCTCAGTTAGAAATAACCCCACGCTATCCAATTTTTCAAAACGTTCACCGCACTCCAAAAATTTGTGTTATTATTCGTATAAATATTTTTTCTATGTAAAAAATAAATTTGTACATCGATAAGTGTTTTATTAACAATTTTCGGTTCCATTATCTAACCGTTCCTCCAAAGGGAGTGTCTATCCCCGCCCACTCTATCACTTCCTAGATGAGTTTCGTGGAAAGAAGTTGTATGCCTATTTGCATTTACACTCCAAATTTAATGTCGATTGTTTAAACTGTTTATTTTTCTTGAAACAATCTCTGACACCCTTAGATTCAATCCTTTATTACTATGAAATGGGTAGACATCGCGCCACCCGCGACAGAAGAAAGGCTCATCTGTATCGTCTCCAGAACCCAATGGGCAATCCTCTACATTTGACAGAAAGAGTAATAGAGGCTCTAATTCAAGCATACCCAATATATGTGCTGCCTTTGTTCTTGTGGCCTTTTAATTCAGTCCAACCACATATAAACAATACAGTGGTTCAAATCAACATACGTTAGTAAACATTTCAACAGACTTCAAGCTGCCCCTGAATCTCCACGGATATGCAACCGGCATGTCTGGAGCGCGGTGTGGAACAATAACCGCTCAAGTCCCAGAAAATCCCGTTCCAAGTCCTTGAAACTTCAGACATCTAAGCGTTTTCCATTATACAATATGTTAATTATTATACAATGTGTACATTTCAAGTATATTTTATTATAATATTTAATTATATTCTCAAAATCTGTTTATTTAAAGATTAAATATTTGTATATACTTTATTTATTACACTATGTAATTAAGGTTCAGAAAGCGCATTAAGCTTTGCGGGCTCCCCTATTATAAGTCCAAGGAACAAAGAAGTGAGAGTTGCAAGAATGCCTGTGAGGTCTCTTAGCATCCCAAGATATACCACTATTTGTTTTACAATCGGATTGAGCTGGAGAATTTTTATGGACGTTGAGGGTGGATAAATATGTACGTGCGTATTGAAATGGAAATTACCATTCATAGCTGCCACAAACACTTCAACTTCCGAAGACAACTTTACAAGAATAGAACAGTTATTCTATTTGAGATGAAAGTCATGTATCTGAGAATTCTATTTTTTACACATTAAATTAGCTAAGAAGTTTATTAATGGTAGTATTAACTGAACTATTTCAACATTCTCTTCACTACATTGAGTGCATTACTTAGTAAGATTTAACTTACAATTCTTTCCCACTTATGGAAGTCAAAATGTGCCATAAATAAAGTCGAACCATTTGTGAATTTTTTTTTAATATCCCTCTGTACTTTTATACTTAACCATCATCTACACATTTAGCGGGAGAGAAATGTATAGCAAGATACGTAAACTTGCTACACTTTACATTACAACATTACTTACAGTAAATGAACATCCATTACCGAGTTTCTTTCGATCTTGCGAAGACGCTCTTCGCAAATGGTCAATGTCATTCATTTCTGATTATACAGCTAATGGAAGTCTCCAGGACCCTTCAGTGTCATCTGGCGACACAACTCAGCTAAGAAGCTAACCAGAAAAAAAACCTGCTCGGGTTGGTAAAAGGCGAGAGACTGGTGCGGTACGCCCAATAGGCGCCTCTTACTGCAGCAAGAGCGCGTAAAAAGGACTCCTCTTCTGTCGTGACAGCGAAGGCAGACTGGAGCGCGCATGGATGGGTGGGGTTGAGGATGTGTACCCTCTAAGTGGCCTGGAGAGGCGACTTTCGCTTTCAGGTCAATCCTGCTGTGTGTCTTAGCTTCCGACAGCAACACTTCGCCCCAGTGTAAACTGGTGACAGCTGTGTCAAATTACACAATGCAGTATGACGATAAACCCATGTCACTAACTGAAAACTATTAATCTATTGCATATGTATCAACAACGCATAGTGAATTCAAATATATGTATAATAAATCAATCTACATTGTCATGAACTTCAAAATGAAATGATTAAACAAAAACACAATTCTGTATTGGGAATGGATATAATTGTTTGATCTATTCTGAACTGTCATGTCATAGTGATTTTGTTTGATATTTTGTAATTACTCTCATCTCATGTTGCTAAACATCGGCTAATCTGAGTGATATCTCTCGAAATCAGTCAATTTCATATATTTGTATTGTTTAAATACAAATTGAATGATTTTGAAGTTTATTTTGTTTATGTACAAGTGATGGAATTTATGGTTGTATATTACTTGTGAAATTAGAAAATTATAAAGTTTTAATATACAATATATGGTTGGTAGAGGTGGTTCTGTACCAGACCTGCAAGATACATACGTGAATGTATAACAGAATGAAATATAAGTGAGTATTGACAGTATGTACTCTGCAAGAGTACTAATTGAGGTTTTCTTTATTCTAATTTAGGAACGGAAGACCTCAGTTCGTCATTGCTTCAATATTTAAATTGACAGCAAGTCTACACATTGTACGTTTCAAATATATAATTCTTCCCGATCCCTAACTGACAGGACTGGTGCAGAGATTTTAAAATAGAAGAATTTTTACCTTCACATGTCATGTTTTGGGAAAATAACACTTGTGTAATGGAGATATATTTAGTAACAATTATTATTGTTGAGATTTTTAATAAAAGAAAATGAGGAAAAGATCTGAATATTATTGTTGTGCTTTGCAGTGACGATTGCCAACGAAAGACAATGGTGGTGATAAGGATCGTCCGAAGATGGTGCGAAGAGTCGTCTTAATGGAGGAGGAGACAATTAGAAAGAAGAGTTAGAATTCCAGAGACTCGCGGTCGCAAAGGGGAAGAAGCTTGGTGGAGAGTAGGGAATGGGCGGCGGCCCCAGGGATAGGCTCTCTCAGACGAGACTTCCGGTGGGAAGGCAGCTTCTAAGCCGGAGCACAACCAACTTGCTTGCTGTCTTCGTCTATTGTCTTCTCTTTATGTTCTCGACGCCACAACTCAGAAATACTTCTCATTTACCACGATTTATTCTTTTAAATTGGCCTTCGTATTATAATTTCCTCTCCAAAATTTGTCCCTACTATTATTCATATTTACTCACACCTCCACTTTTAATACGTACCATTTCCTGAAGTTTCATACAAATGCAGAATTTACGATTTTCAGTTGGATTAAAATTGCATATTATTTTAATTAAAAACGATTTGATTATTTTCGTCTGCTTAAACCAAACTTTCAATAGTTAAAGACTTACGACCTTTTATGGACGAATAAAATTTTTATATTTTGTTAAGAACTCACTACGTTTCGACGTGGATTTATGTTTACAAAAATATGTTTACAAAAAAGAAGAAACACAAACGTGTTATAATATTGTACAGTAAATCCACGTCGAAACGTAGTGAGTTCTTAACAAATAATATTATTCGTCTATAAAAGATCGTAAGTCTTTAACTATTTATTTAATTATATTACATAATGGACGTTATGTAATAGTTGTAGTAGAATTAAATCGAAATTTCATTCTCCTGGAATCCTTTGTGTATTATTCTCTCTTATTCGTACTCTTTCGCTTTACCTGCCATTCTCGACATCATTTCCCTGTCGACGTCATAGCGATGCCGCTGCTTCCGCGGTAGATTCATTACCAGACTGAGTGAGGACGCCACGCGGGTGTGGTGGGAGGAGCGGGAACACAACTACGGATAAAAGAACGGAAGCCTGCCCTTAAGTCACCTCCTCAGCGCCGGCAGAAACAGGTTGTGGGGAGAGGAAGAGACCGGCGGCGATGGCCAGCGTCGGCAGTGAAGCCAGCGCTCGTGGGTCGACCACTCTAGTCGACGGCGTCCGACGGACGCCGGCTAATCGAGATTTAGGAAAGCGTTCTCCCATCCTCCACTCACCGCCTTGAAAGAGATCGCTCCCACTGCGGTTTTATTTTTGGTTTTATTTCCCCTTCCTGTGCGCAAGGAAGGAAGTGAGTTTTCATTTAGAAATTCAATTTGGGGTTATTAAAATTTTTGGGAGAAGAAAGTGCTTCCAATGGACGAAGTAATTTTATGTATGGTGTGGTTGAATGGGTTTGAGTGAAATTCACCCTTTCAATGCCAGAATTCGTGAGGTGGAAAAACGAAGAAGAGGAACTGTCGAGGTTTTCCGGGTGGGTTGCTCCAACTTGAGTTGCGATGCTCTCTCTTCGTCTCCGGCGACTTGTTACCGATTCTTCAGGAAGTTTCGTAAAATAAACACAAGACGAAATTGACGGACAGTGGAGGAGAATGACTGACATCAAAGGAAATTAAAAGTTTATCTTATACTTTATCACATCAAAGTTGAAATAGGTTTGAAGCTTCAGACTTTGAGAATTCGCTCAAGTTTCCAGATGGAAGATGGAAACATTCTCAGATTGCATAGTTTTGAATGCAATGAAAATGAGAAAATCTTTCTCGATTTTCTCCTTCTACAGTAGTGTTTTCAAGATTTAAATCTATATTTTACTTAAATTCTAATGAATGGTTGGTGTTATTAAAAAAAGTAATTGCTTTTGAAGTAAAAGAATTTGCGTCTTTCTTGGCGCTTCTTTCTGAATCTGAGAACTACATTATATTTATTCTCTCATAAAATGATAAGTAAAACTCGGTAATTGTACACTTTTAAATGGAAAATTATTTT
Organism: Laupala kohalensis; assembly: GCA_002313205.1. Taxonomy (NCBI): domain Eukaryota; kingdom Metazoa; phylum Arthropoda; class Insecta; order Orthoptera; family Trigonidiidae; genus Laupala; species Laupala kohalensis. The sequence goes on along the minus strand of NNCF01126038.1, from coordinate 23,017 downwards.
TATTATATTTTATGCCCCTCAAAATTTAACTCTTCTAATATTTATTCACTTTATGTTCCAATGTTTGGTATCCTTTATGGTAGGTTATAGATCTTCACGATACAATGATAGTAAAACAGCACTTGTGGAATAATCATCCAATATTTTTCATATATTTTTTCCTGTATCCCCAAATTCATAATATAAACAAAACTTGATTTATTTTATCATTCACGTTATATGATATTAAATATTCATACATTGATGTCTTCAGTAAATGAACTATTAAAATGTATACAAACTTGTATGTGTATTAATGAAAATATATAAACATGTTGCTATTGGTACAACAAGTACTAAATTAAAAATAATTCAATAGTATAAGAAGTATTTTTTTCTGAAATATAATTCTGTTTCGGTAGAGGTAAAAATTTCTTTTATTCTTCGTTGCTTGAAATAATTTTTATTTTATTGTTAGAAAGATTTTTATTTTCTTTTATTCTCTTCAAAAGTACTTTCACTCTCTTGACTAATTAGCTATCATCAATGAAAAAATTTCTAAGAGGGAAATATTCAGGGTTTGTAATTCTGATGTTTTAAATGTTAGAATGCTCACACATTTAGTTGAAGTCCAAGACAGCTGTACCAGAAAACAATTACACCCATGAAACAAATGCCAATGAAGCTAGCGCAGCAACTAATCCAATATACAATGGCAAACATTTATAATTTAAAAGCGTTGCGAAGGGAAACGAGAGTAAATAAGAGTAAACTTTACAACCCTCAGAATACAATGTTGCCTTTGCCGTCACAGTCCTGTGTTATTAACGCCACTGAGGAAGTACATCTAAACAAGAAAGCAACTAACGCAGTTAAAACGCATCGCTCTGTCCGTTGAGATAATTAAAACATATGTCGTCAGAGGGCAGCGAGGGAGACCAAAGCGGAGGATACCAAAGGCGGAAGGTACAGTGACAAAAGTGAACGCACGGAGAAAGGAAATAGGGAACACGGGCAGCGCGGAGCGGTCACTTCATTGTGTTTCTGGAAACAAAATAAACAGATACATTGAACGTGTTAGTGGGATAGAAGAAAGAGAGGGAATGTAGGGAATTAAGAAGGAACTGACAACAGTACGGGATGAACATAAGAAACACTTGAGATGAAAGAAAAATAGATTAAACAATGAAATTCAGAAATAAACAAGAAGGATTGTGATAAATACGCAAAATGCAGAAAAGAGAAACCATAAAAAGTCATACATAGGAGAGAAAGAGGAAGTGGGAGAGAATAAATCTAGGGGAAGAATGAACTGTCAACAGAATGGGATGAAGTTGAAAAACATGGAAGTAAAGAGAAGAAATAATGAAATTTAGGATTAAACAACATATAGACTATGAGGAGTGCGGGAATAATGAAAGGAAAGATGTTGAAAGAGAAGAGAGAAGGAAAAGGTGATATTGAGAGATCATAAAACGTCACCGTGCTAATTGGACGCTTTCCGAATTTGTGTCTTTTTTCCTCACTTAATTGGGTGCGTGTCTCTCCTGCGTTGGGTATTCCACCCATCGGGATACGCGTACAAAAGCGAGAGTCGGCTGAATCCTCCTAAAATTAACTCTGCCATATAGTATTAAATCTTTTAGAAAAACCTGTAATTTCGGCTGTATTGGACGAACAATACAAATTAAATACTTCATTTTCAACAATAACAATAAATCATTAAGCCCCAACAGAACGAGTTCTTTTGTGTAACAATGTTTTTTTTTTCTATAGTTTAGTGATCACATGGAAGAATATTCGTTTATCTGTTACTTAACTGAGGGTCTCGTCTAATAGTAACTTAATAACAAATATAAATTAAAGGAAGAGCTATATATGTTCTTTATTTTGTGATTACCTTTCAGTTTGGATAATCCAAAGTTTCGCTCACTGACATTTAATATAAACTAAGCATGAAACAAATATAATCCCGAATGAAAACATTGTATAACTTCAGAACACAAAACTTTACGTTATATTTTCGATCGAAATATACTAAGGAAAGCAACTAAGTGCTTGTCTTTATTCGACATACGTGGTTTTCGCCACAAGTAATATATCTACGGAGTACAAAAATATAATTTTCATAATATTTTTTTTTAATACATGAGATCATGTATATAGAGTTCCATAGAATTATGTGAGGGGAGAAGTTTTGACATGTGTATTCACGTACGAATCTTACCGACGAACTTTAGCACTTTCGTGTTTATGTGAGTATTTCCGTGTGTTGGATCCTGTTTGAATGAACTGGTATACAAAATTATTTTTTTATATTTCATTGGAATAAATATCTTAATGTAAGAATCCAATTTTTGTATTGTATACCTGTCATGTTGTCAAGACATAAGTTGATTACATATGCTATTTTTTATAGAAAGTCTACGAGGAAATGTAAGATAATAAACTTTTTATCTTATTTAGGAACTTTTGCTGAAATTTTTGAATCCGCCTCTGCCTTAGGGCCCTTGATCGGAATTGATGGGATGGTCCCTTGCTTGCTTCCGGAGAGTAAATTAGTTTTTTTCCCTCCACGTGGTCATACGCAGTTTGTACTGTTTTTTGACAATAAATTTATTATTAAGGGAGCACTGTTGTTTTCATTTACTAGAGAGATGTTTGAAATCCAGACTTTTATATTTTTGTATGGAGCTCTTTGTGTGTGTTGTACATTGGCTATGAAATTATGGCAATTGGAGACTTTAATAGATAAGAGATAGTTTACTATCTTGGAAATTCAGTCTTAAACTATTGTCTTGAACTATACCCTTGCAAAGAATGATAACACGTTTTCCTCAAACGTCGTTTTCATTACAGATATGTTACAATCTTTTATTAGTAAAACTATGTTTCTGGATCTGAAGATACGTTAAAAATTACTGATCAGACCCTTCCCGATCATACGCTATGTAGTTGAGTGTGTGTGTGTGTGTGTGTTTGGTGGTGGTGGTGGGGGGGACATAACGTATAAACCGGTGCAGGGAACAAAATGCACAAATTCTAAATAATAAGCGATTATAATAAAAATACCACAACATTGTTCACTTGCAAGAGAAGTAAATTAAAATGTGTTCGTCTCAACATAACATACGTTGTATGAGTTTAGTAGCTATGCCAATTTGAAGGAACTCGACAAATATGAATAACACAGAACATGAAGAACGGTTGAAAAGACTAGTTGCGAACAACAAAGTACGTGTGGCTGTGCTCACATAAGGGTAACTCCACTGTTTTAAAAATAATTTGAGGTAAACATTTTCGACAAAATACCAACTTTGGGCATACTTACCCTTAATCTTCGCAATATTATTCCCCGTTACCGTACAATGTACATAAGATCATATACTCAAATGTGAAGGTGGATGTCAGATTATTCCGCTTTTCGAATGAAAAATAGAATATGATTGGAAGAATGGACTTTAATATTATAGTGCAAATGCATTTTGATGATGCTTTTCCTAGGCATAAATTTTTTTCTCCCGCAACTTGCCAGGGACAAGAGGCATTGATTGAGGGTTTATACTAATAGGGGTATATCTGTTAAGTGACGTGACTAGTTTTATTTTTTTAAAGTGTTGTTTGCACCATTTGATTGGTATGTGATTAGTTCTCTCTGTGGAAAAATATCTCAGCAGTATATAATGGTTAATTCTACACCCTCCTGAGTTGTCTTAGATTTGAAAAACTCATTCGTCAGCTTAAGTGGAATAGGAATTGGTCTTCAAAGATGGATGAGCTTTTTTCATTTTCCCTCTTTAAGAGTACTTAACTGAGTCCGTACACATGAGATTAGCCTGCCCTGGAAAAAGAAGGACGATTTTGGTGTTCGATTTTTGCAAAGTTTTCACCCCTCGACCCGCTCAGGGACGCCTTGTACGAATAGGGTAGCTGTGAAATCTGTCATTTACGGAGTCTCCATTAAACATATACAGGCATGATGTAAAACATCATATTAATACTTCTCAAAGCATAGACGTTATTGTCAGAGGAAGTAACTGTGCTGCTAATTTACTTCGCAGTGTATTGAACTGTAGCTATTTTTTTGTAAAAATCTTTAGAATACGATTTTAGAGTCTCTCGCAATTAGAACAAGCTGTATTCTGAAATAATATTGTATAACAGGGTAAACTAATTACTTCTATTCCATCTTTCTACTGCAAATAATCATTAACACTCAATCCATAATTCTCTTACGCCCACTTTTCTAGCAGTATGATAAATATTCTTGTGAGGTTATTGAAGTCGGTGTCTCTCAAAATCAACTACACTCTTAAGATCAACAGAACAAAAAATATGTACCTAAACTTAACATGAACTAGTATTTGAAGGCATATTATTGAAAGAAAGAATAAATGTAAAAATTATGAAATTATTTAACAGAATAATTAAAGTTGTGTAATTTTAATTATGATAATATTAATTGGCATACGAATATAAGACAATTTAGTTCATATCTTAACAGAGTGAAATAAAACAAGTCTTACACATTCTGTTCAGACTACTTGCAGGTTGAAATTCCTTCGCCCCATAAAATTCAGCATATTTGACGATATTTTGATTAATTTACTTTCATAAAAACATATTGTATAATATTAGTTTTGTTTTGTATATTAGTTTCACATTTCATCGCCCTTCCCAATATGATGGTTTATTTTTGAGAAAAATATTATTTAATCTTCTGTATGGACATTTAGGTGGAACGGTGGAACGGCGGATCCTTTAACAAGCAAGGGACCGTCCCATAAATTCCGATCAAGGGCCCTAAAGCAGAGGAGGATGTTACATTTCAGCACACTCCAGAGAAGCTTGGTACATGTTATAATATTAATAGATTTGTATTTAATAAGAACCAAAGTTATTTCAGAAGTACGCATTATTATCAAACGATAGATTATTCGGAAAATATTGTTTATATATCGTAAGTTTTAAAATAACACTAAATTTGAGATTTATTATTTCAATAGATTCCACCCCTAGACAAGAGCCTAGTCAGACTGTATAAAAATTCTTATTCGCCAATATTTGCACCTAACACTCTCCACCGTCCATACGCATTCACCTCCGCCGTAATTTTTCCTTCATTACATTCCACACCCCTCACCCACCCATCTCTATCCATCGCATCACGAACGCCGTGCCGTCGCTGTCGGCGTCGCAGCGGCCTGTTATGTGCCCAGCGCCCGAGGCGCGGCGCCGGATAGCACGCGCAGTTTCATCGCTACAGCAAATGCGTCATAATTAAGTTTACGCGGGGCGCAACCTCCCCGCCTGGGGACGGCTTCATTTCACCGCAGGCGGCAGACCGGGTGGCGACGGAGGTGGGAGAGGCAGGGAGTGGAGAGTTCGAAGTGGGATGATGCAATGTGGAGGGGGTGTGGGAGAGGGTAGAGGGTCGGGAGTTCACGCCCTCTCTGCCGAGCGTGTCGGGTTTCTTGGCGTCGCTTTAAAAGTTATCTTCTGTGAGCCGAGGACTCTCCGACTGGCGGTTCCATTATGCATGAATATGTATGTTTGCGTCTAACTCGATCGCGCTTCCAGTGGTTGGAGAAAAAAAGCCAACCTATAGACGAGGCGACGGCTCGGAGGGGATGACGGAGTGATAGAGATCACGATAGAGTGGTGATGGTATTGGTGATGATACTATTATAAATGTGTTGATTATGTCTATGTAGATGAAGTACTACCTTATGTCTAGCGATGATACTGAAAGTGACTCGGGTGGTGCGATAATTGTAGAGAAGGTCGCAACGGAACGGACGGTAGAAAGTGGAGTTGATAGCACATGCTCTACCTCATTCTATGTCTGCCCTGGCGTGACTTGAATTTCACTTCAAAAAGAAGGGACGACGAAGTGCGGTGGGGTGGTTGCTCTATCGTTCCTTCAGTCGAGAAGAAACTTCACTAAGAACATTTTAATGAATATGGAAAATTCGTGTCGATAGGAATGAGTGTAACGTAAAGAAACGTCTTGTTAGTTTTGGGAGAAAATGAAGATCCCTTTAATACATTTCGCATCTGATTACATCGTTGTGACACATAACAAGAAAAAGTAGGTCAATAATAGAAATTAAGGTGCGTTTGAACACTAGATGTCACAACGTGTAAAATAAAAGACGTCAAATAACAGGATGTGGTTATGAAACATAATTAACTTTATACACTAATTTCGTATTTTCATATGAAATAACTGTGCATTGCAACTAAATCACGTTTTTCCCAAAATACCCACAAATATATACAACTCATTAATTTTTGTTTTAATTTATTGGAATCAGTTTCATGAACTGGAGCGTGTTTTACAATATCACGTTTCATAATTAGGAGCTTCAATTATGCGCATTAATTTTAAATAAATGAATTTCACTTAAGTGGAAAATATATTTTATTAAAATCCAAACCGAAGAATGTCATAGTATTTACTTTTCGTTTATAGGAAAACATAATTATTTGGTTTTGGAAGAATCATTTAAGAATCTGCATACGTAGTAATGCAGTATAGCGAAAAACGACGTTGGAATTTCGTAGAATTTGAAATATTAAATTCTTGTCATTAATTAAACGTAATATGTGTATTTTTGCAAAGCACTTGACCAGACACGAGAGAAATAACATTCCATGCAGACCGCGCCATAATGATTCACGCAATATTGGAGAAGAAGGGTTGTGAATTGCGAGGCCTGGTGGGCCATTTACGTGATTCTCGACTGTACGGAGGAAGGAAACCTAAAAGTAGTGAGAGGAAATGCAAAGAAGGAGTGTGTACAACGAGGAAGCAGGAGAAAAACAACAACGAATAAATAGACGAGAATGGAAACGAAAAGGAAAAGGTATACTCAAGAATTGATGTTAATTAGAGAAAAAAAGGCTACTGGGAAAGAGGAACGCGCAGAAATAAAAATGAATTGCAAATCAGGTAGGGAAGGAGAATTACGCAGGAAAAATCAAGGAAGGTGTTATTACATAATGTGTCTCACAGAGTATAGGAAATAGATTCTCGGAGCAAAATCTTCTATTAAAAGAAAAAGATTGTAATTCCGAATGAGAGATAAAATGAAAAACGATGGAAAGAGGGGGAAAATGTGAAAAATATAGGTAACCTCATACTCAACAAAATGAAAGACGACCAAATAAAAAGTGTTTAATTCTAGAAGATGATGATACTACAATAAATTAAAATGCATTATGTTTGTCAGAATTTTCAAATAATAAGTTATGGTTACAAAGAAACTATATCACTGTTCGTTTTAAACTAACTATAACTATTATTCACATTTATGAGCAATATATTATTAGAGACTTCTAAAATGTCTCAGTTAAGATACCATATGGAAAGAGAAAATAGTTTTTTTCGATTACGCGTGACCGAATACTCTTAATCATTTAAAAGGATTTAACACAATTCATGTTAAATCGTTTTAACAAAGAAAAAATTGATTTAAATAACAAAAATGACTGGTTTTGAATCCTGTGCATGAACTTGATTTATCTGCTAGATCAGATCAGTACGTTTGTCACAAAATGTAACATTATTACATTATTATTCAATATTCTGTCTGTGTGGATAGTGACTTCCAGTAAGCGCTAAAGAATTGGGCGTTGTGTGGTTCGCGGAAGTAAATAGATTTAATGTTAATATTTATATAAAATTATGTTGATGTTAATATTTATATGCAGTCCTAGAAAATTTCAGACTTTTAGATCCTTCGAACTCCAAGAATCACTAGTGATAAGATGTGTCACTTTGAATATCACGAGAAGGAAATTCCTCGACTATCTTACGAAGAAATATGTTGCCATTATTGTTAGATAAGAATATTATAGTTGAGAGGCATGAAAACTCGTTGTGCGTCGCCCCGCAATGACGTGAAATGTACACCACCAATGTAACATCCCAGAATCAATAAACATAATTATGTCGTTAATAACAANACATCTAGATGTGTATAAGAGACAGGTCATATACCTACAAATTCCAGAACATAATAACCGATGGTCGGAGTTCCATATATCCAGTTGACAATTGCCGTAGTAGCGTCGAGTCGAATTTGCGTCGGTTGCGTCGTTACGTAAGTTGCGGCGTGATCTGGTTTCAATGGACGGTCCGTCATTGAAACGCCTTGGTTGTGATCTGCCTTCCCGCTTCGCGTGGTCGCTTTCCAGCAGCTCGTAGTCGCAACCCGCTTCCCATTGGTGCTCGTTGGTGTAGCACGGCGCCACCACTTGCCGCGTCGTAGCTGCAGCTAGCTTTGTTGTGGGTTATCTATAAACTAATAGATCCCGCGGTCTTCAAACTGCATCGTATGCTGCAATAATCTTACTGTGTAGGTAGTTGGAGGATCAGTGGAGTTTTCACTTGGTGTCAAACGAAATGTTTCAAAACTCTTTTCCGTCTCACGTAATTTTTCTCCATCTACTTAAGATTGCCAAAATTATTATATTTTAATTGGAATGTGAAAGAAGATGCTTAAATAATTGAAATTTTATTGAAAGTCTCGATCCTAGAAAAATGTTTGTAATAAAAATAAAAACAATTATATGATGAGTGCGAATTTTTAGCGAATATATTTATTCAGTTCAAAAGTGTTTTTGTGGATATTGATCAATTGGGAAATAATTATAATTCCGAAACTCTACTCTCACCGCAAAATGAAATTGGAGGAAAGAATATTTCAGAGCGAGGAGAAAATAAAGAACAATGAAATATTACCACCAAACTTACAACGGTGTATTATGGGAGTACTCCGAAAATCGGTTTAAATTATTATAATATTCCAACTAAATCGTAGTTAACGTGAAAAGACATATTAATTTAACAGAACTGAGATGTAAATATTTATATATGCAGGTAAAATTACATGATTTCTTTGCTTCTTTTAGTTATTCTAAATTAATTATGAATTGAACCTAAACGTGAGAGATATTCAATAAACAAATAACACCACCACAGAAACACACGCTGAAACCGGTCGAGACGTACCAGAAGCAAATGGATACAATGTGACGTTCACGATAATAGCCTCACTTCTCGGCGCCGGATACTCTGGAAATGGAAAATCACGAAGTGAACCATCGCAAACTAAAGCAACACACAAATAGCTTCATGGAAAAGCAGGAAATCAAAGCGGAGCAGTTAAAGGGCACTTGGAGGGAAAGAGAACTGAACGGGACCGCACTCTCATACAATGGAGAGTGAGAGAGAGAGAGAGGAAAAAAAGAAGAAACGTCGCGCGGCATTGAAAAGACAGAATTTCCACCCTCCACGCAGAAGTGGGTGTCGGTTCGTTATGCGTCAGGCGTCGCGCCACAGAATAAGCGGAGTCGCAGTTTTACGGCCGCGAAGCGTGGAGCGCGTTGCACAATAAAACGCTCAAGGCGGTTGCTTCTGTCACGCTCGTGCGCCCTACGGCGTCCCTTCTTCTCCCCCCATCACTCTTTCCAACCCCTTTCTCTCCAAGGAGCCCTCCAACGCTCTCGTGAACTCTCGGGCTCCTCTGTTGCAATAAATGACGGAATGAAAGGCGCTTGTTACCCAACTCACAATACACGGGGTGCTGCTTTGACATTATCATAATGATTATTTATTTTTCTCAGACCGTATCACTTTAATAAAGATTGGCTCGGTTTCTTTTATGACATAGAAACGGAAGCGAAAAAAATAACGAACATTTTTTAATATTTTAATTAATACTTTTATCCACTATAGTTCTTCCGAATATATAGCAAGATATGCATTTTGTTTCATGAAATATGTTCTCTTTACTTTAACTTAAAACTCGCAATATAAATTATTTCCTGTTCCTATTTTAGTATTCACCACGTTTTTTAAAAAGCGACATTTTCTTGATAGGTTTGTAACGTTAGTTAGTTTCGTGTGAAAGTTGTTTTATAATTNTATATATATATAATGTGTGTGTGTGTGTGTGTAAAATTCAGAGCTAAAATATATATAACAATTGTTATGATCTTACGTGAATGGTTTTCCAAGTCGACTAGGTAAAATGAAATGTTCTGATACTATAACTACTCTACTTTTCCTCTGTGATCAAACTATTACCAGAGCAATTCATGTAAGGAGAAAAATGTGATAAGCACAGTAGTGAATATAAACGCATTTTAGTAAAAATAGTTGTAAAAACACTCATTTCCAATCCATATCCAATACCAGTGCTATGCAAAATTATACGAAATATTTGTGTTTGTGCAAACATATAAACTTGGCGTTTGTTTATTGAACAACAGATAAAGAAACCTCCCTTAACGTATTTTGGTATCTGCTCATCATCCACAACACGTCTCGCCACTCGTCTCTCTCGGAGGGTTGGGAACGGACGAAGGGCGGGGAGATAGAAGCGGCAGTCTCCTGCACTTCCGCCGCCCGCGGAGTCGATGCTGCGATTACGGAGACGCCCCGGGGAGCCCTTGGACGTCCCTCTATCCTTCTATTGCTTCTAACCCCCAAACGCATGCTTCGCGATACTTCGGTCCCTTCGCCAAATACTGCGCCTTCCTCGTGGAACGGGTGCAGAAATGAATTCTTCCCTACTTCGAAGATGACATTATTTTCCTTCAATATTATATTATATATTTTTCAAAGTAATATAATTCTTGGCCACTTGGATGAACGCAGTTTCTATCTTGAAGATTTGGTCGGGATGCAGAAGGAGACTTAAAGTAAATCGTCAATATTTCAGACAATTTCTATTCTTCATCAGGGCTAAAATACCAAGTACAATACAAAACAGGGTTCCACCAAATACATATGTCATACTTGTTCGCTCTATACCATAACGTAACACTAAAATTAAACACACCTATTTACTTAATTAATATGAGGGTTTAGTGTGAACCAGTATGGGAAATGAGTATGGTAGGACCCCGTAATGGATAGAATATTCTGTATTTAAGCTCTGAATACTAATATAATATATGCGAAACGTTGGTGAGTAATTTTGTATTACTTATTGTAATAATGATGATATAGATCTTACAGACTCATCTGATTAATTATTAAGAAAATCGTAAGTATTAATATTATGTAGTCACTACACCTGGATGGTTTACTGGGTTAACTTTCTTGGATAAATATGCTGATAGTGAACCTATTATTTAGGATGATTTTAACTTTCAATACTGATACGTTTTCATAATACAATGATAGATACTTATAAATTTTTTGCCGCTGGAGGGAGAAAAATCTCTTAATTCATGAAAAAGTCTCTTATCACCTGTCTGGACTCTTCTTTATCTCCTGCATGCTATCAGACATCTCTTCTGTTATTCTTTTCTGTTAAATAACTTTCGTTACGTTTTCGAGTATAAAAAGAACATATAATGTTGACGAGGAAGAAATAGTTTCAAATATGCAGTTCACTTTACTACTTGTATCATAGAATTATGTTACTTTCCTTGGGAAACTGTTGGGTACCTCTCGGTCGTTGCCTATGTCATATTTATTGCCACCGATTTTTGGGGAACTGATTAATGAAGCCTAGTCTTTTCAAGGTTTATCTGTTAGAGAAAAATGTCCATGGAAGTAGTGTTATAATTTTTATTTTCGGAATAAAATCGGAATAACAACTTCAGTGTCTTCTTAGAATTAATGAACATGTTTGAGACCTCGGCGCAGTAATGAATTCTATAATATTACGTAAACATTTTTAAATGGGTCTTTTTTGTATATTATTATTGAAATGTAATTATGGGATATTTATGAAAGAGGTTGGATTTAAAGTGTTAAGTTATAATTTAATACTAAGTGTTTCGAATTCAAAAATAAAATAATTTATTTACGAGGCAATTGAACAATATTCTTCAACTTGTAAATTTGCATGGTCAATTCCACGTTCGTTCCCACATTTTAAAATTTTATTCTCCAGTAATATCGGCTTCGTTCTCAAATTAATATGCACCTTCAACGCCATCATGCGTCGGAGCGGCCTTTGTGGTGAGAGGATGGTGGCGCAATTGTTCGGGGACCGCGAAAGCGTACTTTACGGCGGTGGCAGTGCAAGCGACCCGCGGGAAGCGTTCTCCTCCGCCGTTTTAATTCAAGGCCCGTCGCCCGGCACCCCTCCGACGCCCTCCGTGCCCCGTAGGGCGCTCGCCCTCCTGCTTCGCTTCATACGATGCCCCGTGGTTTATTGCTTCCGGAGGACGAAATCCATTTTCTTGGGCGCTTCGCTTCTTCAGGGGGGTTGAGAGCGTCCGCTATAGAGATGAAGCGACTCAGGGTTGTTTGGGTGGGGATATCATGTAGCGTGTGTGATCATATGCGCGGTTCATGTTGCTCGGAGCGCTGGCGTTTTCCCTTTTTTTATTTTCCGGAGAGACTTGGCAATCCACGTTTTATTTGAAAGAGTTTTTATTCTCTTGTCAATAGATCTCTCAAAAACTGAAGTAATCGATGTAAAAAAAACTGTAACTCTGTTTTCCACTCTAACAAATCATATGTGGTCTTCAAATATTTGACTTATATTTACACATTCTCTATTTAGCTTGTTTACTTGCGTTTAATTCTACATGCGATGAAAAATTCTATATGTTGAAAGCGGACCAACTAATGAGAGCTGAATGTCAAAACGCAGTTCAAAGCCCTCCTTGTGTCAATGGCAATTCATAAGCTTTTTAATGATATAACGATAAAAATGAAACCAAATTAAACCACAATTTACGACCTTAATAGAAAATAGGGACAATAGCGATTCTAGAGTATGATAATGAGTCGGTCGTGTATGATTGTTCGCAATTGAAAATCGTTCGTCATTTTCATTTATCCGCGAATTTTTTAATGTTCAATGCCTCTATCGACAGTGAATTCGTATACAAAACATCAATCTTCATTTCTCCTCCATTGTATAGTGTGGATCGCACGTCGGTGACGTCACTCGTGTATGAGCTTCTGTGAGCTCCTATTCGCGTGACAGCGGAGGCATTACAGATGATAATGGAAGGAAAATGAAGGATGCAATGGCGGCAGTGGGGTTGAGTTGATGAAAGGGAAAGAGGTAGTACCATGATAAGGATGTGATAATAGAATCGTCATTAAGACAACCCTATGTGAACCGTTAAGATCATGACGGTGCGAAGAAATAAAGAGAGAAACAAAGAGAGAGAGAGAGGAGGTAACTGACGCCCAAGGAGGATTTTGTGTCTGCGTAGGTGCCTCGTTGTTGTGAGTCCTCTTGCAGTATGGAGATGTAAGATAATTATGGAGATACTTATTCGTTGATTTAATTGATTCCTAGAGCGTTCTTTATTATAGGAGATGCTTCGTGAGAGAAGTATTCACAATATAACTTTTCAATTAACATCGAATATTACCAATCGTCCAAAAACATTCTGAAATATCACTAAATCTGCATGGCTTGGATTTACTGGTTTCACCTTTTGTAATGCCAGTTAGGTTCTTTCAATTGATTGATTCTCCTTCAGCCGTGCCTTCCGAAGTGAATGAAACATAATGACGTTTACTCGAAGTGGCGTAAGAATTTTTATAATTACCTCCTGAATATCTTCGAAGTTGTCAATTCAATTCCTAAATTAATAAATTTAAGTTACATTTACAAGCTCGTGCAGATGTTTCCTTTCATGTAAGTATTCCGAAAAAAACTGAGATTTAATACTGAGAATAAGTCGTATCTGAACTAGTGGCATTCTAAATTACGTTACATTAATACCTGTCGCTCCTCTTGGAGCATAGGGCTTCCGTGAAATACTTCCATTGGGTTCTGTTGTTGGTCAGCTTATTTACATCATTCCATGTATTTCCTATTCCCAGGCATTCCTCCTCGTTAGTCCTCTTCCAGGTGTTCTTCGGACGGCCACGTTTTCGAGATCCCTGTGGGTTCCAGTAAATTGCCGTCTCCCATGGCTCCAGTATGTTTCCTTAGGGTATGTCCTAACCAACGCCACTTTCTCACCTTTACCTGTATTTCAATTGGCTGCTGGATAGTTACCTCACATAGATATTCATTTTATATGACGTCCAGGCATATTCGATTGATAATACGTCGTAAGCAGCGATTCATAAAGACTTGCAGTTGTTCTGTGTGACCTTCCAAGTTTCACAACCGTAAAGGGGATCGGACTTAACATTTGTGTTAAAAGAGTCGTAGTAGAAGCTAGGCGGCAATGATATGCAACTCTCGTTTGATTAGATGTTTTGTCGTTCGACATATTGATGGGGAGACTACATAGAAAGTGTTCAATCACCGTTTACCTCGCGCTTTAAAAAGCCATACTTGTAACGTGGGCGAATGATGTGAGATGACGTGCGAATGGCATGAAGGATGGATGTTTTGGTGGTATGAATTGAGGGGAAATAGGAATATCCTGAAGTAACCTGCCACGATTCCGCTTCGTCCACAACTGCAAATTGTTTTTGGATCAACCGGGATTAGGACCAGCGTCAAAATCCGAGTGCGCTATGCACAACGCCACGGATCTCACAGCTGGTGAAATAAGAATATTGTTGGTATAAGGTAAAACTCGAAGTTCAACTGATGAATCTGAGAACTGAGACAATCGGTAGGAATATTCTTAAACGGAGCTAATTGAATAGGATTTTTTTTCGACAAAATAATACGTATAGGTTTTACAGAACTTCGAAGTAATTAAAATTTCGTGGATTACATGTTGCATATTCTCGCGAGATGGCATTGTTTTTGAGTGGAAGCTGAAGTAACGATGACAGTGGGTTTTCGCATCGCTCTCAAAGGCCACGTGTCCACACGGCACGTGAGAGCATTGAAACTCAATTACTAATTGGGTGAGTGCTTTACGGACGCGTGCGAATGCCCGGAGTATGACGTGCTAACAACTTGAAGCCTCGTTTGCTAACGCGATCACGCAACGAAGAGAAAGATTCGTCGCCAGTTAGCGTTGATGAAGCTGTGATCACCGTTTGCATAGTGATTGAATGCAAGGCATGTTTTCCTTTAGCTCTATTCGCTACATAAATACAGTGTTTTTTTTTATAAGCAACATTGTTTACATGAATGTTAGAATGAACGGAACATATATTTACTCCGTGAATATAAATTCAAACAAGAGCTCGAGGTTTCTCTCACTTTCGGGCTCGTGAACGTGGAAAGGGAACTGATATTCGAATATTTATATCTGTTTTTAACCAAATACATTTCGCATAGTTCCACAATTAGTACGTAATATGTATGACACTTAATTAACATTGTTTTCTTAATTTATTTGAATTTGTCATGAATAATTTTCTTTTTCCAATGTTATTATTCTGATGCTCAACATAACAATAAAATGGAACTTCGTTTTATATTTATTTTAGAAGTGTAAATATAATCATAATAATTTTAAATCCTTTTTCTTTAAATTAATGTTGTTTTTCTCTTTCAAATTATTTTTCGTTGATTTCACTACGCGAACCATTCTCAGAAATATTTCACGATTTGAATAAATGACATAAGGCCGCAATGATAATTTCTTTATAAAATATATGAACATCAATTTGTTCCTAAATGATTGTGCCATGGAAATTAGGGACTTCCAATAAATATATCAGTTCCCTCTAAAATATTCATAAATATGCCATTGTTTATTTTATACCACCCCATCCAAATAATTCACAGCCTCGGTATGCTATACCATTATTGAAAAAATGTGTGTGGATAATCAATATAGAGGTAATGCAACAAACCTATTTGAACCCAAAAAAGTATACTTCAACGTAATTATTATTGTTACATTTAGAAAAAACATGACCTAGTTCATTTCATTTTGATGCTATTCCTTTGTCTATTGGTTGAAAATGCTACGACGCCAAAATTACTCCTAAATTAGGTTTTGAAAATGGAAGCAATGTAATAGTAAATTCACTGTCAATCTTAATATTGTAATGTGTTGATCATTTTATGAATAATTATGCATTATGATCATGTTAGTGAAATTTGTATGCTATTGTAAATAGACATTCTCGTAAAATGCAAAGCACATTTTTTACATGCGCGATTGTGATTAAAATAACATAACAGTACTAATGACGTCGCTCACGTTTTCTCATCACAACAATTTGAATAAAAACTACATTAACTTTTTGACATTCGATCCACTTCTTTAATACTGCTGGTGGATGCTAGTAGATGCATTTCATATTTGTATGTTTTTTATATGTTTTGTTTTTAGAACAATCACAATATTTGACCTACTTTATCTCCACGTTTTCCTTTTCAAATCTGATTGAAAATCATCGAACCACGTAACCCCTCACTCCATCACCCATCCATCGTATTGGATGTAATCGAGCCGAGGAATTATTTTCCGTACCTGAAAAGCTCAATTTTTCGGTTTAACCGACACGACCGCAGAATCGTGCTTGTATCCGTCGATCAAAATCTACGCCCAGATACAAGAGTCACCCGCACATAAACGCTGAAAAAATGAAATGTCACCTAAATAAAGTCGATCTGGTGATATCTGTGTCGGTGATGACAATGGTTGGTGGTAACCGCATCGTCAGAAGCAGCGGTGACGATGACTGAGACGCAGGGCGACGGTGGCGCTGGTGGAGGTTGTGGCGGACGGGAGCATCATCAGCGTACGCGTTTCGGGATGGGGTGGGCCGTTGCGGTTGCGGAGCGGTGGGGATGCGGTACCGCTTTTCAAAAACAGCTTTTTTCCCCGCGGCTAAACGGCGTAGAATTGATATCGACGCGACGGCGCGACAGAGGAAAGCCGCCGCCGCCGGTTGCGCTCTGTCGCGGTCGCGCTGTCACCGCCAGACTGCAGCACTGCTGCTTGCGCTCGGTCTCCACCACTCCGATCACTTGCAGCGTGTTGTTGGCGGCTTTCACGGATCAAGAGCGAACCGAAGAATCGCTTTTATATTTATTTTTCGAAGCGAGGAGGTGGGGTGAGGGTTCAGAGAAATTCGAAAGACTGATCTCGTTTGTGTCGCAAACATTCAATTACAAACATGCCCAAAAATACTACAGATGAAACAAAATTATATTTAATTCATTTACAATACTTACATTTAATATGATGGGATGGTATACGATTTTTGTCAGATGAAGAAGAAATCTCAGTGAAAGATAACATAACGACGTTCGACGAGTGTAGGGCTTATTATTTTCCGATAACTCGGGATCAGACTGCTTAATGTCAAAGGACGTTGTTGTAACATCACACCTCAACCCTGATGTGTTGTTATTATTCTTTTGGTAGAAGCGGGATCCACATACATACCCAAATACCTATGGTAGTTTTTTTTTTGCTGCCACCAGCTCGGTTTCCCGAGCAACCAAACTCACGTGTAATAATAATAAATAATAATTTATTACAAATTACATGATATCTGAATTGTTTACAGACACAAACGCCCAAAATCATCAATACATCTAATAATCGTTGATTAGACAAATAATGCTATAAGAGAGCATCGTTTATACTTTGTAAAATATAGTTGACGACAACAAAATTTTAATAAACCCTTAGGTTATCGGTTCTTTCGAAAAGATAAGTTGTTTTCACCCAACAACTAACTGAAACTAGTTACGCCCCTCGCACCTAGTAGTGAATTCATTAAGTCTACCGCAGCAGCCTTAACAATCTGGTCTCCACGACCAAAACTTAGTACAGTCACTTGTCAGTGCTGACGGATCTCTCTACGTTCCTTTGTAAAGAATCCATTAAGTCTACCGCAGCAGCCTTAACAATCTGGTCTCCACGACCAAAACTTAGTACAGTCACTTGTCAGTGCTGACGGATCTCTCTACGTTCCTTTGTAAAGAATCCATTAAGTCTACCGCAGCAGCCTTAACAATCTGGTCTCCACGACCAAAACTTAGTACAGTCACTTGTCAGTGCTGACGGATCTCTCTACGTTCCTTTGTAAAGAATCCATTAAGTCTACCGCAGCAGCCTTAACAATCTGGTCTCCACGACCAAAACTTAGTACAGTCACTTGTCAGTGCTGACGGATCTCTCTACGTTCCTTTGTAAAGAATCCATTAAGTCTACCGCAGCAGCCTTAACAATCTGGTCTCCACGACCAAAACTTAGTACAGTCACTTGTCAGTGCTGACGGATCTCTCTACGTTCCTTTGTAAAGAATCCATTAAGTCTACCGCAGCAGCCTTAACAATCTGGTCTCCACGACCAAAACTTAGTACAGTCACTTGTCCGTGCTGACAGATCTCTCTACGTTCCTTTGTAAAGAATCGCCGGGGAGGTTCACGCCTCTCAATATATATATTGTACCAGACGTCACGTGATCAGCGAATGACCACGCTTTCGCCACCACCATGCAGGCATTTCTGTGGTGTCCCCTTCTAGGAATGCAGAGGACGCGCCGTAGAGGACGAATCGCTATGCGCGTCACCCCGGCGCTTCGCAAACACCTGTTTAGTTTCTTTCATTTCTTCGTGGAATTAGTCTTTAATTTAGGAACACATGAACCCCCTTGAGACAACGTTGCCGACTGATTCTTTGAATACACTGGTACATGCTTTTCTTAAGATGATGTGTTCATTCGAACAATGCCTTCACACGGAAAACTCGTCGCACGTCCGTCTTAGCGCGGACCGGCCACTTATTGTCATATTCTTAACAGCATCCTGCTTACAAAATACAAAGAGCTATTCATATTTTGCAAGTTGCTGGCGTGTCCTGGCGCCGACGTTACAGCTCCTCCCGACTAAATCTTTCGTAGTGTATGAGCCTTCAGTCACTGACACGAAGAAAGTCATCACAGGTACACTGTCACTTTGGTGATTACACCACACATCTTTACACACGCACAGCTGAAATAAATGACCTAAAAACAAGGATGCAAGCACCCATAATCCCTACTAGCAACTACAAGTCTCATGACTGCATTATTTTATATCAAATATTATAGCTACCAAATTCCTATTAAAATAACAATACAAAATGAAAATTAATTTTAACCCTCATCCTCAAATACAATTATTCTATTTTTTTTCTATAGTATTATGAATATACCAAACCCTAATTACCTTCAACACCCATTCTACTAAAAAAATCTGCATTAACATGTTGTTTCCCTTTTCGGTGCTCTATAATGAAATCGTGCTTTTGTAGAATAAGAGCCCACCTATGTAAATGGGCGCATTTACTTGCTGATACCTTCAGCCAAGTCAAAGGATTGTGATCAGTCTGTATAGTGAAAGGTATCTCATTATCTAAATAATATCTTAGTTTTTGAACAGCGAATATAATACTTAAACATTCCTGTTCACTAGTACTATAATTTTTATCATCCTGATTAAACTTTCGACTTAAGAACAGAACGGGGTGTTCCTCACCCTCTCCGTCCAGTTGCGAAAGACATGCTCCGATTCCCTCCCGAGATGCATCGCATTGCAACAAGAACGATTTCGCGAAATTAGGTGCGATGAGAACAGGCGGTGTTATCAACGCTTGCTTCAGTTAATTAAACGCTTTATCGCATTCCATGGTACACTTGATTGAACCCTGTTTATTTTTTCCTTTTAATAGATCAGTCAGCGGAGTTGAAACGATAGAAAAATTTCTAATATATTTTCGATAATAACTGAACATTCCCATGACTGCCCTCACTTGTTTTTTCGTAGAAGGTGGTTTTACATTAACAATGGCTTGCACTTTAACCTCCGAAGGTTTTAATTGGTTTTGACCGATACAGTGTCCGAGATACAATACTTCATTTTGACCCATTTTACATTTTGACGGTTTGATTGTCAAGCCTGCCCTTAGAATCCGCCGTAAAACGTCTTCAAGTTGCTTCAAAGGAGACTCCCAGTCATTTGAAAACACGGCGATGTCATCCAAGTAAGGGATGGCATACTCCTCGGAGTCTCTTAAAACTTCGTCTATCAGTTTACAAAAATAGAAAGGCGAATTTTTTGCTCCGAAGGGGAGCCTTAAGGGTCGATATACCCCAGTGGTAGTGGTGAACGCGGCGTACTCCTGAGCGCGCGCTGATAACGGACATTGCCAATACCCTCTGGCTAGATCCAATAAGGAAATGAACTTAGCCCGCGCTACCGTTTCTAGGCGTTGTTCTATATGCGGTAGAGGATAATACAGCGATTTCGTCACCTGGTTTAATTGCCGATAATCAATGCATACACGCGGCTCTTTATTTGGAGATTCTACCAGAATGACAGGAGAAGCATAGGAGGACTCCCTCCTTTCTATAATTCCGTCATCTAACATTCTCTTTATTTCCGCGTTGATGAGCTTCTCTTGGCGGGGTGAAACGCGATACGGTCTGGACTTCACCGGAACGTCACTCACAAGCTCAATGTCGGCGGTGAGAAGAGGAGTCAGTCCCGGCCGCGCGGTGAATACTTCCGCGTACCTTTTCACAAGCTGTTGTAACTCTTCAACTTCTTTACTTAGTAAATTTCCCCTCCCCCATTCTATCAGTGCTAATGGATCCCCTTCATTTCTCTCTTTCGGAGAAGCACAATAAAACGGAATATCCGCCTCTACGACTTCCGTGATATTTTGGGACACAATATTCCTATGAAAATATTTTTTTAGCATATATTTTTTAATATGATAAACCGTGGGTTTATCTTTCCTTCGCGGCATTTCTACTAGATAATTAAATTCCGAGATTTTTTTCAAAACTTTTCCCGGTCCACCCCATTTCGTGCTAAATTTCCCCCCTTCCCCGTGCCTCAACATCAATACGGAGTCGCCTTCCTCAAGTGATCTCTCCACGCTCCGCTTATCATACCAGAGCTTCTGTTTTTCTTTGTTTATTCTTGTGTTTCCTATAGCAATTTCCTGGCACCGTGCTAACCGATTAATTAGTGCAAAAACATAATCTAATACCGGTTGCAATTCTTCCTCTTTCCCGATTAGGTACTCGTGAAGCAAAGTTTCCGGCGATCTCAAAGTTTTACCGAACACCAATTCAGCAGGCGAAAACCCAGTAGTTTCGCAAATCACGTTTCGGACCGTAAAAAGCGCCATTGGTAGAACCTGATCCCATTCCTCTCTGGCTTCGTTGCAACACGAAGAAATAATCCTTTTCAAAGTGCGATGGAATCGTTCCACATTATTTGAAGAGGGATGATACGGTGAACTACAAGTGAGTTTAATCCTAAAACTATCGAAGAAAGTCTTAGTGAGATTGCTGATGAAATAAGTCCCTTGGTCTGTTTGGACTTCTTTTGGAAAACCTATTCTACTAAACATTTCCAAAAAAACATGGATTAATGATTGAGACGTGACGTCTTTCAGCGGAACTGCTTCCGGGTACTTAGTGGTAGTACACAATGCGGTTAACGAATATCAATATCCGTTGCGAGATTTGACTAATGGCCCTACAGTATCCATAGACAATTTCAGAAAACATTCCCCCAAAACTGGTGTAATTTTCATAGGGACTCGGCGAGCGACATTGGAGTACCCTACCCTCTGACATACATCGCCTGTACGAACGAAATTTTCCACGTCATTATAAATGTTGGGCCAGTGAAAGTATCTGCAAATTCGGCTTTTAGTTTTAGTCGTCCCCACATGACAAGACATGCCTTCGTGACCCATAGACATAATTTTCAATCTATATTTCATAGGTATTACTATAAGTTTTCGTTCAAATCCATTATTATCAGTCCTTTTCATAACCAATATATCATTGCTGAGTTTCTCATACTTTTCCGATTTCACAGCGGTTTCCCTGATCTCCTTTAGAGTTTCACACATTGTTTGATCTCTAACAAATTCTTTAATATTGACTTTTAATACCCCGGATGAGTCAGAAGCATCGTCTGTTACACCTAGCGATAAACTATCTAGCTCTGAAATCTCAACTTCATTAGGAGTTTCGAATTGAACTTCCGTCTCTTCGTCTCGCGCCTTACTTCGAGTAAGTACTGCGTTGATACAATCTATCTCGTCGTTGTCGTTTGAACAGATTTGTTCGATTAATAAAGCGGTACGATTTCCCAATAAATAATACCCTTTATCTAATCCTTTTCTTACTACAGCAGCCTGAGTGATTATTTTCACGGATTCGCCATTTTGCTTAGTGGTCTCTATGCAAATATCCGCGAGCGGTAAACACACTGGATGCTCGTCCAAGGGGTGGGAAACCCAAATGGTTTCACCCGTAAACAACGCATTATTTATATGATTCTGCGCGATAATATCTACCGAGGCCCCAGTATCTCGCCACAATTTCATACCTTTCCCATTGACCTTGCCCATAGAAATAAATTGATCATTTACCCCTTGACACACCTCGGTCACATTTTGAACTGGTTCGGCGGACGCCTTTCCTTCGGTCCTGTTGGGACAGGTAAAGGACAAGTGGTCAGTTGCTTGACACACGAAGCACTTTCTAACGTACGCCTTTTCAAACGTATTTTGTTTTCCTTCAGTTTTCGGTACTGCCTTCCTACTCGAATCCATCGATTTTTTTTCTTTAGCGTTTTCGCTACGATTTTCGGTTCGCTCCGTTCGAGATTGTTCGCGAGGTTTTCCTCCATTCGAAAAACTATTCTGAAACGACTGTTTGACCACCTTAAGCGGTTTACGCATCTCTGATCGCAACAAATCATATTCGTCTAATTTACACGCGAATTCTTTAGACTGATTCATTTTACCCCAATTTTCAAGAAAATGCTCTTTTACATCAGGATGAGTTTTTCTTTTTAATTGATCCGTGATCAATAAATTTTTAAGTTGTTCGAAGTCATCCACTTGGACTCCTTCTATCCATCCCGAAAGATATGTCGCTAAACTATATCGCACATCCTCCCAACTCTCGTTCTC
>NNCF01126036.1:46447-61889 GCA_002313205.1 Laupala kohalensis | reverse complement strand
CACATTGGGAGTGATTGATTTTGTTGGTTCAGACGAAACACACACGTTTGAAGTGTTTGATATTGTAGTTTCAGTCGAAACATACATCTTTGGAGTGTTCGATATTGTAGTTTTCGTAGCGTAACTTTGAGTATAACCTAGAATTTTTGCAGATGTTATTTGTTCGGATATTATTTCTGATAGATGTGATGATTTGGTCATTTCTGACGGGACATAGAAGTTGGGAGTGTTACTTATTGTGGTTTCCGTTGCGTACTTCTGAGGATAAACTTTTGTCGTCGCTGATGATATTTGATTGAATGTTGCTTCTGGTAGAGAAGTAAATGTGGAAATTTTGGACGGGACACACACTTTGGAAAAGCATGTTTTTGTATTCTCCATTTCGTATCTCTGAGGATAATTNGGATAATCATTAGTTGTCGGAGACGTTATTTGTTCGGATGTTGCTTCTTGTATAGGTGATGATTTTGTTATATTAGACGGTACATACATGTTGGGAGTGTTTAATATTGTGGTTTCCGTAGTTAAATTTTGAAGATAAACTACAGTCGTTGCAGATGTTATTTGTTCGGAAGTTGCATCTGGTAGTTGTGACAATTTATTCATTTGAAACGTAACATTCTTGTTGGTAGTGTTTGATATAGTTGTTACCATACCATAACGCTGAGGATAAACTTTTGTCGTCGCCGATGATATTTGTCCGGATATAGCTTCTGTTAGATGTGATGATTTGGTCATTTTTGACGGGACATAGAAGTCGGGAATGCTTGATATTGTTGTTTCCGTTGCGTACCTCTGAGGATAGACTTTTGTCGTCGAAGATGATATTCGTTCGGATGTTTCGTTTGGTAATGGTGATAATTTTGTTATTCCTGACGAAACATACTCGTTGGAACTGACTGTTGTTGCGGTTTTTGTAGCATAACCCTGTGAATAAAGTTTACTCGTCGCAGATGATATTTGATCGGAAGTTGCATCTTGTAGAGGTGATGTTTCTGTCATTTTTGATAGGACATACACAATGGGAGAGTTTGATTTTGTTATTTCAGACACAAAATACACGATTGGAGTGTTTGATATTGTAGTTTTTGTAGCGTAACATTCAGTATAAACTAGGGTTTTTGCAGATGTTATTTGTTCGGATATTGCTTCTGTTAGATGTGATGATTTGGTCATTATTGACGGGACATAGAAGTTGGGAGTGTTTGATTTTGTGGTTTCCGTTGCGTACTTCTGAGGGTATACTTTTGTCGTCGAAGATGATATTTGTTCGCATGTCTCTTCTAGTAGATATGATAATTTGGTAATTTCTGACGACACATACACTTTGGGACTGATTGGTGTTGCTGTTTCCGTAGCATAACTAGTAGGATAAAGTATACCTGTAGCAGTTAATATTAGAGCGGATGTTTTATCTGGTAGAGGTGATAATTTGGTTATTTCTGCCGAAACATACACGTTGAGACTGATTGTTGTTGAGGTTTTCGTAGCATTACTCTGCGGATAGAGTATACTCGTCGCAGATGATATTTGATTGGAAGTTGCTTCTTGTGAAGGTGATGACTCTGTCATTTTTGATGGTATATACTCATTGAATGTGTTTGATTTTGTCTTTACAGTCGAAACATACATGTTTGGAGTGTTTGATATTGTAGTTTTCGTAGCGTAACTTTGAGTATAACCTAGAGTTTTTGCAGATGTTATTTGTTCGGATATAGTTTCTGTTAGATGTGATGATTTGGTCATTTCTGACGGGACATAGAAGTTGGGAGTGTTCGTTATTCTGGTTTCCGTTTCGTACTTCTGAGGATAAACTTTTGTCGTCGCAGATGATATTTGATTGAATGTTACTTCTGGTAGAGAAGTTGATGTGGAAATTTTGGACGGGACACACACTTTGAAAAAGCAGTTTTTTGTATTCTCCGTTTCGTATATCTGAGGGTAATCATTAGTTGTCGGAGACGTTATTTGTTCGGATGTAGCTTCTGTTAGATGTGATGAATTGGTCATGTATGACGGAACATAAGGGTCGGGAATGGTTGATACTGTGGTTTCCGTTGCGTACCTCTGAGGATAAACGTTTGTCGTCGAAGATGATATTTGTTCGGATGTTTCTTCTGGTAGAGGTGATAATTTTG
Organism: Laupala kohalensis; assembly: GCA_002313205.1. Lineage (NCBI taxonomy): Eukaryota > Metazoa > Arthropoda > Insecta > Orthoptera > Trigonidiidae > Laupala > Laupala kohalensis. The sequence continues at coordinate 59,751 of NNCF01126036.1, read as the reverse complement.
TTATTCCTGACGAAACATACACGTTGGAACTGACTGTTATTGCGGTATTCGTAGCATAACCCTGTGAATAAAGGTTACTCGTCGCAAATGATATTTGATCGGAAATTGCTTCTTGTAGAGGTGATGATTTTGTCATTTTTGATGGGACATACACAATGGGAGTGTTTGATTTTGTTATTTCAGACGAAAGATACACGATTGGAGTGTTTGATTTTGTGGTTGCCGTTGCGTACTTCTGAAGATAAATATTTGTCGTCGAAGATGATATTTGTTTGGATGTTATATCTGGTAGAGGTGATAATTTGGTTATTTCTGACGAAACATACACGTTGGGACTTATTGTTGTTACTGTTTTCGTAGCATAACTCTGAGGATAAAGTATACTCGTCGCAGATGATATTTGTTCGGGTGTTTCTTCTGGTAGAGGTGATAATTTTGTTATTTCGGCCGAAACATACACGTTTGGACTGATTGTTTTTGAGGTTTTCGTAGCATAACCCTGTGAATAAAGGTTACTCGTCGCAGATGATATTTGATCGGAAGTTGCTTCTTGTAAAGGTATTGATTCTGTCATTTTTGATGGTACATACTCATTGGGAGTGTTTGATTTTATGGTATTATTTGAAACATACATGTTTGGAGTGTTTATTATTGTAATTTTCGTAGCGTAACTTTGAGTATAACCTAGTGTTTGTGCAGAAGTTATTTGATCGGATGTTGCTTCTGTTAGATGTGATGATTTGGTCATCTTTGACGGGATATAGAGACTGGGAGTGTTAGATATTGTGGTTTCCGTTGCGTACTTCTGAGGATAAACGTTTGTCGTCGAAGATGATATTTGTTGGGATCTTTCTTCTGGTAGAGGTGATAATTTAGTTATATCTGACGAAACGTACACGTTAGGACTGATTGCGGTTGTGGATTTCGTAGCATAACTCTGTGGATAAAATATACTCGTCGCAGATGATATTTGATCTGAAGTTGCTTCTTGTAAAGGTGATGATTCTGTCATTTTTGATGGTACATACTCATCGAAAGTGTTCGATTTTGTAGTTTCAGTCGAAACAATCTTGTTTGGAGTGTTTGATATTGTAGTTTTCGTAGCGTAACTTTGAGTATAACCTAGTGTTATTGCAGATGTTATTTGTTCGGCTGTTGCTTCTGTTAGATGTGATGATTTGGTCATTTTTGACTGGACATAGAAGTTGGGAGTGTTTGATATTGAGGATTCCGTTTCGCACATCTGAGGATAAACTTTTTTCGTCGCAGATGATAATTGATCCAATGTTGCTTCTGGTAGAGAAGGTGATGTGGAAATTTTGGACGGGACACACACTTTGGGAAAGCATGTTTTTGTATTCTCCGTTTCGTATCTTTGAGGATAATTATTAGTTGTCGGAGACGTTATTTGTTTGGATGTTGCTTCTTGTATAGGTGATGATTTTGTTATATTACACGGTACATACATGTTGGGAATGTTTAATATTGTGGTTTCCGTAGTGAAATTTTGAAGATAAACTGCAGTCGTTGCAGATTTTATTTGTTCGGAAGTTGCATCTGGTAGTTGTGACAATTTGTTCATTTGAAACGTAACATACTTAAAGGGTGTGTTTGATATTATTGTTACCGTAGCATAACTCTGAGGATAAACTTTTGTCGTCTCAGATGATATTTGTTCAAATGTTTCTTCTGTTAGGTGTGATGATTTGGTCATTTTTGACGGGACATAGAAGTCGGGAGTGTTTGATATTGTGGTTTCCGTTGCGTACTTCTGAGGATAAACTTTTGTCGTCGATGATGATATTTGTTCAAAAGTTTCTTCCGGTAGAGGTGATAATTTTGTTATTTCTGACGAAACAAACTGGTTGGAACTGATTGTTGTTGGGGTTTTCGTAGCATAACACTGAGGATAAAGTATGCCCGTCGCAGATGATTTTTGATCGGAAGTTTCTTCTTGTAGAGGAGATGTTTGTGTCATTTTTGATGGGTCATACTCATTGGGAGTGATTGATTTTGTTGGTTCAGACGAAACACACACGTTTGAAGTGTTTGATATTGTAGTTTTATTAGCGTAACTTTGAGTATAACCTAGGGTTTTTGCAGATGTTATTTGTTCGGATGGTGCTTCTGTTAGATGTGATGAATTGGTCATGTATGACGGAACATAAGGGTCGGGAATAGTTGATATTGTGGTTTCCGTTGCGTACTTCTTAGGATAAACGTTTGTAGTCGAAGATGATATTTGTTCGGATGTTTCTTCTGGTAGAGGTGATAATTTAGTTATTTCTGACGAAGTGTGCACGTTGGGACTGATTGATATTGCGGATTTCGTAGCATAACTCTGTGGATAAAGTATACTCGTCGCAGATGAAATTTGATCAGAAGTTGCTTCTTGTAAAGGTGATGATTCTGTCATTTTTGATGATACATACTTATTGGGAGTGTTTGATTTAGTGGTTTTAGTTGAAAGAAACATGATTGGGGTGTTTAATATTGTAGTTTTCGTAGCGTAACTTTGAGTATAACATAGGGTTTTCGCAGATGGTTTTAGTTCAGATGCTACTTTTGTTTGATGCGTTGATTTGGTCATTATAGGCGGGACATACACGTTCGGAGTGTTAGATATTGTGGTTTCCGTATCGTAACTCTCAGGGTAAACTTTAGTCGTCACCGATGATTTTTGTTCGGATGTTGCTTTTGGTACAGTTGATAATGTGGTCATTTTAGACGAAACATACACGTACGGTGTCATAGATCTCGTGGTTTCTGTAGCAAATCTCTGAGGATAAACTTTAGTCGTGGCAGATGATTTTTGATCGAATGTTGCTTCTGGTAGGGAAGATGATGTGGAAACTTTGAACGGGACACACACTTTGGTAAAGCATGTTTTTGTATTCTCCGTTTCATATCTCTGAGGATAATCATTAGTTGTTGGAGACGTTATTTGTTCGGATGTTGCTTCTTGTATAGGTGATGATTTTGTCATTTTAGACGGGACATACACGTTGGGAGTGTTTAATATTGTGGTTTCCGTAGTAAAACTTTGAGAATAAACTACAGTCGTGGCAGATGTTATTTGTTCGGATGTTGCTTCTGGTAGTTGTGACAATTTGGTAATTTGAAACGTAACATACATGTTGGGAGTGTTTGATATTGTATTTTTCATAGCGTAACTCTGAGGATAAACTTTTGTCGTCTCAGATGATATTTGTTTGGATGTTTCTTCTGTTAGGTGTGATGATTTGGTCATTTTTGACGGGACATAGAAGTCGGGAGTGTTTGATATTGTGGTTTCCGTTGCGTACTTCTGAGGATAAACGATTGTCGTCGTAGATGATGTTTGTTCGGATGTTTCTTCTGGTAGAGGTGATAATTTTGTTATTCCTGACGAAACACACACGTTGGTACTGACTGTTATTGCGGTATTCGTAGCGTAACCCTGTGAATAAAGGTTACTCGTGGCAGATGATATTTGATCGGAAGTTGCTTCTTGTAGAGGTGATGTTTCTGTCATTTTTGATGGGACATACACAATGGGAGTGTTTGATTCTGTTATTTCAGACGAAACATACACATTTGGAGTGTATGATATTCTAGTTTTCGTAGCGTAACCTTGAGTATAACCTAGGGTTTTTGCAGATGTTATTTGTTCGGATGTTGCTTCTGTTAGATGTGATGATTTTGTCATTTTTGACGGGACATAGAAGTCGGGAGTGTTTGATATTGTGGTTTCCGTTTCGTACATCTGAGGATAAAGTTTTGTCGTCGCAGATGATAATTGATCCAATGTTGCTTCTGGTAGAGAAGATGACGTGAAAATTTTGGACGGGACACACACTTTGGGAAAGCATGTTTTTGTATTCTCCGTTTCATATCTCTGAGGATAATCATTAGTTGTCGGAGACGTTATTTGTTTGGATGTTGCTTCCTGTATAGGTGATGATTTTGTCATTTTATACGGCACATACACGTTGGGAGTGTTTAATATTGTGGTTTCCGTAGTAAAACTTTGAGAATAAACTACAGTCGTGGCAGATGTTATTTGTTCGGATGTTGCTTCTGGTAGTTGTGACAATTTGGTAATTTGAAACGTAACATACATGTTGGGAGTGTTTGATATTGTATTTTTCATAGCGTAACTCTGAGGATAAACTTTTGTCGTCTCAGATGATATTTGTTTGGATGTTTCTTCTGTTAGGTGTGATGATTTGGTCATTTTTGACGGGACATAGAAGTCGGGAGTGTTTGATATTGTGGTTTCCGTTGCGTACTTCAGAGGATAAACTTTTGTCGTCGAAGATGATATTTGTTCAAATGTTTCTTCCGGTAGAGGTGATAATTTTGTTATTTCTGACGAAACAAACTTGTTGGGACTGATTGTTGTTGAGGTTTTCGTAGCATAACTCTGTGAATAAAGTATACTCGTCGCAGATGATATCTGATCGGAAGTTGCTTCTTTTAAAGGTGATGATTCGTTCATTTTTGATGGTACATACACATTGGGTGTGTTTGATTTTGTTGTTCTTGACGAAACATTCACGTTTGGAGTGTTTGATATTGTAGTTTTCGTAGCGTAACTTTGAGTATAATTTTGGGTTTTTGCAGATGTTATTTGTTCTGAAATTGCTTCTGTTAGATGTGATGATTTTGTCATTTTTGACGGGTCATAGAAGTTGGGTGTGTTTGATATTGTGGTTTCCGTTTCGTACTTCTGAAGATAAATATTTGTCGTCGAAAATGATATTTGTTCGGATGTTTCTTTTGGTAGAGGTGATAATTTTGTTATTTCTGACGAAACAAACTTGTTGGGACTGATTGTTGTTGAGGTTTTCGTAGCATAACACTGAGGATAAAGTATAACCGTCGCAGATGATTTTTGATCGGAAGTTGCTTCTTGTAGAGGTAATGTTTCTGTCATTTTTGATGGGTCATACTCATTGGGAGTGATTGATTTTGTTGGTTCAGACGAAACACACACGTTTGGAGTGTTTGATATTGTAGTTTTCTTAGCGTAACTTTGAGTATAACCTAGGGTTTTTGCAGATGTTATTTGTTCGGATGGTGCTTCTGTTAGATGTGATGAATATGTCATGTATGACGGAACATAAGGGTCGGGAATGGTTGATATTGTGGTTTCCGTTGCGTACCTTTGAGGATAAACGTTTGTCGTCGAAGATGATATTTGTTCGGATGTTTCTTCTGGTAGAGGTGATAATTTAGTTATTTCTGACGAAGTGTGCACGTTGGGACTGATTGATATTGCGGATTTCGTAGCATACCTCTGTGGATAAAGTATACTCGTCGCAGATGAAATTTGATCAGAAGTTGCTTCTTGTAAAGGTGATGATTCTGTCATTTTTGATGGTACATACTTATTGGGAGTGTTTGATTTAGTGGTTTTAGTTGAAAGAAACATGATTGGAGTGTTTAATATTGTAGTTTTCGTAGCGTAACTTTGAGTATAACATAGGGTTTTTGCAGATGTTATTTGTTCGAATGTTGCTTCTGTTAAATGTGATGATTTGNCTCGTGGCAGATGATATTTGATCGGAAGTTGCTTCTTGTAGAGGTGATGTTTCTGTCATTTTTGATGGGACATACACAATGGGAGTGTTTGATTCTGTTATTTCAGACGAAACATACACATTTGGAGTGTATGATATTCTAGTTTTCGTAGCGTAACCTTGAGTATAACCTAGGGTTTTTGCAGATGTTATTTGTTCGGATGTTGCTTCTGTTAGATGTGATGATTTTGTCATTTTTGACGGGACATAGAAGTCGGGAGTGTTTGATATTGTGGTTTCCGTTTCGTACATCTGAGGATAAAGTTTTGTCGTCGCAGATGATAATTGATCCAATGTTGCTTCTGGTAGAGAAGATGACGTGAAAATTTTGGACGGGACACACACTTTGGGAAAGCATGTTTTTGTATTCTTCGTTTCATATCTCTGAGGATAATCATTAGTTGTCGGAGACGTTATTTGTTTGGATGTTGCTTCCTGTATAGGTGATGATTTTGTCATTTTATACGGCACATACACGTTGGGAGTGTTTAATATTGTGGTTTCCGTAGTAAAACTTTGAGAATAAACTACAGTCGTGGCAGATGTTATTTGTTCGGATGTTGCTTCTGGTAGTTGTGACAATTTGGTAATTTGATACGTAACATACATGTTGGGAGTGTTTGATATTGTATTTTTCATAGCGTAACTCTGAGGATAAACTTTTGTCGTCTCAGATGATATTTGTTTGGATGTTTCTTCTGTTAGGTGTGATGATTTGTTCATTTTTGACGGGACATAGAAGTCGGGAGTGTTTGATATTGTGGTTTCCGTTGCGTACTTCAGAGGATAAACTTTTGTCGTCGAATATGATATTTGTTCAAATGTTTCTTCCGGTAGAGGTGATAATTTTGTTATTTCTGACGAAACAAACTTGTTGGGACTGATTGTTGTTGAGGTTTTCGTAGCATAACTCTGTGAATAAAGTATACTCGTCGCAGATGATATCTGATCGGAAGTTGCTTCTTTTAAAGGTGATGATTCGTTCATTTTTGATGGTACATACACATTGGGTGTGTTTGATTTTGTTGTTCTTGACGAAACATTCACGTTTGGAGTGTTTGATATTGTAGTTTTCGTAGCGTAACTTTGAGTATATTTTTGGGTTTTTGCAGATGTTATTTGTTCTGAAATTGCTTCTGTTAGATGTGATGATTTTGTCATTTTTGACGGGTCATAGAAGTTGGGAGTGTTTGATGTTGTGGTTTCCGTTGCGTACTTCTGAGGATAAACTTTTGCCGTTGAAGATGATATTTGTTCGGATGTTTCTTCTGGTAGAGGTGATAATTTGGTTATTTCTGACGAAACAAACTGTTTGGGACTGATTGTTGTTGCGGTTTTCGTAGCATAACTCTGAGGATAAAGTATAGTCGTTGCAGATGATATTTGATGGGAAGTTGCTTCTTGTAAAGGTGATGATTCTGTCATTTTTGATAGGACGTAGACATTGGGAGTGTTTGATTTTGTTGTTTGAGACGAAACATACACGTTGGTAGTGTTTGATACAGTAGTTTTTGTAGCGTAATTCTGAGGATAACTTTTGTTTGTCGCAGATGATATTTGTTCGACTGTTTCTTTTGAGAGTGGGGATGATTTGGTTATTCTTGAAGGGACACACGCTTTGAGAGAGCATGATACTCTAGTTTCCGTAGTGTAATATTGTGGATAACCTTTAGACGTCGTAGATTTCATTTGTTCGTATGTTTTGGATGGTGGATTTTGTGTCGGAGGTGTTGGTTGATGTGGTGGTGGAGGTGGTGGTGGAGGTGGTGGTGGAGGTGGTGGTGGAGGTGGTGGTGGAGGTGGTGGTGGAGGTGGTGGTGGAGGTGGTGGTGGAGGTGGTGGTGGAGGTGGTGGTGGAGGTGGTGGTGGAGGTGGTGGTGGAGGTGGTGGTGGAGGTGGTGGTGGAGGTGGTGGTGGAGGTGGTGGTGGAGGTGGTGGTGGAGGTGGTGGTGGAGGTGGTGGTGGAGGTGGTGGTGGAGGTGGTGGTGGAGGTGGTGGTGGAGGTGGTGGTGGAGGTGGTGGTGGAGGTGGTGGTGGAGGTGGTGGTGGAGGTGGTGGTGGAGGTGGTGGTGGAGGTGGTGGTGGAGGTGGTGGTGGAGGTGGTGGTGGAGGTGGTGGTGGAGGTGGTGGTGGAGGTGGTGGTGGAGGTGGTGGTGGAGGTGGTGGTGGAGGTGGTGGTGGAGGTGGTGGTGGAGGTGGTGGTGGAGGTGGTGGTGGAGGTGGTGGTGGAGGTGGTGGTGGAGGTGGTGGTGGAGGTGGTGGTGGAGGTGGTGGTGGAGGTGGTGGTGGAGGTGGTGGTGGCGGTGGTGGTTGACGTCTGTATGGAGGTCGAAGTCGAGGTCTGTATGGATGTCGGTGTCGAAGTGATCTTCGGCGTCTTTCACGCGGGACGCCTTTTATGGGAAAGCAAAATGCTGTTGTTTCCGTAGCGTAATACTGAGGATAACCTGTGATCATTGCAGATGATCTTTGTTCCGTTATATCGTCCGGTAGTGTTAGTGAAATAGGCATATCTAATAATTCTGTATAAGAAATGTAAGAAAACGGTTGTAATGAAGTAGAAGCCTCAAATTCAGTTTCAGAATATTCTGAAGAATGTAATGAAGTTAATTCGTTTGTAGTATTTTGTGACGATTTTTTTCGATCAATTGTATCTTTTTCTGGTATTGGTATGGTGGATGCATCAGGAAAAGAGGGATGTGAAGACATTTTTGAAAATTTGGATTCTGCTGCTGAAGTTTCTGATTCTGTTTCACACTCAATGTTCTCTAAGTTTTCTTCATTATTCTTTATTGGACAAGTTTTGTCAGCTATGCCAAATGCTCCTGATATGGTGGACATGGCTGAACGCGATTTATTTATCAGTGTCGACGTGTAACTAGAGTTAGCCGTAGTTAATTGTATTAAAAGCACATTTGCTGAATTCATTGAGCTAAATGTTGTTTCAGAAAAGCATTTCGTTGAGATCTTAGTGTCACTTTTTGATTTGATCACACACAAAGGGAACGAATAAAGGTGATAGGTTAGCCGTTTAAATCTTAAAACTTCTTTTGCTCGTAAGAAACGTATAAGTGTTGCTAAAAGTAGCTGTTTTTTTGTTTTACAGCCTAAAGGGTTGAATTTTGGTCCTAATATTTGGCAACGTTTTGGACTTTTTAACAGTACCAATGTGGGTTTCATTGTTACGTACTCGGCGGGATATTTCTTGGGAATTAAAATGCTTTCCCATGCATTCCATTGATTTTGCGGGTATTTGTTTTCTTCTACACTAACGATTTGGGAGTAGTTACCAGCTATTGTATTTATGTATTCTTTTACTCGTGTTTTTAAAAATACATTTTTCTTTACAATCTTGATGTTCATAATGTTTTTTAAAACAACTAATTGCAGATCGTGCTTTCGTTTGTAGGTTTCATCCTTGAAATTCGGCATTTCTTTCAGTAGAAATTGTTTGTTCTTTAGTAAATATCTTATCGGCGCGATAGATGAATCTTCTGGTGTGTGACGTATTGTGTATGGCAGTAAGTCATTCCAGTCCCCGGTGTTCGGTGGTTCATTACCTTGTTCTGGATCTGGAAGAGGCATGAACAGTTCTGGGTCATAGTCTCCATTTATTTGCTCATATAGTTTGTATATGATCCTTTTCACGTGAGGGTTGACCTTCGTATCAGAAAATCGTAACAGTTTTATTACATTATATATCTGGTGTGAGTTTCCATTTTTCGTTTCTTCTAAAATCGGTATTGGTGAAATTTTCTTGAAATGTTCATATAAAGTAAGTAGAAATAAATAATCCTTCGTGTTGTTTTGGGGCATTCGCAAACACGTGTGTAGTTTTTCTGTCAAGTAATCTTTATTCACTATGGACGATATTGGAGGGAGCCTCATAAACACTACTTCTAAAAGATTGCTTGGTATGTTTTTCTTATATTTAATTATGCGAAATTTACTATTATTCAAAATATTTTCTAAAACTGCGGTTAATATATCTCGTATTTTTTCATAATTCAATGCATCGAATGAACCCCCTAGCTTCACATACAGATCTGGATCTCGTATACATTTCCCAATTACTGACCTTGACTCAACTGTCCGTGTGTTTTCGTAGTTGCGTATTACCCATGAATCAGGGTCATCCACATTCGGTGGATAATCCTCTTCTTCTGGATCAAGCGTTGGATAATCATTGGGGAATGCTAATTCTATGTTTGGATCGTCCCCGAGTGCATGATAAAACTCATCTACGATACGGAATGTGGAATGGTTTGACATAATTTTCGGCGGCGAGCGAAGGCTCTCAAGAATATTTCGCAAAAGGCTTCTCTTTTTCACTGGCTCTGTGGGTGGTTTAAAATCTTGCGTGTAAGAGTTTATGTTTTCAAAAACTTGTTCAATGGTTTTTATTAGTTGATATTTGGGAGTGTGTTTTTTTGTTTGAGGCAATAATTCAACTAAGTTGAACGGATCAGCGTCCTCTGTTTGTTGGGTGACTGATGGAAGTGGAATATAAGCATAAAATGGCATCGTTTTGTGGCAATAGTACTGGTCTGTCACTTTCTTCAATAAATGTGGGTTTTGTACTATTTCATCGACTGATGAGAGTTTTTCAATAATCGCTCGCACCATTTGGATACGAAATAGAAAGCTATTTTTGTTCCAATCGTAATCAGTCTTTCTTATCACTTTCATGACAGATTCTAAACATCCTGAAGCTTTCTGTTCAGGTGCTGGTAAGGAAGCTAATGGATTTTTATAGTAGTTTATCGTAAATTCTTCTTCCTTTGTTAAAGTTGGTAATACTGGTCCAAGAACATGAGACAGTCTCTTCATGATGGTATGAAATAATTTATTTTCTTGCACTATTGGGAGCATCAAAATTTCATCTACCATTGCTCTCAATAAAACATACTTTGTTGGGCAATCTTGAGAAAGAAAACCATTTCGAAGTAAAGAAAAAATATCGGGTCGCATGAAGAAAAGTTTCACGGGACCTGAAAAAAATATGACGTTAAAGTAAGATTCGCTGGAAGCTGATTTTATGACACACCTGGCTGATTACTCGTCGTTGCGTAATTTTTTTTAACTTTTAGACCATATTTCTTTTACTCAGACAAAAATAATATCTGTCTATCTTGTAAAACAAAAATTCTTATTTACTGTTTTTTTATGTACAGCATCCTAATTTTACAAATTCATAACAATACAATTTAATAACAGAATTAGATTCTGTACGTCATTTTGACTTTCACCTTCAGCAGCGAGAATAAATAAATCCTTGGATCCACCTTTGAGCATGCAATGTGAAGTAGTCCGTGTGAGAAACAAACCAATCGAAACGTCACCAGTTAGTCTAGTTCACCACTTCTCCCTTAGTTAGGGGTATTTAACCCTCATATGCGCTGAGATGTGAAACAATGTCTCTTTATACGCAAGGTTCCAAAATCTATGGATTAAACCCATCTTTTTCGATTAAATATTTTTACATCATTCTTCTTTCGTTTCCCAGAGAGTTTGTAGTGCTGTTGTCCCCTCTAATCGCAATGGTGACCCAACTCTGACGTAACGTCGGAAGTGCTTCTATTCATCTCAGCATCTCAGGTAGAACGAACCCATTCGTCGGGCGCAGCGCAGGTAGAAATTTTTTACTTCCGTAGCAAGACAACGGCGTCAGCGCGGGTGCACAATTTCTATAAAACGCTCAAATTTAACTTTTGTCCAAATTTTACGATTTAAAGGTGCTTTAAATTTTTGTTAAACGTGCAAACCATTAAATTGAATTATAATTGATTTTTCCTTTTCAATTATTAGTTTAATTTGACATATTTAACACTTCTGTTTTTAATGACGAGTTTTTCGACAATTTAGTTTAACATAGGTTAGGTAATCGTATGCTATCACGTTAGCCTACGTTCTTCCTGAACATCTTTTCTTTATTTTTGCTTAATTTCATTACGATCGACATCCTTGCTTCATGCAAAACCGTCTTGTTCACATTACTCGCAATTGGCATAATTTTCATCGTCCTAGAATGTCAACCATTTATTCCCAAAAAGGTCCGTATCATTCGGAAATCGTACTATATTCCCTGCCTAAAGGAATAAAAGATATTATTAAATTCGCCTTGTACTACATCACACCTTTACTGTAATAGATTAAAGAAATCTGATAGCAATTTCAAAACTATTTTTCTGCATACTTGTATTTTGTCTTATTATTCATTTAAGTTTAGTTTTATCAGTACTCAACTTTGGTACGGTTGTATACATTAATTCGGTAGCCCTATCCTGATGCGGTTTCTTCTCCGATTTTTCTTCGGATTGAGGCGGATTTTTTATAGAGACTCTTTAGGCTCTTGCCTAGTGGCAGCGTCTACTGAAATAATACATCCTGGATTTGGAGTTATTTTAATAGTTACGATTTATAAACAATTATTTCTGAAAAACCTATAGGTTTGATATATCAATAAAAAACTTTAAATGGTATGGTTTAGTTGTGTGAATTTATTATTGACTAATAAATGGTCACATATTCTTATTGATTATGTTTCAAGTTTAGTATTTGTTAAACTACATGGACCTCCCTTACTCTCGGGGAGCCAAAATTCATCTGTTAAAACTTGGTTCCACAGCTACAGATCTGCTGTAGATTCGCAAACGAAAAAAGCATGCACAAAAAATAATAAACATGATCCCTTTTGGGAATGTTTGTAAAAGTAAAATATAAATAAATAGGAAAATTACAATATGGAATTGTTTAAAATAATTATAATACAATGTAAAAAGTATTGTTTATATTCAATCTTTTTTCATATAATGATTTTAATACTTTAAGGATCGGCGTACCGGTACTTTTTTTATAAAGTAATACACTACTGATTCCACCCCTGCTATGGAAGGAACATTCTAGTTCACGGGCACGACTCTCGTAATAAGGTTAGTAACTATCGTCCTGGCGTGTCAAGCACTCCTCGCCAAAAAGGGCCATATCATTCAAGAATAATTTTGTATAATCACCTTTAAAAAAATAATAATAAATTTATCCTTCAAATCCTTCAAGTTTTCTAATGCTCTATTGTTTCTATAATCTGAAAGAATTTACTGATTTTAATGAAAGAAGTTAGTGATAGATTAAATTTACCAATAAATATTGTATTCCATATGATTTCAGACGATGTAGATGAAGATCATATCTCTTATACTTTGTACGCCATTATTATTGTACTCTAGATACTAATTAAATTACTTTCTTTATGCATGTTATTTTTTGTATCACTTTTATTTATAATAGCTTATTTCTAACTGTACGCAACCTTGGCACTTCATTATCTTTGAAGTCCCATTTTGATCCCGTTTTTTCCCCCGGTTTACCTCCGCGTAGTGGCGCATATTATTTAATACTTTTGTTTTTATTAATCTCGAATTTACTGCACATTACATCTACGATTCTTTGGAATAATAAATTTATAACTACGTATTTTATTTTATTTTTTAATTAAGTATTAATTTCGACACTGCCCTCGGGCCCCTGATGGGAGTTGATGGGATGGTCCCTTGCTTGTTTCCGGAGAGTAAGTAGTCCTCAACGCAGAATTATTCCATCCTTATTGCGCTTTGTTTTCTTTACTTAATTGCGTAATTTCTCCTAGCATGGAAACTAGTGGGAATAATGCGCCATCTCTCCTAAGTAGCTTACTCCTATGCGCAAACTCGCCCATTTGTAGGAGAGATTGAGCGGCATTTT
>NNCF01126036.1:24846-45312 GCA_002313205.1 Laupala kohalensis | reverse complement strand
TCCCGAGCCAGTTATATAGACTTATACACGAACGGTAGTAGACAATGCAGACAGGAATACATATTTGTAAAAAATTATGAAAACATTCAATTCGACCGTATTCCTTTCGTTTTAACGACATCGTGCAGCTGCGGCGCCGCCGTTGTGTCGCCTCGGAAACGAAAATTCGACCAGCGCAGCTCTCGGCGTATGGGTTTGTTCTACCTGAGATGCTGAGATGAATCCAGACACTTATGTGAGAGTTGGGTCACCATCGGGGTTAAGAGGTTAAACAGCCCTAGAACCCCCATGGGTTGAGTGGAAAGAGGGAGTCATGTAAATCGAAAAAGACGAGTTTAATCCATTGTAAAAGAAAAATTCACGGACAACGCCAGGTAATCAGCTTGTATTATAATATTGCGTAGTGCAGAATATTGTGTGCTCAGGACTTGCTATCTATGTCCTATCTCGGGATCGAAGCGTTCAATAAACATGGAAATTTTTTGCAAACACCTCTTGAATGATGATATTGATGATGATAATACAAATAATAATAATAATAATAATAATAATGGATTTTACAACATGTCTCAATTTTATATTTTACTGACTTCTTTGTTGATGATAAGTTGTATGTTAAAACAGTATCGAAATTTATCATTCGTTCTGATGGTCACAATCCATTCTGCGGAGCTCCTAAACAGTTCCCACGGGTTTCGCGCAGCACAGGATGAGAACCGGTGCATTAGACAACAATTTGACACGAATTGCTATTTTCAAAAGTCTTTGATCGGACGGATTGTGTCTGGAGATATCAGCAAGACATTTTATTCTATTCGTGGTTTGAACTATGTACTGCGGCACTGTCCGACTGGCGGCCTGCGACGTCAATTACATTTTACATCAAATTTTTCATCAAACGTTTGGAGCAAACGTTTGTGTAATATAAATATGCTGTCAGAATTAGCATTTGACGTGACATGACATGTCCAGTGAGAGAAAATGGAAAATTGTGTTCGTAATTACCCAGTCATACATTACAATGTGAAATTTTCTTATAATACGAGATACTAAAAATACTTTTTTTTAAATAAATAATTATACTCTTTAATTTTTCAATATTCAAGTAATATAAATAGTTGATAACAAAAACATCACGTTCCAAATGAATAAACATGACCCACTAGTTGTATTCGTCAGACCGAACTCCATCACGCTCTTCCCATCGATCGAAAAGTAGAGAAAATGACCCGCGGGTGAAGGGAAGATCTAATGTATTTATGGAATTTGTGAGAGTGTACAACAATCGTTTCACATATTTAAAGAAAACTGAGAGGATATTAAAACATCAGAAAATGGGGTGTATTCAATGTAATCAACAAGATATTACTAATTAACGCCAATGAGAAACATGAACTTTTTAAGAGAAATGCGATTGTGGTGGTATTAATTGGCGCTGTGAAATTAATATAATGAAAATGAGAGATGCATTTGTTTGGATATAAGAAAAAAATGAGTTAAAATTGATAATTCTGTTAAACTTTTGCAAGTTGTGTAAATTGTTAATTGTGCTAAAATGGACGTCTCGGCAACTTGCCGCATCCAGAGGTTACAAGAAAATATTTAATATTACTCTCTCCTTCCCCTCTAAATGTTTCTGGGGGAAAAATGAGACTGTCATGGGAACAAAGACATCCATCCTGGATTGCGATTTTGCTGGGTTTACTGAATCGCTTATGGTGATTAATCACCGGGATGCTACGTCCTAGTTTAACTTCCCAGCATTTAATGTAAATATGATCCTCCAAATATATCTTGTATTTTAAAATGTAAATCTTTTAAATTGTTAGACAAAAGTGCGGACCTTAAGACCTGAGTACCGCCAAAATAAGGACTTTTATTATTATTACTATATCTTACATATCTAACTAGATATCTCCAATTTACAATTTGAAATGTATGTAACCGTTTCAGATAAAACGATTAAATTACCTCGTGGTATTTACACGGATATAAACTTTTGTAAACGTTGCGACAACCTTTCTCTAACTCGGGAGATAAATACCTTGGTTGGGGTATAACAAGAATATGCACTCCCCGCCAATCTTGTTCTTTCATTTATCGATACACAAAGTTGTAAGATTTTGGAGGCGGCAAAATCATAATTAATATTTTATTATTATTTGAATGTTAAGATATTTTACGAATAACAATAAATTGCAATATTTTTGGAATAATAATTTTATAACAGTTCGCATGTGTAAAAAAATGACTTTACTGTCATAATTATTGAAAAAAATTTTGGTAATATTCTGTAGGTATTATAACAGATAGGTAAACGTATTTTTGATGACTTTGCCTTTACCAACAGAAATGTGAAATCAGCTAGAATCTTTGTGTCCTTCGATCGGAATAAATGGTATGGTACCTTGATGGGATGCAATTAAACCTATTAAAAATGTAATTACTCACCCATAGTCAGTTCTTCAAGGGATCCGAGCTCTCCTTGGGGCAGTAGACTCAGAAGCGAGTGAGTTTCGCTACATTCTCTCGATGGCTTGAAGTACGGGAAGGAAAGCACAAAGAACTCGTCTTCCTTGCAGAAAAGGGAGTCTGCTTCTACGAACTGGGTGATGCCCGATCGCGGGTCGTAATAGATACCGGGCTCCGGCGGAGGGGACTCCAATACTTTTTTGCCCTCGAAACATGCAAATCCATCCGTGTTCTCCATTATATGCTTCGTGCTATTGGCACGGGTGCTTCCGTACATCGTCTCATTACTGAACTCCTTGAAGCAGTTATCATTTATGTCATTGCTGGCAAAGTGATAGGGTCCATTAATAAATGGGGCGATCTGTAGATCAAGTTCAAAATAAATGAAAAAAATGGAAATAGTCTCCTGGAGTCAATTCGTGAATATCTGACAAATTCTCTATTTTTTCGCACTATTTCTATACTTACCTGATACAATACTTGTAATTGCCTAAAAAAGCAAATGAAATTATTCAATTTCAGTTAGTGTAAAAATTAGATATTTTCTTTGCTATCCATTTGATCATAAAGTAACAAAAAAGAGTTTCGTTCTGAATTAATTGGAAATTACTGGAATTGTAGATGTGTATAATGGATTAGTTATGTTTTATTGTGTATCGATAATTTTTTACCTCTCCTTAGTTCTCAGTTTCACCGATAGATCGCTCCCTGTAGTCTACCCCCTCCTCTACTTGAGTCGTGTTCGCCTCGTCTAATATTTGCAGATGCAGTTGGGCGAAGCAGTAAGCGGCAGGTAGAGTTACAGTTAGTGGCACCAAGTTCAAAAAAAATATAGACACATATCGGAAGATACATTTAGAAGTTGAATCGTGAGTCAAAGACGTCAAAAAAGTATGGAAGAGGACACGGAACAGTGTTCTTCTAGTAGATGACAGAGCTCATGAGTTGTGACGAAGAGAGTAGTAGTGTAACAACTCAAGAAAACTGTGTGAGTTTAGTGTCTACATAAACACTACTCTAGTGAAAATTTTCCACGAAGTATGAGAGGATCGTGAACGAAGCGTTTAATCACAGTTCTAGCTGTGTAAATTGAAAATAGGAATGTCAATGTTTCAATTAACACTTCATTAACACCATAGGAGCTGTGATTTCATGCTTCTTTCACGTTTCTCTCACACTCAGTGGAATATTTTTGTCAAAGATACTTATAATCTCTATGAAAATAAGTGAAAACAGAAAGAGAATTAATTTCTTACCTTGAGACGTGTATGAGATGATAGAAGGAAATCCCATGGTGATTGATGTTTATCTCCCGACATAGTTGCAATGTCGATCACGTCGTGGGGTAGCGGCATTGGATTCAGATGACCCACGAAACCTTGTCTACCATACGGCATCAAGAACTGCACATGATCACTCCTTCCTAACCTCATTAAAGTTTTCATATGCTCGATCTGATATGGGAACGAGTCTGGGAAGATCCGTGCCGGTAAACCCACTGTGCCTGCATCTTGGAACTTGATCTTACCGCGAGTGTCCACCTTCAAAAATTCGTCCATCCCATCGACGTATCGCAAAACATGAGTATCTCTCTTGTACAAGATTTTGATGACCTTGATCTCCATTGGATTATTTGGAGCTTCCCAAAATACGTCTCCAGATTTGGGTCTACAGAATGCGACTGAATATTTTCGACCCCCATTTTCATGAGCAGGAAGGGCTCTTAGAGAAGGCTCGTCGTCCTCGTCTGTTTTTGAAGATTGGTAGAGCCTCTCGAGCGGTTTACCATCTTGATCAAACTTTCCGAGAAGGTTTTTAATCATTAAAAGGACGTCTCTGCTCATATCAACTGCACTGTCCAGTGCTCTTTTGGCAGCGTTCAGAAAACATTTGACTGGCGTCAAACAAAATTCGACTGGCATCCCTTGGACTATACTAGGCCAATCGATATTTTCCTTGAGCAGTGCCTTTCTTAATTCTTTGGCCAAATCTTGAAT
Organism: Laupala kohalensis; assembly: GCA_002313205.1. NCBI lineage: Eukaryota > Metazoa > Arthropoda > Insecta > Orthoptera > Trigonidiidae > Laupala > Laupala kohalensis. The sequence goes on along the minus strand of NNCF01126036.1, from coordinate 40,843 downwards.
TTTGGATGGAAATAACAAAACTTGGAAATCCATCAGAAGAGAAGGAATGTGAGTGAATTGTCGTGGTATACCTTCTATAACGCATTGATTTATTTGTTTTAGTTTTAAGAAGTGTTGTAGAGAAGTGACGGCCGAAATGACGTTTTCTTTAAGTCCCGGTAATCGTCGAGGAATTTGAGCTAAAATAGCTGACAACACATCCATTGAATGCGTATATTCATGCTCAGGAAAATTTTGAAGGACTTCATTCATATTAATTATTTTGTTATCGACATAGTACTTAATTTCGTCTCTCAAATAGATCGCGTATTCAGGAAAGTACGGATTTTCAATCATCGATAAAAAAGTGGTTATATTTGCGAATGCTCTATCCTCTTGTGGAAATGACTTTAGAACTCTAGCTGCCTGTCGAGGAGCATCATTATTGCTACAGCAGAAAATCATGGAATCAGCTGTCTCTCTATTGTAATCAGGTGTTTTAGAAATAGATGCTATCTTTTCGTAAATATTCAATATAAATATGCGCTGATTTTTATAATACGTTGAAGGTATTGATTTTGTTATTTGTTTCCAGTCTGGAAAATTATTTTGCAATAAATATTCTACGAGAACCGATTCAGCCTCTTCACATTCGGGGATTACACTTGTCAGTGATTTATATCTTACTATTGCCGCGAATATGGACTGCGTAAGAGTTACCTTCCCAGCAGACAAAGCTGCCATCACTCTTGCCATTGTCTTTCCGAGGCTTGCCGTTGTCGCTTCAATAACAGCTTTAATTTCTGGGTTGGACTCGTCGATATCTTTGGGCTTTAGCACGGAAGATACGATATTTTTGAGGACAGATTTACTTAAATTTTTTAAAATATCGGGATCTTCACCGTCCAACTTATCGAGAAGGAAATATTCTACGCTGAATTCATTTTTTTGTAAAGACTCTTTCACGACAGCAACCGCAGATTGTAAACGTGGTGGAATATCGTCATGCATCTCTGGAAACTTAACATATAAGTGAGTTTGTAAATCCTTGTCGATTGCTTTCCCCATTTTAGTCAAGAGGTTGAGGGTGTCGACTCGACGATTTAAAATATTATAAAATAACTCAATGAACGCATAGAAGACTTTGACATCCATGTGGTTGACAGGGACGTGTAACATTGCCCCCATAATATTGACCAAATCCTCTCTAAATTTTATTCCTGACCATATCATCTCCAATTGATCGTCCCCAATTAGACCCTCTTGTGTGCTGAGTCTTCTTTGTTGATGATCATGTCCGGTGTCACGACAAAAGCGTATTGTCGCATTACTTGTCAGACCATTGGGTCGAGGGTCACAAATGAAATCTGCAGGGAAGTCGGTTTTAAAATCCCCCTGAAACAATAATAATCAAAAACACACTTTTTCATTGATTTTATTATGTAAATGTTTTTGGAAATGCGAAATGTAGCAAAATAGTCATAAACATTTTAGGAAGTTCATTTTACGACCACGTTTTTTCTCGAACTTCGAACAAATATCTTGTGTACGAGTACTTTGGTTTTTGTTTCCTACTGCTCGCTTAATCTATTCCTTTTATCCCTTACTCCCACATATATAATCCCACAACGTGTGAACATGCATAGAAAATGTAATATATTTGGGAATGAAGAATCCCACATTATTTGTAACTTATATAGATTTTTAAATTTTAGATAAGCCTTAAAGAATTTTAAAATAAAGGACAAACACATCGAGATATAATCCTATTCTGGTAACAAGTCCTTAATCCAATTGCCTTGTGTTTCATCCGTTAAACGCAGTTACTAAAGCATTCCTTCGTGAAAGGTAGTGCATTCGTTCGTGGAAAGTAGTGAAAAATCTTTCAAGTTACCCCAGTACCGCTAGTCCAGTTTACTGCGTGTATGAATGACAACAATCTTTTCCAAGTAGACCGCCATAAACTTGAAGAATCCTTCATTAAAGTCTTATGTAACTTGATTATATTAATATTAATAACTTTATGTAATGACTTGTGTCAATACAATGATGTGTTATGACTCATAGAATATATAACAACAACGTTAATATTAAATGCATTTTGATGCAACAGTTGTTAATTAGCTTGGTACATATAAAAGATATATATAGTCAATGATAGATATTGTTTTACTAACTTGGTAAATTGCTTCTATTACTTATAGTGTTACTAATTAGTTGTTGGCACTTTATATTGCTAGTAATGAACATTAAAATCAAGGAGTAGAGAACCATTCAAATAATGATAGTTCTAACACGATCGGTATATAACGTGTGGTGTATATAAAATTAGTTGATGTATCTACTACAGTTCGGGTTTCGACATTGTAGTGAATTCGTCACCTCAGAAAAATGTATCATTTTTAAAGATACACTGAATTTTAAAACTCATTTTTATAAATCTAGAGACTATAATTTATTAAAATTTGTTTGCGCGTTCATCAGATTTATTATTAATTATTGATATTATACTGTCTTTTGAGAAAAGTGTAAATATATTAGTAGTATTGTTATGACAACAGTTTTAATAATATTTATTTTTTCAATACTTTAGCTTTTGCTAGCTATCTCAAATCTACAAATCAAACCTACCGACATCAATTATCGATGAATTTTCTTTAGAATTTTGTTCGTAACCCATAAACTGTTGAGAAAGGAATATTGACAAGATGTGTTCTGAGTATTGTATTATAAAAATGTTGATATTTATTTTGATCTCCATAAAATATTATCACATTGTTCTATGTTTAAACATAAAAAGTCAGAATCAGAAAATGTAAGTATGTATAAATGAAGTTAAAATTATGCTTCTAACACATTCAAATGTTTTATTGATGCTGTTTGTACAACAATATATGTAATTTTCTAGCATATCCTAACGCAATTGTATTTATTTTATGGAGTATTTTATCTCTTCAGAAAAGTATGAAATAAAAAATTGTTACCTGCTGCATTCCCCTTTTCCTGCACTTTTTAAATTGCAATTGTTAAGAGTCGAAAATAAAACCTAATGCTGTATTTCCAAAGGACTCGATCTTAAAAATTTCAAAAACCTTAAAAATGATGAGTGATTCTTCAAGTATCACAGTCTGGAAGACTGTTGATACGTATAAAGAAAACAATTAAGTCACTGAAGAATTACGTCTTCAAACTCTATGTCTCAAGGCGTTCTTTATATTTCAAGAAATATTAAAACTGTGCTGTAAAATTTATATATGTGTAGTGTCTCTCTGTGTGCGCGCGTAGCGATATATGATCGATCTCTAAATATATATATATTATTTCTGACTTTATACTTATGTATAATGCTGTCTCTTTACAGAAATGATAGTGTGAAATACCTCTAAATACTACGTATAATATATATGTTGTCAAAAATTGATTGTTGTTTAAAGTCAAAATTTGGTTGTACAGCCCATCCGTTGATTTAATTATGAATACGNGTAGATTTAGTTATGAATACGTAAACAAAAGCTCATTAATATCAAAAATAACTATACTCATCTTAGAACAATAGATGACAGAAGATTTCAAAAATTGATAACTTCAAATCTCCCAAACCAAAAGTTCTCGGTTTCTTACCCTTGCGTGGAGAACAAAGAACGTTGCGAAGCACACTGCAGTGAAAAATAGAACGTTGCTTCGTGTCAGATACATTCTGTCGCGAGGATGGTTTGTGCGAGAATAGAGTTCGTTTTTGGAACTAGCGATCTTATATAGGGCTGTTCATTTCCTCCCCTCACCACGGGTCCACGTGACAAGTCCACGCTTGTTTGCCACGCCTACGTGAACCAAATGAGTAAAAGATATGTATCTCTGACTCGTTCAGAGGTCTGATTTACTTTGGAAATGCGTTGGTTTTGTGAATATACCTTGCTCTAATCAATAAATACAATTTTTCTTACGAAGATATGAAAACGTATTTGAGATATTCTTTTCCTAGTGCCTGGAGTTTTGTTCATTTTGAAAGTTTCGAAAAGGTCTATGTATTTCGTAAGTCGGTATCTGAAAAATATGTCGGAGCAGATGAAATGACTTAAGAAGTGCTGATGATAACGATCTAGGTGAAGCATATCGTTAAATTATACACCATTCAACGGAAATCAATATATATTTCTTCTATTCTTCACGATCCCGTCAGGATTAGTTTTTTAATATACTTATGAATGTCATCATAAACACAGGATACAAACGTAAATCAAACCTTACACTCGCAACTAATGAAATTTTTTCAAAAACATTATTTTTCACTTTAAAATAAATTTAGGTAATGTTAAATTAATTTTATGAGTCATGCTCATTTCATATATATTTTTATGAATTTTAACACCAAACATTTTACAGGAAGGTTTTCTTTAATTAAGAAGCAGTACTCACCTTAATACGCCTTTCTGTCGATACAATTTCTATCGTATCAGGTATAGTATAGAGATCTCTGAAATAATATTTTATACTTTTACTTTCTGTATGAGTAAGTTTACTCAAAGTTACCTGTCTTCGATTATGAATGTGGGAGGTTTCATGTGGGAAAGTGCGACCAGGAACACTAAGTTAGCTCTCCTCGGAAAGTTGAACTATATAAGTGACAATGGTTTTCTGAACTAATAAGAATACAACTAAACTTAGTACCACTTGTAGAAGGCAATTTAAAAATTGTGGGTTTTTCCCCAGTATTATAATTGGACTCTTTTCCTTTCCAAACGTTTTATATCGCTCCCGCCGTAGTCCATCCGAGAAAAATAGCTAGATTTAACGTTTGAGATCTCCAACGATTCGTGCCTCCACCAACACACCAACATCAACATAGTGCAGAGAAACTTTCTAATTACAAAATAATGTTGCTGGAAATTATATGTCCAAGTAATGAGAAATGTCGGGATTGTATTAAATCTTCATGGATTGTGTTGCACAGCACATATTTCGCAAGTTTCTATGTAATGGTGTACTTACGTCTGGCATGGCGTTTTATTGGTACAAAAAAGATTTACGACCTGAAGTCGAACATGAGATATGGTAGTGGTGTTAATCGCAGCCCTGAACATAAACCAGAGGGAACACTGTTAGATCGCGGATCAGTGAATAAATGGGATGAATGACGGTGATAGAAAGTCGGTGTAAATTCCGCAATGTAGATTATGAACATTATTGCGGTAACATGAAAGTTAAATTCTTCAAGTATTGACTTCTATATACGTGCCAGAAAATAAATGTAAAATACAAGCGAATCACATTCTATCATCCCAATTCAGTTTATCCAATTTCTTTCAATCCAATTTATTGAAACACCAGCAATTATTAAAATTCATGTTTAATACTACTTTGTTTTATTATTAAAATATTTCTCATCTATACGCAATCTTGACGCGGTTGTGTACATTATATCGACTCAGGAGTTTCTCCAGTTATCCTGTGCCTCTTGTGTTACGAATTGACGGGGAGGTAAAGTAGAGCGTATTTGAGAGTAAAGAAGCTCATTGCGAACCATGTGGACAAACGAGATTTTTGCTACTTTTTGTACCATGTTAATCTTTTTATGTTAATCTTTTTGATAATACATAGTGATAATACTGGTTAAAATATGTATTTTTTCTCTAAACAAGTTACAATAATCTTTTATCAATACTCTAAGTAATCGTTTGGGTTGAATAATTTAGTTTTCGTAAGCCATTATGATATTATACTGCTATACTGTGAAGAGAAGCTGTACTGATGGCCTCAGTGTTCTCCATTTTTACCCATGAATACTTTGTAGTTGTAGTGTATTACCAGTTCATGACGTCAATCATTATATCGGCAGATCAAAACGAAAAATAATTTCTCAAACGCATATTTGAAGTGAATATCTTTCAACATGTTGCATGTCAACATAAATTACTTCCTGAATTCTAATCATTAACTTTATCTGAAATGAGAGGTCAATGGGTATTCTATGTTTTCTCTCCTCGAAAAGTTGAACTAAATTACGGCTTAATTGCACGTTACTAATCACACTGAATAAAATGTTTTATGTTGTTTAAAGAAGAGTCAATCAAGAATAAATTACTCAAAAAATAAACATTAATTAATAACTCAAATAATAGTGATTCTTTTATAATTTTGGTATATGAAACAATTATGCTGATTTTTATGATTTTTATTCTTGATAATTAAGATATTAGATTAATATGTGTTCTAGTATCAAGATGTTTTTTGTAAAATTATTATCTTTTGCCCCTTTCTGATATCTCAAATTGTGGTCGTACAACTGTGATTGTGTTTTTCTCTCAAGTACTCCCAAAAGCTGCCCTTTTGTTCCTCTTCAATTAGACTTTCCCCTCCCCCTCCCAACAAAAAATTGGAAGACACACTACTTAGGAGATTCTCAAAGAGTTTGGAAATAAAGTTCTTTTTTGCTTTCTTGCAAGTGAAATTTCATTGTATGTATGATCCAGCCTATACTCCATACTCTGAAATAAAAGATCTTCTAGCATAAAAAAGGAATTAAACACGCATTTGAACTTACGTAATGAGTTCGAAATCTTATTCATTCTCTCTCTCTCTCTCTCTAGAGAAAATGAAGTCCAAATACTGCTTGATTTGATTGATTTTCCTTTATGATAGAGTATATAATAAAAATTATTTTTCTTAATTTATAATCTCATATCCATGAATCTCAGTCAGATCAGGTGGAATTTAAACATATTAATTCACTCTAAGAAGTTGATTATTTATTCCAGGAGCTTGGTCAGGAAGACATGTCATGGATTTGTGTGAATGTTATGCAAGACCCGAGTTATGTTTTAGGCGCCCTACTACTATTAACGTCCATGATATAATTAAATAAATAATCAGAAACTTACGTCCTTTTATGGACGAATAATATTTATATAAATAAAAGGTCGTAACCCATAAAATAATTCATTATATGTTGTTTTTAATTATTTATTTAATGAGCAATGTAACTTGATCACGATTGAAAGAACATCAAATGAAAAGGGAAAAAAGAGAGGAAATATAACATTAAGAGTAGAAATAATTTATAAGGCGTGTAAACCGTGGCAATGGCTATGTGCTGAGAAAAATGATTAGAGAAATATATAAATAGAATGAAAAATCCCGTAATGTATCCTGTGGCATATTTAACAAATTTTTTATTTGTAATAGTTTCAATAAGATTGTTATTTAACAAATTCAGATTGAAATCAATTCTTTAAAATTCCTAGTACTTAATCAGGAAACCATAGTCGAAAAGGTAGAAGTAGTNGAGTTTTTAATTATTTGTTTAATTTAGGTACCCGTGGCTAATTTTGTTCCACTTCCTCCTCCAAATGAATTATAGGGTATAAACCTTGACTCTTCCCCCACCTCTTAACGTGGAATGTGATTTTCCTGTTTCAAAACTTATGTATTTCACTCAGTATATACTCGTTTGCATACTTTAGAAGTTCCGACTAGTTTCATTTTGGCTTTTGATTCTTGGGTTAAGTTCAGTCTTCACAACTGCATTCCGCCCGTCTGTAAATGAAATATTTCGATTTCCTGTTTTACATACAACTTTATTGTAACAATCGCATTGTACTTATTCAAAACTTTAATAATATGTTTCTATTGGACCTTTTGAAGAATTACGCCCATGACTGCAGCCTATGACGCCTAATGTTAGATTGGGTCCCGATGTTATGAGAGTATAAGTTTCTGTAATCCATAATCGACCACTAAGATTTAAACAAAGAAACAATTGGGTATTGCTTATTCCCAGGAGAATTTCAGAAAAGAGCGCCCCTAAGCGTTAATAATTCTAAGTTTGTATCCGTGATTTTCCTTCAAAAACTAGGACTCGATTAAAAATTAAAGAAATTATTAAAGGATTTTCTACCACATTATTTACGAAAAATATGTGACTCAAAATCACTTTGGCTCGGTTGATATGTAGCAATTGCTATATGGAATGAAAATAAACGATTTTCAAGATGTTTCTAAAATAAATATGTTTTATTTTAGATAACTTTTTTTATGCTCGGAAAATAATATTTCTTGTGTGAGAATCAAAATAAAGCATAATTAAAACTTAGTTGCAATAGAATATATTTTTCCACAAATCCTTTACTATATAAGATCTTAACTAGTATAATTCTTAAGCAATATTTGCTTTTTACGTTTTGATTCTTCCTTCAAAATTTTATCCAATATGGGGGATGGTGTAACGCCATTAATGGGGATGTCTTTTTCGATTTGTGCCTATATGCCCCGAACGGTATAGGAACGTTTCTACAGGCCAACATCGGGAAATGTTTTTCATATAATACTAGATCTGGAATTTCCTAGAACAAATTCCTGACCATTTAAGTTATTTTCTATATCTCACATTCACTTATCGGTGCGTAACAGGTGTATTAATTTTGATTAAGTTGCAACAATTCTTATACGACACTCTTCGTCAATTTGGAAACCATTGCATTGTCTGCACTGGCGATCGGGGTAAATTTTCCGTTAACTTGCCCTCAGACAAAAATGTGTGTTCTTTCGTGATAAATAAATCAATAATTTATTATCATGAGCGAAGTTAAAAACTTCGTATGACCTTGTGGATGATAATTAACTAATTTACTTTCCGGGAGCTAACAAGGTACTATCCTATCAATTCCCATCAAAGAGTCCAAAAGCAGTAGTGGTACTCAGTTCTGCACCCCAAAGCACAATCATGACATGGGGTTCCCTAAAAAGGAAAAAAATAAACTTAGACACTAGTTATAATATCTGTGGATGTATACACCGAAAAGTGTACATATGCGGAAAACAGGCTGATACAGTGGAGCATATACTATAAAAATGCAAGGTTCATGATGAGGAACGAGGAAGGTGGTTAGCAAAATTGATACGCAGAATTATATTCAACCCTCGATTTGGGGACGATTTATAGGAAAAGAGGGGACATACCATGATTTCGACGAATTTGCGACGCCAACGAAGGTCCGGGGCGCAAGAATGACAGTTTAAGGGCAATAGAACCAGTCGATCACCACGAGTTGGGGAGGGCTAATATATGAGGCCTTAAGGAAATAACAAAGAGGCAAATGAGAAGAGGAAGCAAAAGAACTCAAACATCACTGAAAAAACATCAAATGAAAAGAGAAAAAGAAAGGAAATTATGACATTAAGAGAGGAAATAACTTATAAGGCGTGTAAACCGTGGCAATGGCTATGTGCTGAGAAAAATGGTTAAAGAAATATATAAATAGAATGAAAAATCCCGTAATGTAACCTGTAGCATATTTAACAAATTTTTTATTTGTAATAGTTTCAATAGGATTGTTATTTAACAAATTCAGATTGAAATCAATTCTTTAAAATTCCTAGTACTTAATCAGGAAACCACAGTCGAAAAGGGAGAAGTAGACCTCCGACTTGAGTTTTGTTTTTCTGTAGAAAAATATAATTTTCCTGAGTTTGTTTGGAAAAGGTTTTGTGGCTTAGGAGATGTCTTAATAAATTTGTACATACATGCAGATTTTTGTTTTTATTATGAGAGAATATTTTATTTATCTCAAACTTTGATTTGATTAGCTTTGTCTGATTCTGTCTTTATGATTATTGTAATAGCCGCTCCCCTTTCACGTATTGTCGATTTGTTTCAGTTCGTATCTGCATACGTTTGTAGAATGCTTTGAAAGGTATTCAATTTAATTTCTACAGTGTACTCAAGGTATGAATTGATTTGAAGCATGACGTCTTGAAAGTTGATAATTTCTTCCGCATCGCAATCGCAATAAAAGATAGTTGCTCCACGCATCGTTTAAAGATTCGTTGGGGGGAATGAAAGAAAGGAACTATTTTATATGACTTTCATGATCCAAACTTTTATGTCCTACATGTTGTTTTTGAGATGCAAATTTCAATGTTTAAAAACGTTTTTAAATATATGATTATGTCTTATAAAATTATATGTTTAATTTTTATCTCTGAACTTGTTTAGCCGTCATGTAGACAGTTTTTATTAAAATTTTGATGAAAAATTGTTAACCAGGACGTAAGTATATGCCGTGGATGTAATACTTCTCTAAGTAACTAAGCTAGGGACTATCCCTCAAAATGGATCATAAAACAAAAAATAAAAACCAGAGAAAGACCGTTCAATAGGTAAGATGAAATGCAATTTGCAAAATATTTTACAAAAAGGAGTGATTTTATTTTTTTGTACACTTTATCCCGTTCACTTTTTTACATGGATCTCTCTACAGCGAAGCAGTTTTGTAAAGTGGACAATAAAAATTGACCAAATTTCTATTGTGTTTATTCAGAAAACATATACGTCTAATTTCTATAAATGTCTTCACGCCTAAGTTTCAAAAATTCTCAATTTTTTCTTTATTTAAATATTTTAACAAACTTTACCAACTATTCCAGAAAAACACCTTGCTCTCTTTCACAAGGAATTGTCTCGACGACCCGGGACGTCGTATGTCAAAGTTGGGTGCGCATAACCTCGTCTTTGTATGAGTGTTATGAGTCATAATGAGATTCGTTGCTCTCTTTTACGTATCGTTAACGTTATTTTCCGAATTATTTTGCTCGTGACAAAAGAAGGAAACTCCCACGACTCGCACACCAAGGCAACACGTTCGTTGCCTCACTCATACGTGCGACGTCCCTGGTTTCCGAGGCGCTCCCTAGTGAAAGAGAGCCGAGGTGAAACTCTTAAACAGATCATTTGATTTGGAAAAATATCGAAATTGCATATAAGATTTTTGCCATTTCTGCACGTGTATTTTCCGATTGAACTCCAGACAAAAATTGAAAAAAAATTCCAGTTTATTTTTTCGTTGCTTCCTAATAGCGTAGACACATGTCTCTGAGTGTGCTGTGTCATTGAGTCACACGTGTCTTCTGTAAACCTTAAAACGAGAAATTTTTTCGTAGTTTTGTGAATATTATTAAAAACGTTTTTGAAACTTTTTTTCACGTTCCTACTCTCGTATTATTTGATTGAGTGAAACGTTTAAAAATGCTTTCTTAATTTTTCATCTTTCGTTTGCTTTTTTATATATCTAAAGCTCATGACTCTTTATGTACTAAACCGTAAAACGTGACACTTTTTCGAAATTTTGTGAATACATTGAAAGTTTGTGTGAGTTCAGATTTAGCAGTTTAGAAATAAATTTTCCAATTGGTAGCAAACAAAATCCCAATTTTCTCTTCTTCTTGTGATTTTTATGTCATTGACTCATAACTCTGCATGTGCTGTGACAGAGAGTCAGTACTTGTGAACTCTCTAGAACATAACATGAGAATCTTTTTGTATTTTCCGAATAAACACACAAAAATCGTAAACTTCTTTCCAATTTAGCAATCTTTTTGGTGCTTGTTCATGTCGTCGACTCCGGACTCTTCGTGTGTTGTTGCGGAGCGTCACTTTGCTCCTCTCTAAACAAAAATATGTGCATTTTCTTTGTTATTTATTTGCAATGTTCGAAAATTCATTTGAAGTCATTTTCGGCCGTTTTGCACGTATATTTACAGAATACATCAAAAGAAAATTGTGAATTTTTTCCGTGAATTTTAAAACATTTGTGGCACATTATATTTCTTTGTATTTCTATACTAGTCAATTTTTTACAATGGTTGTATAGAAAATTGTACTTCAAATGGTTTTTTTACACCTTTTATTGCTTTATGATTTCATTTATTTTTCAAATGTCTAATTTGCATTATATAGAGACGTCTCTAAATCGATTAATTCAAATACGTATATGATCATTATCAGAGAAAATCTTTTTGTAATCGTTTTTTCTTTCTTTATAATACGCCGTCAAGTTTTCATTAGAATGAGCAGTAACGAAAATCAATTTGGCGTGTAGTAGAAATAAAATTCGTTTCAAATTTCGTCATGCGCGAATGTGGATTTTCCACTATTGATACCCGCCACGCATTCAATTGCAATAAATTTTATTGTATCGGAGGTACATGTCGCAATTTGAGGAAATAAGTCTATGTACTGATGAGCATTTTTCGTGCGCAGAATTACCTAATTACGGTTCTAGCTGCTATATCTTTTTTGTAATATTTTAGTGCATTATTTTTACCTACCCATCGTACGTGTAAAGCTTTTTTAATGCCTCACGAGCATATTTCTAGATCTTTAGAAATTGAATTACCTTCACGTCCAATTCGCGACTGTACTTACATTTTAAATTTATAAACAAATGTACATATATTTAAATTTTCTGTCAAATATGCAATACAATCTGCTTATGACCACATGGAGGACAATAAACTAATTTACATTTCGGAAGGAAACAAGGGATCATCCCATCAATTTCGATCAAGGATTTGGCGTTTCAGCGCACTCCTAAGATAAGAATAAAAATAGTTCGATTCATATTACAAATTTGTTGGTATTTAATAAAACACAAAAAAGTTTTTTCTGAAGTTCGCATTATTATCATACTATTGATTATTCGGAAAATATTGTTTATGAATCCTATGTATTAAAAATGACACTAAATTCGAGATTAATTATTTCAATAGACGCCGCAAGAGACTAGAGAGCCTGTTAAAAATTTCCGCCTCTACCCGGAAGAAAACCGGAGAAAAAAAGGGATCAGGATGGAGTACGACCAACTGTGTTCCACGATTTATTAGCTTCACTCGTTCTATTAGCTGGGTAGCCTCCGGAAGCAAGCAAGGGACCATCCCATCAATTTCGATCAAGAAAACTAAGGCATAGGCAGATTCAAAAATTTCAGCAAAAATTCCTTGATAAGATAAAAAGTTAGCTACGAGTTATAATACTAAAAGAATTAATTGTCATAATGTTTGTAATTTAAGAAAAAAAAATATTTTACATGTACAAATTATTATAAAGAGATAATCTAAATATATTATATTTAGATTATTTTGAGTATAGAGTTTACAAATCATAAGAATTGAAATAACACTAAATACAAAATGTATTGTTACAATGAACACACCCCTAGACAAAGCATAGAGAACCTGTATAAGAAATCCTCCTCTACTTCAAGGAAAATCCGAGTAAAACCCGGACCAGGATGGGGGTCCACGTACACAGTCGATATATATTCGAATAATGCGTAGCGAGGCGAGCATTCTTTAGATACTTTTCCGCTTCTCTGATACAATCGAACCAAAACAATCTATGTGGTTGTCATTGCTATAAGAAAGCGATTGACAGTGCTGACTGTCCCCTAATACTGCGCGTTTGATCATCCTCAGCTCAGCGAGGTGACTGAAGAGTTTCCCTTCGCATCACAGCGAAATACCCGCGTGGGTTATAGGATTTTGCTGTGCTTGAAAGGGTGATGTAAAAAAACCCAACCAAATACAATAGTTGACCCGTAAATGATAGAAGGTTCGAAAAACGTGGGTGCAATGTCTTGTTATAATATCAATAAATATAGATTAGATTTACAAATAATTGCACAATTACACAAATGAAATATTGATGTTATTCCTTTCGTAATATTTGTAAAGCGTCATACTAATTCATTTTCGGAGTCAATGCTATCACACAGAGGAATATCCCAAAAAACATACATTTATTCAGTATCCTCGAATAAAGATTATTATTAAATTAACAAAAGTTTATAATTTCAGAGGGAGACCAGGATAATACAAATTAAATTGTAAATGTAATAGAGAAATTGAAGGGAAAAGAAAGTTAAGTGTTCGAATGGAATGATATCCATACCATTAATTGCGTTTTCATAAAAGCTTCTTGTAATCATTGGTCGTGATTTAAACAATTATTTGTCCATTGTAATATTTTTAATTTTCTAATATTAAACTATGTAATTAAAAAAACAACGCGTACATGGCAACTTTAATATTCATAATAACATAATTTTATGTTCATATAGATTTTTATTCGTTTATGAAATAAATAAAACGAATAGGGAAATGATTTTTTTATGTGCATAGACAGAAAAAAATGTGTCTTGTGCATAGACAAGATGTCTTGCTTATTCACAATTTCTTTCTTGTACAATCTTAGTCATCATTACAACCCTAACCATGTAGAAATTTGGAGTAACGGTGTGTTTCAACTGTCGCAGATCAAGGAAAATATTTGGTGCTCAAAAGATATTTTTCACATAGTCACGTCAATTAAAATGTATAGTAATCTCGCTAATTTGCTCTGATAAGTTGTTCTTTAATATCCAATTATTTACCAGAATATTTGAATTAAATTTTCGTGTTCCCAACAAATTAATAACCATTATTGATCCGTATTATTCATTGACTAGTGAGGAAAAGACTAATGTAAATCAGTAGTCCAACAACGATAGACGAGGTCACTCCTGTTCTTTTAGAGGTGAGGTGCGTAACTTCAATTCGCAGACAAAAGGAAAGGCGATATGACTGAGAAATGGAAGAAGAATTTGTTCACATCTGATGTCTAGGGCGCACCGAGATGTCGTCTTTGTTCCTGGCAAGATTGGGTCATTTCCATGTTAAGTGATCTTTTCCAAGTTTGCGTAGCAGTTGGTCGTTTTTTTTAATTTCTCGACCATGCTGAAAATAGAGAGAAAATAAGTTTATTTTTGATAACATTCGATCTGGTGAAAATGGCAATGAACAGTGCGATTAAAGCAGGAGTCTCGTGTTCGATTCCCCGTTCGTCGCAATTTTCATCTGATCGAATGTTCTCACATATCTTCTCTACGTGTACGTATAAGGAAGAAATATACGCAAGTATATTTTTGTTTTAAGCTGCTCTTATCGAATAATATTTTTTGCACTGAAACAACATACCTGTATTCATTCTGTTCCAGTAGTATTGAATTATTGTATCATAAAAGGAAAACTATTATTAGAGAACAAACTTTATTTTTCGTGTACGGGGGTTGGTTTCACGTAGTGTTGCCACAGTGGAGGAAATTAAATATTTGTTAACGAGATACCAACATACAATGCAACATATCATATGAATATTAAAATTTGCTTCATAATAAACGTTAAATTTGAAAAAATGTCAAGTAAAACAACTTAGATCCAGAGTGCAGGTTAATTAATCTCGGCACCCCACTATAATTTTAGTCCATATGTCCAAATATACAAATTGACATACGTCTGTTCCGTGTATTCAAGGTTTTAAGTTTTCGGTGCCGTTGAGATGAATCAATACGTCTCCATGCTGCGCAATTATACAGTCAACATTGGAGATATACCATTAGCAACCATGGGCCAAGGAGTTGGAATGCGATGGCAGGTAAAAATAAATAACTACCGAAAGTGGTATCAACGTAGACTTCAGCGGTCGGAGTCAGCATGAACTTGTTTGTTCGGGACAAACCCCATCTTTTACTAGATAAAACTACCAGTTGCAAGATGCGTTTTTTTCGAACAAACAAGTTCATACAGAAAGAGGTGTTGAATTCATCAGTTATGAGACCACTGAAAAGAAGACACTGTAAACGCAAGAAAAACCTAACATGGGGTAGGCATTGTATTGGCTGCCAGTCGGACAGAGCACACACAAGGTGATGCACCTATCATCCGTCTGCTATGGCGTGAACTTTGGCCTTCTGTTCCACAGTTTACAGCATAAGCTCTCACAGCATAAGAAGCTAATGTACAAGATAAGAAGGGGGAAAATATGGTAGATGGGTGATGTCAACCCGTAAGCTTGTAATGCTGATTCGGTGTAAGTCGACAGACTCATCTGTATACTTTCTTCTCTGTACGACTTCCATTGACGATTTTCATTTTTATTACAATTCCATCGTCTTATATTAATTCATCACAGGCATATAGCGCACGTTCTTTTTTCAATGCCGTCTTCAAGTTTCCGACAGCGTCAGTATTCGATCCAGGGAACTTCTAAAGGCGCTAACCTTAACACTGAGTTACATGCAGAACATTTTTATTCTCTTGTGTAGTGCTGTTTAGACTTGGCACCATAGTAGTGGTACAATGAATAGTAAATACGTAAAACGGAAATTATCACTAAAATCTTGAAAAATATATCTTAAAAGTACCAAGA
>NNCF01126036.1:7585-22832 GCA_002313205.1 Laupala kohalensis | reverse complement strand
CATTTCGGTTAACTATGAACTGCTCATTTAACTTTTGTTATATTTCCAATAGCAAACTAACGCTTTAACGATAACGAGTTAGCTTTACGAGTAGCGGATTAACGGTTAACGAAGTAGATCTGCATTCCCACCTTGCCCACTTTTGGGACAACCACCTACGGGAATGCATGTCTCACACATGGAGAGTACAAAGAAATATTCTGCTGATATTGAGTAACTGAAAACATGGCGAAAGGGAGGAATTTCGAAGCATGCCAAAGATAAATATATGTACTTGTATAATTTTAAAACTTCGGTGATGTTTGCTGAGTTATTTATTGTATTGTTCAACATTTGATGACAACACGAAGCGGTGTTGAAACATTGGGAATAAATGTATTAACAAAAACGTATTATAATAGCAATAAACGTTGATAAATTGTTGATTAATTACTGAGATTTTGTCACCATTTCTCGCAGCGTTTCATCATAACTATAGATTGGGTACTCATACAGGTCATATTGGGTACTCATACAAGAATTAAAATGTATGAACAAATTGAACAATAATACTATACATGATTTATTGAATTTGCTTTGAGGTATTTTCTTTTCTAATTAACAACAGAATCTTGACTTTTTTTTAATGCCCAGGTTTAAATATTTTTTGCTTTTGGACCCGTGTTATTGATAATTAATGAAACTCTAGCACTCTCTCTTCTTCTTCTTTTATAATGAAAAAAAAAGCAAATCAAAAATTGCTAATTTAGTCTGATTTGTATCATTCAAAAATTATGACACTATGAAAATTGAAAAATTACAAAATATGAAAAAGAATTCATACGTACTTCATAAAAATTCGGTGTTAAAGAGATATTCTTTCAGAAAAACTATTGTTATTTCCCGCACCTTTCAAATGCTAACCGCAGTACAATGGAGTATTGCGGCTTGCATTACTTTCTCTCAGGAGATGCTGATACTTGTAAATTACGATGAAGCAGTGGAAGTAAACTGAGAGAGGATTTCTACTATGGAGAGTATTTCTGCATTATATATTTTAACTACTCTTCAATCTGAGGTGATACGAAAATAATATTCTACTACTATAAACGTCCATTGTGTAATCTAACTACGAGTATCTTGATCACTTGACGACGGCGTAAATCCACGTCGAAACGTAGTCACAAAATATGAAAATATTCGTCCATAAAAGGTCGAAAATTTTTAATTATTTAATTAAAAAAATATCGTCACTGAATAACATTCTTCTATACTTGTACAAGTGGACCCTCCGACGCCAATAATTTGAACCATTTTATTATCTTGCAATATGAAAAGTTTGGACGAAGTATTTACATTAAAACGATGGAAGTCAAGGAAAAATAGCAAACACTTACAACTTAAAAAGTGTTTTATAGTTCCGTAGAATTTCTTGTGGTGAGTCACGATGATTCATCTAGAAACGAAATATCAGGAAACTGAATCGAATGAAAACGATTAAGAGTATTGAAGAATGTGAGGAAGTTCGGAAGTGACACTTTATCAAAAGAAAAAAAAAGAAGTAAACTTCAAGGATGAAGGCAGTAGGAATTTACAAAACTGATCAGTCTTGTTCTAATAAAAAACCGTAAAAGAGTTATTTTTTACTCTTCTTGCGACACGTCTTCTATTGGAAAGAATAAATATGAGAATTCAAAAGAATATCTAATTACTATCCAAAAACTGTTCTTCTTTTGTAAAATAAAATATTAACTTCTTGTATCTGCAATTTCACGCGAAGGATACCTTGGTTGTATGGATTGGTTTAAAAAATTTGTTCAAAATAATTTCATTTGATGTGTGTCTCAGTCAAATAACTAAGAGTGAGTTCTCACCCTAAGTTTTATGTATTAAGATACGGTCCGCGATATTTCACAAGCGTTTTCATCTTTATCATATTTTTTACAAAGAAGGTTAATATCTCCTTCATTGCCTCGTTAACGTGAATTTCTGTTGTTTTTACACGCTCTGCTGTATAGTTCAAGATAGAGGTAATAAATATCGCCATACATAGTGACATTAATACATGCGTAGATCAGGTTGCATAATGGATGTTAATGTTCCAAAGAATTGTACTGCTTAATATAAATAACTAACAGTTGGATTCGGAATGCAAAAGCAATAATGTGTGTCACAATCTTTGCCAATTCATGACGTCAATGTTAGTGCAATTTCATAGGTGATTTGTGTAATATAATAGATGAAAAAAAAACTTAACCTACAACCAGAATTTACCTCCAGTTGTTGGTAAATCACCTTCTAACAATTGCCCAAACAGCCACCCTTACCTCCTAACCATGTTGATAAGATTCAATAGCACACTACATATCCCATTTACAAACAATACAATTAGTTAAGTGCTACGAGTATTATCCACCTCAAATTCCGTTCGTGAAAGAGAGAACATTTCAAACGGGATTGTCTACACATTTTAAGACTATCCATCCATCAAACGGTATAGACATGCATACCACAGAATCAGATACAACGTTTATGAGATGACAGAACTTCACAAAAAAATTCTCTGTACCAGAAACCCGGGAATATGGATTCGACGTATTTTTTGATTCTGAGTACGGTGCCGATGTCCCCAGAAAATTCCATCGCGCCATGAAAAAAAGAAAATTTTACAAGGAACATGGAGGTGCCCTGGTTGAAAAAACTCGAAGGAGAGCTAAAAGAACATAATTTGTTCTAGGATTCATTAAAATTTTAAATAAAATTATCCGGAGTTCCCAACTATTGAAGTTTAATGTTTGATGGAAACCCCGCACATGGTGTAATAACTCGGATCATCCTGTAACTTCGCCAGATGATAAAACAGAATACGACAAGTATAGTATCTTACAGAGACGGGAGAGCCTGATCGCTCATTTTTTGATAAATTTAGCATAAATTTCGCTTATTCAAAGATATTTATTGTGGCAATAAACGCGGGACAGTTTGAATTTAGTTTCCAACATATTTTGCTTTCTCAGTCCTGTAGGGTTTGAATATTCATGGCTAATTTCCTTGGAATATTTTATTGTTCTTTGTTATTTTACCCTCTAGGACGTGTTATATGTAAAATTGCAATATTTTCATTAAAACCTGCTGAGGTAATTCGACTATAACTAAACATTTAGACGATGGAACTTTCTGGGGACATCGGTATCGTTCTCAGCATCTAAAAATTCGTCGAATCCATATACCCGGGTCTCTGGTACAGAGAATGCTCTTTCTTGTGGGGCTGTATAATTCATTCCAAACAGTTTGTAGTTCACGAACCAACCACCGCCACAGCACCGCTACTTCGCCCGTCTACCACACCGCCGCAGCACGAACACTTTCCTCGTAGTCCTCAGAGCGGAGGCATTCGTCGTGGATGTCCTCAGCTATGAAGTCGTCAGTGGTGCTAGCTCTCGTGGTGGTGGTGGTAGTGGTGGCGTGCTTTGTGGAGATGAGGACACAATGTCCTGAGGATGTGACTGAGGAGACCATTCGACGACGCGTTCGTCGCGCTGAGTTGGTGTTCCGAGGACGGGCTCTGCCCAATGAGGATGTTCTGAAGGCGAATGTGACTCTTTTGGTAGAGGAAGTGTACAAAGGTGCCGCGCAGTTGTCGGTGGCACTAGGAGGCGTTCAGGATGCGTTAGATGTCAACGACAAGTGAGTCATCATTTGATGCAATAGAAATGTAATATCCCTGAATGCTTGCATAAGAGTCAATCTGTCGAAGCTGCCACTACAGCGACATGCTTCCGGGATATAATGAAACCAGAGTAGTTAGATAAGCGGATGTGCGAAATGTGAGTCATGCTACGTCTCGACTGAAGCATTTCTACTGCATCGCGTGTTGTGATTAGTTCTCGATGCCTTTGACGCGCCAACGCACCAATTCGAATTCCCAGTACGATGTACAAAATCGGTCTCCATGCGAGAAACGAACCAGCGATGTGTTTCCGACACCGGTCGTCTTTAGTGAAACGATCTTAAGGTAGCAAATTCAGATTTCTCGCAATAGTCAACACTGCACCTGTTGCCGTGTGAACATGTGTTTTATGTAAATAAAACTATCCTATTTCCTTCACTAAATATTAAAGAAAAACACAGCCAGGAAAATACAATCTTGAGTACACAGTCGGAAAAATTTACCGCGAATGATGTGGATGATAATAGCAACGTACAATCTGCATACGATAAGTGAAGATAGTAACTCATGTAATTTTCAATGAGAGAATCACAGTCACCCCGATTCTATTGCTTAAATTAGTGCCCTCATTTGCACAAATGCCACAGTTTGTCGTCGCAAAGCACATTGGGACAGCATTAAGTATACCGGTATTTACGTTGCATTTTGCGTTTAGATCATTAAGTAATAGAGAGTTTTGCATAACGTACACGCTTCCTAATGCATACGTTAGGTTGATGACGCTAACCGTGTACATGATGCAATCGATGCATTTTGCATAGCGTGCCTTCGAATCAAATCATAATATAAATTGTAAACTCAAACAAACCACTTCTATGCGAACTTACACAATTAAACTGTACTGTGAGTACGTCTGAACATGCTCATTCGACACACACAACCAACAAATCTCTCAGATACCAACATAACCTCAAATCCAAACCATAATATGCCATAACTTCCCTCACTAGCGTACAACTAACGTCATACGCATAGAGATGTAACGTAATTTTTAATCAATTTAAGTAATGTCTACATAAATGTTACCAAAAGCTTCAATTATAAAATGCAACAGATGAATAAATTTATTATATATCCTTCGTATCTTTAGTATTGTTATAATTATAGAATAAAAATATTTAAACTGGAAGGAGTTTCATGTATGGTACATCTTGTAAAAAAGTGTTATTTTTATTGTAATATCTAATTAATTACGTATGATGAATTTTGTAATGATTGGCTCTAATGACCTTGACGTTGACGAGCCCTAAAGCCCCCTTCCAAAAAAAAAATATGTAATGTGTTTTTCTCCCGTTAACAAGTAAACGCAAGAAAAACAAAACAGCAATGCGTTAACTTTTCCTCATAAGCAGCGCTCCATGACCCACTAAATTGAACAAAGTCCAAGTGATGACGTACGTCTTATGAGGGGATAAATACGCGGAGTGACAAGTTAGTGTTTGTCACTAATATGTATAGTATAATTATATATTTCATTACTCTCAGATAGAACAGGTTGTAATATCCTCCAATCTCGTTGTAACCCTGATGACGAAAACGTACACGTGTAGTAAATGAGATATATTTTTAAAAGACCTTAATATTGTTAATAATTATAAGGTTAAAATCAAAATTACGAAAGCAATCATCATGATTGTTATTTTCCATATTTCCATAAAAATCTGCTTACATTTGTTTTTACAACCCTTTACGATAGAATATAGCATGATGAGAAAAAAACAAGTGAAATTTTAACATATGTTGTAAACGATAATTGTACAACCGCTCAATTAAACTTGATATGTATTCAAGAACAGATGATAAACTTAATCTATTGGTAAGAATTTACGGTGTCTTATTTATATTGGTTTTGCCAAAGAAGTTTCAGTTCTTCCGTGTTTGGCCTTAAGTACATCCAGTTATAATTTTTTTTAAAAATATTTTGTTATAATCTTGATAAATAGAAAAAAACTGAAGTACGATATGATAAGCTATCGACAATTGAATACATTTTATAGCAATTTCCTTTCATAAATATTTTTCTTAAATGAGTTGAGGCTCACACGTCCTATTTTCCAAAATAATATCCTTTCTTCGGAATTGTATAAGAAGGATTTTTAATATATTCGTTTGCGATGTTTAGACCGAATAAGAAGAGTTTTCTGAGTAATTTATGTGTACAGAAACGTGTTTTTTTCTCGTGCGCAGGTTGGTGAGCGTAATCGGTTGGGGCGAGTGTCCTCCTGTGGCGCGACAGTCTGTGATGGTGTTCGCAGGTTGGGACCCCGTCGGTGAGCACGTGATCAGAGCCTCTGATCCTTCGTTGGATCCTCCCACCACGTGGAGGAAGAGGACACTGGATGTCGTGTGGGAGGGCGTCGGTGAGTATATTCCAAGTCATGTAACTTTACCGGAAATTATGCAATATGACTGTGTAACACGAATTGCCAACTTCTACGAATTCAAGATACGTACAACAAATTATTTACTATAGTCACAAAAGCATAAATAATACAAATAATTAACACAACAACGTGATATTCGTTACACACGTTCGATGCAGGAAGAACAGAATAGCGCCACAAGAGCAAGTGAATTGAATTGGAATCTGAGGTTGGCGACGGATTTAAGTTTTCACAAATTCGTATGTTCTGCCAACGTAACGCGAGTTACCCTCATGGACAATGTCAAAGTAAAAGTGTTGGCTACAAAGTGCACAAGCGCCATATCATCATCAAGCCAATTAGACTGACAATAAATAAATAGTGTATTGTGAAGAGAGCTGTTACAAACTGCCTATTACCACGATGAGGACAATAAAGTAATTTACAGCGACTAATATTCAAAAACTAATAATCACAGTGCGTTTCTGTTAATGATTTTTTTTAAGTTAAATTTCTCGAAGCAAAGAAACAGGATTCGTAAGTTTCGATGAATTAGTGCAAGCAAACTGAGAGAGGCATTCTTCTATGGAGTGTATTTCTACATGATATATTTATATTTAGGTTGAACACGACACTGGTAAGATGATCCCGATGAATTTTTGTCTCGCATTAACGGTGCTGTTGTGCCATTCTATAAAGGGTTGTATGTCTACAACGTCAGTAGAACTTGTAGACAAAAGCATTTTGTCTGTAACACATTTTTCAATGGGAACGAACGTACATTTTTGGTAGTTTTCAATAAGAATATAGAGGGATTCCGGATACTGGTTACTACGGCGTCTGAAGAAGCATTATGGTGTTCTAATTTACATTGAGTCTCCAGGGCCAATATTAAGTCAGAGGTGCCAACGCAACGAACACAATTCCCTAAGGGGTAATTTTTACTCTCCTGTCAAGGAGTCAGTTAATACTTCGACAAATAGGAACATTAGGATGCTTTGGCAATGTGTCGCATGTGATGACAAGGCCGCATTTTGGTTTCAGGGGATGAGATTATGAGGGCGCAGAAAAATGTTTCGCCTAGGGTATGCAAAACTTAAGGCCGGCCCTGGATATTCATCGCTGGGTTCAGATTACGTCTTTGTTTGCTCTGGAGGCCAAGGTATCACGGAATTCCGTGGCCTGTGTGAAATTGAAATGCTATAAATGGAAAGAGAATTTTAAGGGGAAAGTTTGACTGAACAATCAGAGATTGATGAATCAATAAGGCATTCTTTTCAATTTTTATCCCATCGTTCATTTATATGTTAAACAAAATGCATTTGCTTTTTAACGCTGATGTCAATTATGAGTATACTTAATTTAGAAGAATGAAATTAACTTCTTGTTTTTAAGGTTGGGGGCCGTGGAGAGAGTGGAGCGCGTGCAGTGCGTCGTGTGGCGGTGGGCACCAGGAGCGCCACCGTCGTTGCTCTGGGTATCCACGTTCGAGGAAGAGCTGCAAATCAGATGGTTACTCTGCGCAACGACGTCAATGCAATCTCTTTGCGTGTGAAGGCGCCTTGTCGCCGATGAGCGTCGCTGGAAGCCACAAGAACCTCGGAGGGGGAGAGTTCTTGTCTCTTCCAGTGGAGCAACTGTTCCCTGGAGGACTCGTCATCAAGAACTTTGCTATTCTGAGCACATTGCGATTGGATCCCACGGTGAGTGCAGTGGAAGGAATGATTACCAAGATTCCATGTTTCGAAGTTCCTTTAATGACGATTCAAATAAATACATATTTATGATTTGATACGAGTATTCTACTGCAGACTTGGCCTTCTGTAGTTGCGTTGAAGGAAAAATTAAGACGGCAAGCCGAAGACCCATCTCGGCTGTGATCATTGATTCTCTGACAACCGCCAGTTGGCATGTGATTAAAAGAACGATCCTCATTGGTTACTTGAGTGGTCAAGTGAGAACTTTCATTTTGTTGTTGTTCCATTTAATAGTGGAAAACGGGTGACGCGTAGTGGGGTGAGCAATGTGTTTGAGTTGTGGCGAACAGAAAGAGGGTGGGTGAGGGAGTTCAACAGCAAGATTCCCCGCTTGCGTTTGAGAATATTTTCCTTTAAATCATCGTCTTCATTTATGTATGTATGTACATACACTACAATAAAATTAGTTGCAATGACGTCTTATTTTAATGTTTATTTGTGATAACCTGATGAAATTTTATGCTCTTTTAGAACGCAAATTGATTTCTCATGGTAACCTCGGATTAACAGCCAGAGTCTCGATCCCGAGCAGACCGATGAAGACGGCTTCCATATCGCCTCATGTCTATGTCATTACACATTAGTATTACAAAATCTTTACCACGGGTTTCTCTTTCGTTAAACGGAACACAATTAAAAACTGTTTGTAATACAAAGTTTTAGGTCTTCATATTCAAGACAATCTCAAATGGAATTGTCGCGCTGATAATCTTAATTCCAAATTAAGTAAATTGTGTTACGCTTTACGAATCTTAGTTAATACTGTAAGTCCATATATTTCCCGTTGCGTATATTTTGCAAATGTTTACTCCCATTTGCGATATGGTGTTATCCTCTGGGGCAATTCCGGACAGAGCGTCCAAACTTTCAGAATTCAAAAGGGGATTGTTCGGATAATTTGTAAATCTCACCCCCGAATCTCCTGTGAACCTTTATTCAAGGAACTAAATATTTTAACACTTCCCTGCATTTATATTTATGAAACGGTCGTGTTTGTTAAGACCGAATTACTGAAGAACCTCCCTTCTTTCATACAAGATAATTTTGTTCACGAACAAAATANAAATTGAATCTCTTCAAATCCGTGGTTAAGGTAGTAAACTCGAAAATTCAAAATTTAGTTTATATTGCGTAAACTTGTTATTATGACAAGTGGACAAAGTTTCATGACCTAAACGAGAATAGTTTGTGAGTTATTGCAACGTTAATTTAACATGGTCTCTTATGGGATTTCACGAATTTTCAACTTTAACTAGAAAAAAATTATACAAGCAAATGTAGAAATTTCTTAAAACTTTTCGAATTGTTCACTGGTATTCTGAAAGTATGAAAGCCATATGACAATCATAAATCACGGATTCTAAAATGAGATATTTCATAAAAAGTAAAATGAAGTCAGGATACTCGAGATTACTGTAGTGAAACATCACAACGCCACACCACATCAACCGAACCACGTATTTCGTCTTTCACCACCAGAGTGCGAATACTAATGCCACGGCCTTCTAACTTTCCCAACACATGGAGCTCAAAGAGACGAGAGCATTGATGTGTAGTTTTTCATTTTGTCAAATTGATAATGAAATAAATTACTTGGAGCTATATTTTGATGAAATACTTTTTCAGAGTACTTTGCCTTTTCACATAAAACAAGATGGTGTTAAAGACATTCTACGAATAATCAATGTAAGAAGTAACCTCATAAACTTTCATCCACTTACGCGTTGCTTACAAGTAACAAGCTCAGCTTCGATTTACAATGCCACCAACTTTAAAATGTTAAATGCAATTTTGCCGCGTATCAAGTGTCAAATAACACGAATCATTTTAGTTCGTAATTTACTAAAATTCATGGTTTAATACATGTAACATATCCCAAGCAATCTAATAACTTTAAAATAACTTTTAAATAAATATTATTGTCATAGAATGGTATCTTACGGCGAACTTTAATTTTTTTTTTCTGTAAGTTACAACCCAGGTACAGTCACATTAAAAGTTTGAAATTTCGAACGAATTATATTTATCATTTACGACCATACGCTCTAACGGAAAATGTTTAAACATACTTCTCAAGCTATTTTTAAAAAAATACTGAATGAGCGAGTAATCTTGTTANTTGCAGAGTGAAGAACACGGCTTCGCTTGCAGAGGCGCTGTGTTGACGGTGAACGCTCTCCAGAGACGCCGTCACCAGCCCTTCCTCTCCCTGGAGGTGGCATCTCGAGCGCTGCGTCTGGTGCACTCACCGGGCGGTGGCGACACGGTGCTCGACGCCTTCCAAGTCCTTGCCTCGCTCGGTGACGGGCACTGGCATCGCATCGCCTTGGGGTATCATGTCATTTGTGCAATTTCCACTTCATCAGGATTGTTTATGTTGAGATGTTTTCGAAATACTCGGACATCCATTACAATCCTTCCGCATGTTCTTCATTTCACCTTAAAAGAGCGAATTTTTTTTCCTTTGGATAAAAGTCACTTAACTCTCCATGGAAGACAATGTACCAAACGTTTCTTATATTTCCATGGATATAATTTTGAGAGAACAAAAATCCTCGTGTTCCATGAGTATTTTTGTTTGTTGACGACTGTGGAATGTCTTAGTTATTATTTATAAAGAGTGACGGTATTATTGCAACCAGAATATTTCAATTACTTCTAAAAAACGTAAAAGATCGTGGAATTTTATTTATAAAATTATTTTTAATAAAGAGTTTTATTACTACTTAACATATTGTTCGTGATTGTTTAATAATAAATAATTATATATTTATAACATGATCGAATGCATACATGTTTACTATAATGAACATTGTCAAAACAAACGAAAATATTCAGAATTTTTTTAATTCAGGGATATTCATGCAGGTTGATTCGATTACTCAAATCAGTCTGTGTAATAAGGTCGCTTTAACTCAGGTTGATTCAATATCATCTAATGCTTGGAAAATAAGGAATTCATGTGGGTTGTTAGTTAGTGCTTCTCGAAGTTGAAACGCGTTTTCCTTTATGCTTTTTGTTCCCGGGCAACTTCCAATAATACACCTTTTCATATTTCTGTTTAAATGTCGGGTTTATGTAGACAATGTACGAATTCGCATAAGTGCTTCTAGGAGCGGAAAATGCGTTTGTCGCGGAATTGGATTTTAATGGAACCGGTGTTGGGAAATAACATTGAAGGGAGGTGAATCTACGAATTTCAAGTGGTTTGTTCTATCTGCCAAAACATGTTAAACGACTGCCAAATGTAGTGCTTAACTTCCTTTGACATTCTTGGAGTAATAGTTACATCCCGAAATTTTAATGCTTCTACAAAAGTTGAACGATATTATTTTTCAACAGTTTCAAATAACATTTTATTTGAGCTGCATTGATTCGCTTCGGAAGGAATTTTTTAATAAAAGGCACCATAATTCTGGGTAAGACGGCTCCCACTTTGAAGGCTATCTGTGGCAAAAATGAAATAATTAATCAAGCAAACTTAGAAAATTCATTGCGATCCATCGGCACCGAGTACCTTTTCACCCAGCTTTTCTTATGTAATTAATTCATTGTATTGACCAAAAGCAGTTAAGAACAGCGTATTGCAACGTGGAAGGCAATAAGCCAGCAATGGATCGTCCTATCAACTGCGATGTGCATGTTCCAAGGAAAACTCGAGTATGGATGAGGCTACGTGTATAACAACGTCGATGTTGAGAACATATAAAGAACACTTCTCAAAAGCGCACATTTCTCTGTAGCGAACACTTTTTCATTCCCCGTCCCACTTGTAAATAGATAAATAAATTTATTGTGAAAAAGGAGTTACAACCTGCGTATAT
The DNA here is from genome assembly GCA_002313205.1 of Laupala kohalensis. NCBI lineage: Eukaryota > Metazoa > Arthropoda > Insecta > Orthoptera > Trigonidiidae > Laupala > Laupala kohalensis. The sequence continues at coordinate 11,179 of NNCF01126036.1, read as the reverse complement.
TCAATGTAAGGCAATAAATTAACTTATTCTTTTGAAATGTGGACACTGTCCATAAAGGAAGTGCAGTCTTTGCTGCGATTTTCAGTCGAGACGATTCTGGAAGAAGAAAATGAGCTAAGAACGGTGTCTTTGGTTCTTCTAACATTGACAGACACTTCTTCAAATTGTTTGTGGGAGAGGGAGTTGCCAGTGCACTGGATTAGAACGCATTTGAATATAACTTCTGAATGTTAAACTATTATTTATAGAAGTGAAATGACAATGGTGGGATGAAGTGCACCAGGAATAACAACATTTGATGAAACACACTAGATATAAACTTGTATATACAATATTTAATACACAGAAAGAGGGTGGGTGAATTGCACACTCGACACATCTATTTACAACTCAACAACCTTTTCAACGATTTATTCGTTAAAATTAAAAGAATTGGTAAAACGGGATGAATCCAGTAGGTTACCAAATCATACCCCGTGACCGCTGATACTTACACTTATCTCTAAATAATGTAAATAACAAATTTGCCAATGCTATTTCGACGTGCATCGACGATTATTTTTATAACAGTTCTCAGTTTCATAACCAATCAAAACTTTCATTCGAATCCCGTAGAGAAGAGAGAAAGGGATATGATCGACAAAGAAATAAACCAGACCTTTTTCTGTATGTGGAAAAAATTACTTACTAATAAAATAATTGTGGTTAACATAAAAGAACCCTCTTAAAGATGGCAACGAGAAATGGGCTGCCCACTTTATGATTTTGGTCACAACACAACATGTATACAGCGTAGCTCCACCCACAATAGGATGTAAAGTATCCAAAGCAAAGATAATGGCAATACTGACTCAGCGGGGGCAAAGGTGATGGGACAGTGAAATAAGGAGACCGCTTCACACTTACTGATAAGGTGGTTTTCGCCTTAAAAAGTGGAAATGGTTCAAGCCTAACACATCGTACTTTATGGGATTAAACTTTAATTGGGTACGAAAGAAGACTATATGTGAACGAATATTTGCAGATTGATATGACACACACAAGAAATATGTCCAAGATGATTGAAACGTGACGGAAACATGAAATTTCGAAAACATTTGTTGTAAAATAATGTGCATAATGGAATTCATGCGAAAATAATAAATGAGAAATGCATGTAATTCAAAAAACAGAGAAGTGGTTATGTAAAAGAAATCGTGTAATGACAATGTTTGGTGAGAGGGGAAGATAGGGAAAATATAAATTAAAGAAGAAAGAGGAGTCAGCGTGACTCGGTGGGTAGAGCGCTGGGTTGCTCGCTGGATGGCCGGGGTCCGATCCCCAGGGATTTCTGTACCACACCCCAGCATCCCGACTAACTCCCAGGACTACTGTATAATGAGTACCGAATCTATCCTGGGATCAAACCGACCAGAGCGAGCTGCTGGCCACATCTCCTCCTCCTAGTGTCGAGGCCAAGAAATATCGGAGCTCTACCCTCCGCGAACCCCTTGGGCACCTTCGGGGTCTGTTGTGGGTCACTTTGACTTTGACTTGAAAAGAGAAAACCGCAAGGAATTTGACGAGGAGATGTTTGATGTTTCAGGTTGCGAGAGAATGCGGTTGAGAGCTTCGTGGATTGCGAGAGTGCGAGGAGCGATGCGATAAGGATGGAGGCCCTCGACATCCCTCGCGACGCAGACATCGTCGTGGGGTATCTCTTCCAGGTCAAATTCTCTGTTTGTTTGGATTAAGATTATATGTGTTCTGTGTTTGATGTTACACGGGATCTTTATCATTTTGAATCTTTAGTTCATTTGAAGGTGGATAATAACGTACTATTAGATGTGATGTTGACTTGCCAATTGCATTTTAAGAATTTTTCTTATTTTTTTTTAATCCTTTAAGTTGGGAATATGATTGAATAAATTTTAAAGTTTAATCAACTAACGAGTCATTGTTTGTTTCTTTGTTTCCTTTGAGTTTTGGTAGGAGGAGGAGGTTGAGAGTTTTAATTCAGTTACCTTTCATTTTCGTATCTGAAATACATTCTTATTTTTGGTTACTTGTTATTCTATTTACTTACAATTACTTCAATCGGAAACTAAGACTATTCTTGAAACACAAGAAGATCATCAGGGTATCGTTATTACTTTGGCTCTAGTTCCATTTCTTCTGTTTTTAGTGTCCGACGAAGAAGGCGATATGGTTTCTTCTGACTCATGTTTCAGTAACCGACTACATTTTTAAACGTTTTTCACTTAAAACAAGTAGACTGTTGACAGATTTTTAAACTCAGGAAGGTGTTTAAACTCTAATGACGAGCCCTAAAGCCCCACAAAAGAAATTAAACTCAGGGAGCAGAATTAGCAAATCTAACAAAATTACTGTAATGCATATATTTATTACACTTTTAAAAACTTATTGGTTCTAATCGTATGTCTAACCTCCAGGAGTTAAGTTCATAACTTGTATGCTTCCATTAGTATTATTTGGATGTATACTTGGAACTCGTCGTACTCTTCCTTTCGGCGTATGTAATTGTAACGTCGGCGCCAGTACATGCCATCAACTTGCGAAATATTAATAGCTCTTTGTATTTCCCAAGCCGGATGCTGTTAAGAATATTACAATAAGTGGCCGGTAAGCATTAAGACGGACGTGCGACGAGTTTTCCGTGTGGAGGTATTGTTCGAACGAACACCTTTCATCTTAAGGAAAGTATGTACCAGTGTATTCGAGGAATGCAGTCGGCGACGTTGACCCACAGGGGTTCAGGTGTACCTAAATTAAAGACGAATTCCACGAAGAAATGAATGAAGAACGAAAAGGGTGTTTGCGAGGCGCCTAGGTGACGCTCATGGCGATTCGTCCTCTAGGGCGCGTCCTCTGCATTCCTAGAAGCAAAAGGGGTGACACAAAAAGAGTGCTTGCGCGGTGGTGACGAAGACGTGGTTATTCGCTGATCACGTGACGTCTGGTACAGTATACATTGGGAGGAGTGAAGCTTCTCAGGGATGCTTTACAAACGAACGTAGAGATCCGTAAGCACGGACAAGTGACTGTACTAAGTTTAGGTCGTGGATACCAGATGTTTGTTAAAGCTGCAGCGGTAGACTTAATGAACTCATTACTAAGTGCGAGGGTCGTAACTAGTATCAGTTAGTTGTTGGGGAAAAGCAACTTATCTTTTCGAAGGAACAGATAACCTGAGGGCTTTTTAAATTTTAGTTGTCTTCAACTATATTTTACAAAATATAAACAATGCTCTCTGACAGCTTTACTTGTCTAATAACAGATTATTAGATGTATTAATGATTTTGGGAGATTGTGTCTGTAAACAATTCACATTTGATGTAATTTGTAATAAATCATTATTTATTATTATTACACGTGAGTTTGGTTGCTCGGGAAACCAAGCTGGTGGCAGCGACAAAAACTACCATAGGAATTTTGATATGTATGTGGATCCCGCTTCTACCAAAAAAAATAACAACACATCAGGGTTTGAGTTGTGATGTTACAGTAATCCTCCCAATATTTTCCATGTATTCCCCTCCTCTTCAGTTGCTTATACCACTCTACCCTTTCTGCTTCTGTTATCGCGCATTTGTG
>NNCF01126035.1:892901-918415 GCA_002313205.1 Laupala kohalensis | reverse complement strand
ATATAAACATTTTACATAAATACAAATGGTTAATAACAATTAGAATATTTATAAATATTCTACCCTTATGAAGCTTGGTTCATAACAGTAAGTTCAACTAAGAACGTTATTCATGTTTAAGTTTCCTTTCGTTATCTTTGTATTCAAGTAAAATGTTAGATCTAAAATTACATGAATATTTTATTTAAATATTGACAGTGCTAAACGTTTCATTTTTTTAATGATCGTAATGTAAGTAACGTATAGGAGGACATGAAGGGTACATCACAATTCATTTCAACTTCTTTCATATTGAGAGATACAAAATAAATAAATTATTTTCGGTACCACTAAAAGTTCACTCGTTTTTAATATTATATTATGCGTGTTTGTATTGTAATAAAACGGAGGGGGATGCTGAAATTAATAAAATTATAAATAAGGTAGTGGTTAACACTTACCTTAAAATATAAACCCTGGCTAGCACGTTCTAATTGATTTCTTAAGTGTTATTTAACTAAGTGGGAACAACACTCTGAGTCCCTTATCTCAGAAGGAAAACGCATAATAAAACAAATTGACTGAATTGTTTATTCACAATATTTACAAATTGACTTAAAACTACCAAGCTCACACTCCCAATATCACACCAAATAACCCAAAGAAATGACAAAAAATCCCTAGAAAATAAAAAAAGCCTGGTATTAATTACTACCAGTTAGTAATAACCTTTACAATTATCAATGAATTTAATTACTACTGTCATACTCGCTCATCTTCTTTATGCTCTCAATATTGACACAATTCCAAAAGTTTTGAGCGTGGGCCTTCATCATTTTAATTCGTAGCACACGGTCTTCTTGTTGCTGCTAATAAATCTAAGACTGGATGCTACCAGTGTTTTCAGGTTTCCTTAGCATTGATGTCCATATCAGTTCAAATAATGGGTGCGGAGGTACACACCCTTGAAAACAGCCTCAGCTTGCCCGTTTCATCCTTCCTCGTCAATGCCAGCCTACCATTCAGTAGACCAGCCCCGCGGTTCCACGAAATATCAACACCAGCTGGGATTCCCCCGTCTTCGGAGTCGCAGCGTTCACCGCCCTCGTTCCGTTCATTTTTAGAAGAAGTTCGTTCAACTTCACGCAACGCGATAAAAATCTTTACTACCGCCACTTCTTGCGTAACAAAACTGTTGAAATCCGAATAGCTCTCGGATAAGTCCCGAAGTTAAACTTTATGAACTCTAATATAACATGATGCTCCGAATGACTGATTGAGCGCAAGAAAACTGCTAAAATGAGCATAGCATGATACTTCGAACGACTGACTGCTGTCTCGAGAAATCGAAAAAAAGATGATTGAATGATATTTCTCGAGAGAATCTCAATGAATGCTCTTAGTGATCCTGGACTGCCTCCGCGTCCTGCTTTTATCACCTCCTTCCCCACTCTGTCCCTCAGAAGCTCGCTCACGTGATTACAATTTTGAAAGCCATGTGACCATGTTTTCCCAATACTGTTAAATTTCCACCCCACGCGCAGCTCGTATAATTGGGTGAATTTAGATGACGAGTGCAAGTTCCTGGCCACTCAGAACGTGTCTTTTTGGAAAGTTTCGTTACCTCAACGGCCACGTCTCTTCCAACCGTCTCCTCACTTCAACGTTTTTTGGAATACTACAACCTAAATTTGGACGCTTTCGACCCTTTTACCGCCACCCTTGTCTCACACCCATCTCTTACCAACCGCTCTTGCATTCCGAGCCCGGCCTCGGCAGTGTGTGGATCGCTCCGCGTTTCCCGCGCTTTCGGTGCTGTTCGGTGTCGTCAGGTGTTTTAGCGATCGTTCCATCTCGGACCACGTGGTCCAGCGGCGCGCAGTTTGAACCTTCGGGATAGAACTTGCGCGTTTAGTTGCAGTTTTTACTGCAACACGTGGCCGAGGCAACCCGTGTCGTGCGGGTTGCATTCACCTCGTTGCGCGTAGGCGTTGCCTGCTTTTCTTGCTGCATCTTCTGATGCAGCAAGTCCAGTGGGTGCGCTTTTGCGTTGCGGGTGTGATAGTTGTCGAGTTAGATTTAATTTTTTAAATAAATATCGCGATAGCGACAAAAATTGATCCGTCGGTAATCGACGGCTTTCTTCGGGTCGTACCCGTAGAAGCGCCGACGAGTACGGGCAGTGTGGACAGCGTGTCAACGGAGAAGCCATCTACCACCGCGGCGGCGAAGTAGTCGCCGGCCAAACGACGCCTGACAGCAGTGAGATCGCTGCGTAAGCAGTTGCTGGGCATCAGACGGCAGCGTTTGCAGACCAATCCAACAACTTCACTGATGGCATCGTCCGAGAGCTGTGAACTCTCTTCCACTGTTCAACTTTCGGGGTCGTCTGGTCCATCGACATCGACCAAGCCTGCTGCCACCAGCTTTCTGTCGCTGCCCGGTAAGTCCACGGACAATTTGATATCTATAAAGTCTACGCCCAAGTGTATTACTAGAGTTATTCCGACACCCCGCCCTCATGATAAGATGGAGTGCGAGGAGGGGTTTACACAAGGGAAGAAGATCTTTCGCCCCAAGCCCGTTCAAGAACGTAGGCTTTTAAATTTAAAAAACCGGTTCGCTCCCATTAGCGCAGCTATTACCACCGCTTAAAAGGCTACTACTGATGAGGAGAATAAATCTGCGAGTGAGAAGAATGAATCTGTAGGGCCCACGGTCGCTGCTTCCGTACCCGCCGCCAGTACATCCGGTTCAGCGTCAACGACTGAGAGTGTAGGGAAAGTTGCTTCCACTCCTGCTCCTAATTCCTCCAAAACTTTGACCCCTCCTGCCACCAACACCGAGTCTCGGAAACAAGGCTACGCCGGCAACGGCCGCCGGGGCGGGGACATATACGTAGAAAATGTCCTCGACACCCGGGAGTTCCTGCGAGTTTTGCAGGCCAGCTCCAAATCTAAACTAACGGGTAGGAACACGCGCGCGCACTTTATTGTGCACGTCGCCGACTTCCCGGATCACCAGGCGGTGGTCCGGAAGCTGACAGCGTTAAAGAATGAGGACGCTAACACCTCATTCTTCTTTCACCGTATGACGCAGGAGACGTCACCGCCTAGTAATTCGGGGCCTTCAGCCGAATGAAGACCTCGAATCACTTCGAGAAAATATTTTGAATCAGGGGTTCCAGGTATTCCACCTATCTGAACTCCAACGTAAAAACGGGTCCGAAGGCAGGATTCATCTGGGACTGTACGTAGTGGAGCTCGCGCACTCCGCCGTAGAACATTTTAGAGAAACCGTCCGGTACTTGGGTAATGTGCGGGTTACGCTCGAAGAGTGCAACTGGCGTGAGTGGATCGCTCACTGCACTCGATGCCAGGCTTGGGGTCACTCTCGCAATCACTGCGGACGTGACGTCGTTTGTCCCCTGTGCGCCGGCCCCGACAGCCTTGCACAGTGCTCCCCACGACCAACGCGACTCACCTGCAACAATTGTGCTGGTGAACACTGCGCCTCCTGGTCGGGTTGCCCGGCATTTCTGGAGCTGAAGAAACGTCGCGCTGAGCAGGTCGCTCGCGCTCAAGAGCTAAGCGCCAGTACACTGGCTGCTCGGAGGACAAACATTTTAGCGAAAGGAAACGTGACAGCTGCACCATCCCCGAGGCCGCTGTTGGCGTCCTTTGCCAACATCGTGCAAGGGACCACTGGCACTTCAGCTCCTTCAGCACCTTCAGCTTCGCCTTCTTTTGGCAACATCTCCTCTTTACTTCCTAGTGTGACAGCTGCAGACCATCAATCCTTAACTGAGGTCTTGCAATTTCAAAAAAATATTGATCTTCGTGCTATTTTCGACGCGATCAAACTTATTCTTCCTATTCTTTCAGCCCCTGGCCCCTTCCTCCCCAAGGCTCTTAACGCCTTACAAGTTCTTGCCCCCTCTTCTAAATGGCCCCCAACTGTAATACCTCCTTTGCGTCGTGGAACTGCCACGGCATCTCCATCTTAAAGACCGCTGAAATCCGGCAATTTCTCTCTGACTTCTCTATCCATGTCCTTCTCCTACAGGAGACATGGCTTACTCCCTCTTTTAAATTTTCTCTTCCGGGCTATCACACTTATCGTGATGGTAGACCCTACGCTATACAAAATCTCAATCCCCACGGCGGTACAGCCAACGCTATTCGCAAAACTATTCCTCATACTCGTCTTCCAACTCCTCCTCTTACTTCTCTTGAAGCCACGGTCTTGGAATTTGGCACTTCAAGGGGCCCAGTCATTCTGGTGTCTGCGTACCGGAGGCCTAAAAAGACTCTCGACAGTGCGGACCTTGACTCTCTTCAGGGTCTGGGTAACTGCATTGTCATCTCCGGAGATCTGAACTGCAAGCATACCGACTGGAATTGCACAGTTTGTAACGCCGGTGGTAGGACTCTGGCAATCTACCTAGCACAACATCCCAATCTCATCCTCCCTCCTCCCTCTGGACCTACCCATCTAGTTGACAATGTTCCTCACGACATCCTCGACATTGTCCTTCACTCCTCCAATATCCAAATCACCACTCCACACCCCCGGTTCGAGCTAACTTCGGACCATCTCCCCATAGTTTTCTCCTTGTACCTCGGCCCTTTCCTTCACGATTTCAAACCTCCCCAGACTATCAAGGCGGAATGGAGAGGGTTCACCTCCCGGCTTAGCCACTTACCTCACCCGACGACATTGACCATGCCATCTCGCATGTTACGAACCACATACTGACTAGTTTCCGACAATACACAACATTTACACCTATCACTGCCTCTCATCCTGACACTCCCCCAGACATTCTTTGATCTGGTGCGGGAACGTCGCCGTGCACAACGGCAATTCTACCGCACCTGGGATCCTGCTGACAAGGCCCATTTCCTCCACATGAGACGAACATTACGAGACAGACTCCGTGACTTTCATGCTCAGCAATAGCAAGACTATCTTTCCCGGGCCAACGTTTCCTCTTCCGACGATATGGGGACGATCCAGAGGACCCTCCGACACCCTTCCACTGCCATCACCCCTCTCCTCATTTCTGGTACGCCCACTCCCACCTACGACCCGGCCAGAAAAGTTGAGATCTTCGGCGATATCTTAGAAACCCGCTTCTCGCCTCCAATCATTACACCTCACTCCTCTCCCTTGACCACCCTTCTGCCCCAGTTTTCTCCCATCACCCCAGACGATGAGTGGACCTTCGGAGAGAACAGAGAAGAGCGCCGCACTGAAGAGCGTCAACACCAAGGTAAGTTGCTCCGATAAGCTCCGTGGTGTCTATCTTCGCCATCTTCCTCACAACGCTGTCCTCCTTCTCACCAATATATTCAATTCTTGCCTTTCTTTCGGTTACTTTCCTCTCTCATGGAAACATGCCACTATCGTTCTTATTCCCAAGCCAGGGAAAAATCTTCGGGACCCTAACAACTATCGTCCCATNGGCAAACTCTTCGAGCGCCTTGTCCTCACCAAACTTACTCCTCTCCTCGAATCCTCTCATGCTATTCGTCCCACCCAGTTCGGATTCCGGCGCAACAAGTCTGCAGCTTTGCAGATATTGCGACTGGCACACGAACTAGCGCCCATCCTTTCTCGAATAATTGCCATTCTTGCCATCTTCTTTGACTTTTCTTTCGCCTTTGACACTATCCATCATGATCTACTCCTTCACAAAACCAATTCCTAAGTCCCTCCTGTTTTCCACCACATCCTGCGCAGTTACCTTTCCGGGCGAACCTTTCAGGTTCGTTATCAACGTTCCCTCTCCTCCACCCGCCCCATCTGCGCTGGGGTTCCCCAAGGTAGTGTCTGGGCACCCACTCTGTTCTCCCTCTTTCTTTACGATCTTCCTGACCCTCGGCATGTTTCCGAATTTCTTTACGCTGATGACATCGCGTATGCGGCACGTGCATTCAATCTCCCTCTCGCTATCTCTAACCTTCAATCTTCTACCTCTCGCCTGGAAACTTGGAGTTCCTCTAATGGGCTCACCTTGAACCCCTCCAAGTGCCAGGCAATTATCTTTACTGGCAAACATCTGACCGGCAAAGCCTTCCAGAACCTGCCGTCGCTCAAGGTCAAAGACACCACTGTGACCTGGTCCACAAGTGTCCAGTACCTTGGGGTCACGATGGACAGGAAACTCAGCTGGAAAGAACATGCCAAATCTATACACTCCAAAATGAATAGCACGCTTGCCCGTCTATCTCCCATCTTTAAAAATCGCAGGATCCGGCTCAAGGTGAAACTCCTTATTTACAAAGCGTGTATTCGCAGCCTTGCGCTTTACGCCTGCGAAACATGGGCAACTGCTTCCAGACCTTACCATCTCCGCCTTCACATCATCGAGAACCGGTTCCTGTGGATGGCTGTACGACCGCCTTTACGCACACCCAACTCTTATCTCCGTTCTCTCTCTAAATTAGAACCTATAACAAAATTTATTTTCCATCATGCCCGGAAACATATCCGGAAAGTATTTCACGACCCCTTCCCTCACAACACTTTCAGAAAATACTCCCGTCATTTGGCACGCAGAGTCAATCCGGCCTCACGCCGAAAATTCCCTTCAGATATCCTCAAACTACCTGTTCAAGAGTTTTAATCTTCCAAAATTTCTCTTCTTTCTATATTCATTAATTCTTTCCTTCTTCAAGTTCTCCTGTGACTCTCTCTCTTTTTTTCCTTCTTCTCTCTCCTCAAATTCTCCTTCAAATTTTTAGACCTTCGTCATACTCTCTCTCTCCGTTATATCCCCTATATATTTTTAACCCTAAAATGAGTACCTACGTCGCTGGTATCCAGCGGACATGGTGCTCGCATTTTTATGTTTTAGGAGGCCGTGTTAAAAATTAAACCGTGAGACCATCCACGATGAGCACCATCTGGTGCAGGCGCGGAACAACGATGCCACACCCACGAGATGTCCTCAACCGCTCCTGCGACGCAGGCCAAACGGTCGCGGCCTCGTGGCGTTTATTATTTTATTGACAGTGGTTCCGAGCTACGGGTCCAGCCGCCTCTCATCCCGCTCCCTTGTCGCAGCCTCTTGACGTCCCTTTAAGACTGTAAAGAGCTCTTTCTTTTCATTGCTCCCACGTTATGTGTTCTCCCCGCAATTGTATTTTTAAATCTATTCCTAACGTCGACCTTCTCTCTTTCAAAATATATTTTGTAATTTTCCGTTACTTCCCAGTTTGAATCTAACGACGCCATCCCTAACGTTAACAATTCTTTTGCCTCCCACTTCTTGGCAAAAATTAACTCGTAGTTGCCGAGACTATTCCCTTTCGCCTCAATTTTTATGACTCTTCTCTCAGACAAAGCTACATCAACTGTGCGTCCTTTAATTGTGGTTGAAATCCTCGTCTCCTTCTCCTACAGTGCTACGGCAACGTTATCGGTACTTTTCCGCTTGTCACCGGACATTTTTAAATTCTTATAACATTGCTACATTTATTAATAATTAATAATTAAACAATTTTTACAGTATGGATTTCTAATATGTCTTTGCTCGTGAGCTTTCGTGTAGAAAATGTGTATTCATTGTACATCTGAAACAGTTTGATATTTTAAAACACTGAAAAATTAACAAAATGTTTTGTTTACCTCACATTTTTGTGTTGCAATTAAATACCATTAGCTCTTTAAATGATGCTATGGAACAAATTTGATTTCGATATTTTAATACTAAAAACAGAGAAATTGAAATTTATAATAAGGGTCTAAGAAATGTGTGAAAGATTTTAATTATAAACCAATCGATATTGGTATTATGTAACTTTAACGGGATTTAGTATCGGAGAATACTGAGGTAATATAACGGTATGCAGTGGGATAGTTATGGCACCGGCAAGTGGCACAACAACTGTTTCAGCCTATACTGGGAAGGGTTGCCTTTCCTCGTGATTGTCCAATGTGTGAGCGGAAAGAAGACACCGAAAATTCGCGAACTTCTCGATTTTTTTTCAGTGTCTTCCAACGTCGTCACTAATATTTTGATAGGACATACTAATAATCAATACGTTTCGGTATAAAAAATCAGGATCACTTTTGACCTGCGCTTGTTGAAAGTTCCCTTGTCAGTGCGACGGCGAGAAAATCGATGGGTTTAATTCTTTTTCCTAATAATACAATTAGTTATGAAAATTTTCTGTTACTGATACAAAGTTCTTTCCAATTTGGTCTCAATATATTTAAGATGTTCCGTAAAACTTAGTTTTTCGCCAAACAACTCCAAGATACATATGCGTGGAAACTATTTTTACCTGTTTGCCATTCCATTAATTTTGATAACTGTCTCCCTCCCCTGCGCAGTATCTCAGTACATAATTCCTTCGTTATATTAATTCCCGTTGTGATCTTCCCTCGACCACGACTACCACACCATCTACGTAAGCGATAATTTTATACCCTTTTGCGTATTTTTAATAAGAAATCATTATGGCTCAAATTGCAAAATATGGACCCCATATGTGAACCCTGCAGACAACCTTCCAAATTTTCTCTTATAATAGTCTCGTTTCCTATGTTTAACTATGAATATCTATTATGACAATAATCCATAATTATTTTATGCAGGTAAAGTTCAAATTTCTTTAGTGTTTCAGAAATTACCCCATTCAACGATATTCAGAGTTCCCTCAATGTCTTAAAATAATATTAACACTTATTTACCAGTTCTGTTTTCAATATAATTCGATAAACCGAAATGTGCGTCATTCGTTAGTTGCCCTTTACGGTAATCGTATTGCGCAACAAGTAAATATTACCACCACCTTCAATTCCCTTCTCCACCTGGTTTATGATTATCTTTTCAAAACGTTTCCTGTAATAAGGAACGCTAAACTAAATCAACTTTTTAGTTGCACATTTCATAAATACACTCCTTCGGTATGTTCCATTGTACAAGAGTCCTGTTGTTAAGCATGTGTTCATCAGTCGCAATAATGGGTCCCCACTTTTGCAGTATGATTTCCTTATCATTTCGTTACTTATCAAATCAAACCCTGGGCCTTCGCCAAATTTAAATTTCCCTATTGCACTTTCCATTCCATTCTCTTGTGATTTCGTGCACATTGTCTTTCCCAACGGTTGATTTCATGCTCAAAAATCTGTCTTTGTCTGGAGGCAACATTGTTTCCATACGTTTTTCTCCGGTGTCTCCAAATGGTTGTCATTTCCACGTACACGTTTCTTGTGTTCCAGTTTTCCTTCGTTTTTGCTTTTTCGCATGCAATGATTTTCGAATTATCTCACATATTTCTTCTAAAATACGTATCTAAAAAGTTGCTCTTAGTGTCCTATACGCTCTCCCGTATTTTGGGTGTGTAATCCCTTCGTGCTTTTTTTGTACTCCCCTTTTGCCTTTGCTCTAATGAATTCCGGATATTTCGTATCATTTACATGTGGTTCATTTGCAAACCTCTTCGACAGGAATGAATACGTGTAACAATTCGAATTTTGTTTCCGTCTTGAAACCTATGCCCCTTTTCAGGGCAATGACCACATATTTCTATTACTTACCACAAAATGCAGTCGTGTGGCATCGATAGCTCCTTAGCGGATTTGGGCACTCCGTTACACGACGGCTACAAGTTTTTCTAATATTTTCCTAGGATACATAGCTCCCATTGCTACAACCCTGCACACATGTGGAGTCCCCTTTTTATGTTTCAATATTACTTTATCACCCGCAAAAAGTTCTCTTTACCTCCTACTGTATTTAAGTTTTGCTTTTTCAACTTCTCCAAAAATTCATCTTCTGTTATCTCCCACTTCAATCTGTATACAAAAAAATATGGCTTCTGTTGCAACTGTCGCTATACATCGAAATTTTCTTCCTCTCGAAAAATATAATTAATTTGTCGACCCTATTTTTCCCTATACCAATTTCCTATGACACGTTTCTCTCATTTATCTTAAATTGATCTGCGCTCTTTCTTTCCAATAATATCCACCACTTACTACTTAACAGTCTTACCAAGTTCCAATGTACCATCCCAAACTTCTATAATCACTACATTATTCTTCTGTTTTCTCTTTTCCCTCTGTAATATTGTCTATATAGATATGTCCCATGTCGCAAGAGGTACCTCTTTTAGGTATACATTTTCCTGTATTACAACGACATTCCTTTAATTATCCAGTTGAGGTTTCTCTGGCCCTGATGAAAAGATAAACTAAATCTCGAAACGTTGGCAGAAGAAATAAAATAAGAGAGAGGAATGTCTTACTTACTTTTTTAAATATCTAATGTAGGTGAAGTGTTAATGTAAAATAGTAAATGAAATTGATTGTCTAAAATAGTGGCACACATAGTAAGGTTTGATAGTGAACTTCATTCCTTTAATTCCTTAACCAATTTAATTACATCATTTCTGCATATTATTTCAACACATTGTTAAACAGTTATTTATCCATCAGCAAAACCTCTATATGTTACAACTATGAATGGCAATTAAAATATTGAACAAAGTAATGATTGTTTAACAGTTATACAATACTCATGTATACATTTGACCAATATTTACAGTTACTTAAGTTAACAAAAATATATTTATTTTTACTTGACTACTTGTCAACACATATCAGAAAATAAATTTGATGTCACTATAATGAACATTTACTTGTAGACACGAATGTTAACCACGTCAGATGAATACTCTTTTTATTCTGCGCTTCATTTCATTAACAATAAAATTAATGTAAAATATTTTTTCAAAGCGGTCTTCGCATGCATTTCCTTAAAGGGTGCCAGCTTCGTTAGATCCAACATGACGCATGCGAATACTTAGAACCTTAATAGATAGGCATGCGCAGGAGCCATTTTCGGGCCGTAGTGGTGCATTGAGAGTGGTAAACATAGCGCTGAGCTGAGCACTGAAAGTTTAATTTTAAATAATTTAAAAATAATAATTTCTGAGCGCCAGGAGATGACTTGGATTTTCACTTCATAAGTAAATATAATTTCCCATTAGTAGAAAACCAATTTTAACCCCGGAAACGGTATGTAATAATAATGACATGATAAATGTAATGGGTTTCACAGACCCACAAAAATGTCTCTTCAAGCAAAAGGAATCGGTTTTTCGTAATTTTTTTTCAGAGCCTTCCTGTGTGCCATCACCTCTAATAGTCGATCTATTTCAGTGTTTAAATCATCAGGACCTTTTTCGACCTGTGCTTGTTGAATGTTCCCTGGTTACAACGGTATCCACGGCGACGATGTGATCTCTTACGCTAACGTTTGACCAACATAGCAATTAAATTATCAACAGGGGCTCTTAAGGCGATTACCACAGGATTGGCGTTGCCAAGAAGTACAGTTTTTACGAAAAAAGACATTTTTTTCTCTTTTTGGCACTTAGAGGGTTTTCCATTTACATGTCTCAATTATTGAAAAGTGATTCGAGCTTGAGGTAAATAGTATACATCGCAACACGGTGGGGTGGGTGAGATGAAAACACTTGACACCACTTCAAACGACTTCTGTATGGAGTGACGTACCAACTAAGCTTCTAGGCAACACTTGGTCACCGAGCCCAGTCTCTGGTTTCCGGTTCTGGGGTCCGGCTAGGCTCTCGGCGGCCAAGGTTACATCTAAGTTGTAACTAACTCTATTTCTTATTACGTCATTACGACGTAATGGACAGTGGATTAGTTTTATTTAGGTAAGTAAATGTTTGCAATATGAGTAAATTATTTTACTGGATCTCTGGTGTTCACATTGGAATTTTTCACATCGAGCTTAACTTGCTGATCTCATATATAAAAGAGGACGTGCTAAGTCAAGAGACTAGTCCAGGGATCTACCGGGGCCATAGAAAACGATACCCTTCCTCGTTCACGTAAAATATTTTATCGCGAATACTCAGGGTTGTTACGCCCCAATGGGGGTTGTTAGGTGGTGGAACCTAAATTTTGTTTACATGCTTACTGCTTACATGTGATGACACCAAATGAAATGCGTTTTACACGTGGGAGTAACTAATTTTCGACAAAGAGGTAAATTATTAAAGGGATTTCTTTCGCGAGGTTGCTCCCTTCGGTGAGGAAACACCTAAATTACGAATAATGGACAAGCGCATACCGTCCTGAGCAGGTTTGGAAAGTCTTAATCACTCACCACCCAAAGGGAGTTGGTGGAAATAGGGTCGGGTGTCGTCTTCGAATGTGGGTGATTTTTTTATCTCAGCTTCTAGTGTGAACAATATTGAGTCTGTACACGTAAAACAAGTTTCTGGCACCTGAAAGTGTAATATTTTTGCTTGATTTTCGCGAAGTTTTTCTCCCTCAACAAGGTTGTTCCAGCGCGAAAGGAGTGGCAAAGAAATCTCGCGATAAGGGATTGTCTAGTAAACACATTGCACTCTCACCCCAAATTTCACTAAAATATTTCAGAACATATAAGTTATGGTGACATGAAGGAAGTGTGCCGCTAATTTTTTCTCGTTGTGTATATACAATATCCGCACACATTAGAGAGGTAATCTTACGACGTAATACAAGTACAGTAGCGCATTTATGATTTGACTTTGGAGGTGTTGATGAATGCGCAACTGTTATTCTGGCCTCTCGGGTAAATACTATCTTCAGTATGTACTCGTATTAATGAACTCCAGGCAATAAATTTTTTTAAAATTCGAACTTGGGGTATTTTGGAAAGTGTTGGGTCCCTTTCGGAGCACCCCTGATCAAACGTAAGTCCCGTTTCACACTGTGACGAGAGAAGCGCGGCGAGAAAGCTGTTTGCGCTGTAGAGTTAAATAGTAGAGACAACCGTGTCTGCTGCAGATTGTCCTTGATAACATGAACAGAAGATACTGAGAGACGTCGTCCTCTCGCTCGCACATCCGCTCTGAGGGGGTAAGATGTTACTATGCAACGACTTGTGAGCAGCAGTCAGCAGTCATTAAGGGGAATCGAGTTCCCCCACCTAAGACGATGTGTGAGAGAGACAGAGAAATATCTCGTCGTTTTCCCCTCCGGACAACCGGCAGGGTCCGTTTGCGACAGTTGAAACTGTGCTAAGGCAGGCAACCAGGCATGAATCGGCGATAGTCAGCGGACATGCCTGACAGCATCAGAACGTAGTTTCGTAGATTTTATAAACACAAGTGTTAGTAAAACCGCATCGCCGCTGAACTGATGCAAAGAAACTGATCCGGATTCTTCTGCAGCGCAACTAAATAATACTACAATAAGAGTAATACTGGCACTTCACTTGGCGTTGCGGTGTTTGTGTAGCGTATTCACTGTATTTGGCAAAATATTTGACGTATTCACATATATCACAAACATGCCATCCTCACATGGTCCGAACACGCAAATAACTCAATAATGTCAAAAGTGTTTTCTTATACCAATGATGGACGGGATATATTTGATATAATTCAAGAAATATTTATAGTTTCGTTTTTCCAGCCCATATAAATTTCCAATTCATATTAAAGAAATTGTGGAATAAGAAAAGTCAAAATATAGGTTATAGAACCAAAATATCAACAAATCTCGATCACTGGTTGGCAAACAAAAATTGGACGGTTCACACAAATATTTACCTTATTTGAGTCCTTTGATGCGTGTCTAAAAACCGACAAGAGGACGGATACGGGCGTTTGCGTATTTGCAAATACATCGAATACAAATAGCTCATCTACACTCGGTCGTGTTGGCAAATACAAAAATACGCAACATCAAGTGAAGTGCCGGCATTAAATAGTGGTTTCGCTGCGACTGAGAGCGGCGATAAAACAATGGATGATCTTAATTGGTAAAATTAAAAACAGAAAATTGCATACTGTTGAAAATTGCCTAATGCAACAGTTATTTCTGCCCATCAGTTACGAAAAGCATGAATTTTTGACTCCACGTATATTTCGAGACACAGTTCTTGTTATCTTACTAATGAAACACACTGGTCGCATTTTCAAAACCCAGCGTCACATATTATTTTCTGTTGAGAGTGAGTCGGATGATTTGACGCCTCTTCATTTTGAAAACTAAAAAATATTTTTAAAAGTAGATTTTAAAAGTAAAATACAAAAATATATTGAGTATGAGAATTATGGAAGGAGATTGCTCTTTATAAATATTCCTCTCGTGGAGAGCTGTCCTGGGCTTGGGCTTCAGTGTCTTGTGCATAAAAATGCGATTCTTGTTGTTGCGTGCCAAGTTCTTTTTGCGGCCTCCACAATTAATTATCTTATCGAAGCTATTATTAGGAACATTTTGAATAATATTATCGTAGATTAGTGAGCTTTCCTATCGAGCCGCAAAGGTGAGAAAAACAAATCGGTAAAAAATATATATAAACTCTCACTGCTAGAAGAAATATTTGTCCACCAGTTGAATTGCTTTCCTAATATGAATATTCTTATATATTAATAAATTATAATATTTCTTTTTTCCTCGTTTGCGGCATTTATCGCTCTGCAACTGTGATTTCTTTCTTTTACAATGCCCTCTGTCAATGACTTTCCCGGCAGCAGGTGGTTGTTTATTCTGTGGTGAAATCGTATTGGTCTCAAATGTTCGTATTGTACGCTAATTGGACACGATTAACGTGTTGTGTGTTCGGCGAGTTTCCCTTGAGCAGTCTCCGATTTTCTCATCGTAGTGGTAATTCTTGGTCAGGTTGTTGAGACACTGTCAAAGCAGTCTGTCCGATTACGCTCGTTGAACTTCAGTAACTGCTATTCTGCGTCTATTAGTGACTGAATAGTGCTGTATGAAATGTTGTTCCATTTCTGTGCTCGAGTTGTTACAGAATCGGCTAATTTAGACGTACGTTTAGGTGTTTCAGTAAATTGTTTATGAGTTATTCATAGGGCACTGCGTTACTAAATGAACATGACGGATTTTGATATGTTTTGTTTCCATCGTACAGTGGTTTTACACAAATACAACCGATCCTCTCCTCATCTGCGCGACTATCTAGACACTATTTTTCAGAATACGTAAGGAGACTTGAGATGGCAAGAAGAATTAATACTAGAAGAGAGGTCGCATAGAATTCTTGGAGATCGTCCCAACATAATATGTTTCTAGAGAAGGGGTTATTTGTTGCTAGTAAATTAACTGTGAAGAAGATTCGGCGTTACTTTGTTGAAAACTGGATGATGAATATCTTCTAATTTTTTTGAAATATTGTTGTATTTGGGAACTTTGTAACACATAATTGTGATGCATTTTTATAATGAAACACTATGCATTGTTCAAGGAATGTTCATTCACAGCTTTTTTTTGAAGTGCGGGTATATTCATTTTTGATTGAGTATGAGTAGTTTTAATTTTCAATGACACTTGAATTATTATTTGCTAATTATGAGTGATTAGTATCAGTAATGACATGTGTTTTTTATGTATGAAACATACTTCAATGATCCCTTTTAAGTGTCGTGTGAGAACTGACGTTTTTTAAATAAAAGCTTTTGTCATTTCAAATTGGAGAAATTCTGTTTTATTTTTAGTCTTTTGAGGTTTATGAAGAGTGATGTGCTATGGTTGTGATAACTCAGTATTAATTATCCTGTTATTTGAGGGTTGTATGTTGGAATTTTTTATTAGTGACAATATAGTTAGTTTTTGTATGAACTGTTAGAATGGTAGAGAAAGCTGTTGCATGTTATGGCCGGTCAGGCCATTTGGAGACTTTTGTGAGGGGTCAGTGGTACCGTGTGTTTGTGACATTGGAAGATGATCATCTCAGCATTAGTTTGGATGACAGTTGTGAAACGTCCACTGCCCTGAATGGAACACTTAATAACAATAATAATAATAGTGTTGATATAGGTCTGATGGATTGTGTTGAAGTGCCACAGTCTGTTGCTAATCAAAAGAGACTTGTTAGAGTTTTCAAATCAGATAATAATGGCCTTGGTATATCAATCAAAGGTGGGAAGGAAAATAAAATGCCTATTCTTATTAGTAAAATATTCAAAGGTATGGCTGCCGACCAAACAGAACAGTTATATGTGGGCGATGCCATTTTGTCTGTGAATGGAGAGGATTTACGAGAAGCTACTCATGATGAAGCTGTCAAAGCTCTCAAACGTGCTGGCAAGGTTGTGGAACTGGAAGGTGAGATTTACAGTTCTTTCATTTACCTTTGCAGCAGAGCGTCCCAAGTGAGATCTGAAAGTGTTGCATGAAGACTTCAAACAATTAAATTGTTGGAAGTTATAGTTGTAAAACTGAATTTGGAGAATGAAGGGATCGATATTTGTTAAAAATTTTCTTTTTATTACAGTGAAATACTTGCGAGAGGTAACTCCATATTTTCGGAAAGCTAGTATTATTTCAGAAGTTGGGTGGGAGTTGCAGAGAGGATTTTTATCGGGAGAACCTCCCACTCATCGTTCTCCTCAGCAAAGAGCGGACACACGTTACTTACCTTTGCAACTGTGTTACCTTGTACGGAACCTTCGTCACCCAGATCCAGGTTAGTTTAGATCTTTAACCATTTCTTCTGTGTGAAAAAAAGTGTACGAGTGAATGTGTGTCTGCGAGTGTCACAGTGAACTTGATGTATAACTAGCTGAGTCCTTTGTTCACATGAATTTTGTAATATGTCTGCAACTTTATTCTTTTTCACACTCTCATTGATATCTGGTGAAAATATTATCCATTAATGTTGGTGGTTTGAGTGTATTGGTGTGTAACCTCAATCTCTTATTTTCACTGATGTTTTTGAGAAAAGTTTTTAGAAAACACCAAATGAGATATATTTTAGAATAAATTCAAGCATCACTTAATATGAAATGTATATCCTAGTTGATTATGGGGTGTTGTCTGGGGTTTTTTGTTGTAGCAGTCTTTTTTTATTCAGGAAAAAATAAAGTATGTATGTTGTAAAATCAAAATAATTTTACTTAATGATTTTTAAGAACACCTATATAGCATCCTAATTTTACAAATTCACAAAAAAAAACAAATTTAATACAAGCATTGATTGTATACAACAGTTTGTTACACCTCCAGGAGCAAAAATAAATAAATCTGGGTGAAACCACCCTTGAGCAAGCAACATAAAGTTACCCGTGAGAAAATCTCACCACTTTATCCTTAGGAGAGTGAGGGGTATTTAAACCCCATAGGTGCTGAAATTGCACTTAAACAGCATAATGTCACATTTCCACCTGAAGGTCCTGAAATCTATAGATTAAACACATGAGTGTCTTTTTCGTTAAAATATTTTAAAGTGGCATTCCCTTTCCTCTCCACCCATGGGGGAGCTGGATCCATTCCCTTCCCCATTGGTGGCTCAACTCTGACATAACATTGGAAGTGTCTCAATCCATCTCAGTAACTCTCAAAGCTAAGAATTCGACACTGATGTTGTCCATTTTCAATCATTCTTCATGTCGCACTCTTCTAGGACTTTACCTCATGGGGTGTCATGTCCATCTTATGGTGTGAACAATTACGTAGCAGGATCAGGAATAAGGTTATTCATCTCAAAACCCCAAGAATTATGGTTTTGACCCTAAGCTCGGTTGTTTCACACTATTTTTACCTTCCCACTTACTTTCCTGTCTCCCTTCCCATTTCCACCTGTAAGGGTACAGTGCCCAAATACTGTGCCCCCATTCCAAACTTAGTTTTCAATTATTTTTACTCATAATCCCATTTCCAGCCTCACTCCCCCTCAAGGGATGCTAAAGGTGTCTTCTTCCATGAAGGCTGAATATCAACTTGCACAATATCGGAATTTCACTATCAACTCTGAGACGCTGAAAATTATGGACTCATCACTGGTATCTGTCATGTTTGATCATTTATTTCATGGTGATCGTGTACTTGAGCAGCTGTGAGAGTATGTCTCTCCTCTTCTGCATCTTAAAACCATTAATTCAATACCAAGAGCTGTTTTTTATTATTTTTAAGTTTCCCTTATTCCCAGCCCTACCTCAGGCATGCTAGGGGTATACTATCTCTGATGTGGATGAATTGTGATCTTATAATACTTTGCAGAGGTCCTTATGCATCTCAGTGGCACTGAAAAGTAGGGTTTTGAATCTAATCCAGCCAGCTGTTGGCAATCTGTACTCCAAAAATTGAGAACTTGAAAGAAAGTCTGTACATTTTGAACACTTTTTTTTCAATTTATTTAAATCTCACTTTATTTAATACACTGTTGTTCAAAACTCTATTTTACTGTCTTCATTTATTCCGGATACACGTGGATATACATCTCTTGTTGTATTTTCTCTACCATTCTTCTCTTACTGGGGCCACGCCCTACAACCAGTCACACCCTACTACCAGTTACCCACTTGTCTTAAATGTGTCACGTAACACTCCAATCTCCTGTACATACTGTTCTAATAACTCATAAACCTGTTTATGCTTTAATAATTTGGATTTCTTTCTTAAATTTATTATTTGGATCTTCCGCAGCTCTCCCAAAACCTCCCTCTCTCCAGTTCATACAGTGCACAATCCCACTGTTTATGGTCTTCTATCTTGTCTCCTTGTCCACAAATACACAGTTCATTCTCTTCTTTTCCGATTCGACATACTTGTTGAAATTGCTGTGTCCAGTAATGAATTCCAGCAAATACAGGCTTGGCATTAACCATTTTCTATTCTTGTCTCAGTATCATATGTCACTTATATATTCACAACTACTCCTTCCTTTACTACTTTTGTACCATCGTGTTTGCCAGCCCATTAACAATTCCTTTGTTAATTCTTTTCTTCCATTTATCCTTTCTAACACCTTTCCATTTACATGTATTTTCCTCTGTCTTTTTTAATTATCTTCTGTATATACAAATCTATTGGCCATAAACCTGTCACAACTTCTAGTGCATCTGTGGACACTGCTATAGCAACCACTCATTTTCAATAAGCACAATCTTTGCACACTTCTTATCTTCCTTTCAAAATTCACATGCAACTCTCTGTCCCCAAACAGTACATCCATAACAAAGAATTTGTCATAACACTGTCTTAGACAAATGTATTTTGTTTGTTTTTCACTTGAGTTGTGTAATTTAATGTTAACTTTTTTTAATATATAGTTGGGTATATTAGCTGCTTTATTCTAGAGGATTGATGATTACTTTTGTTAGAGAAGACTTAACTTCAAAATAATTAACATTTTAAAATGTGACAAAGTTAAAATCATTTATTTAATGCATAAAGAAACACAGTACAGAATCATGTGAAACATCATTATTTTGAGTTGTTTCAACAAAATTATTGAAATGCTTACAAATTTGTTGAATTAGTTGTCTTCTACTTGTAAAATTATCAGAACCTTTATGCAACACCATAAAATATAATGAATCATCCTTATGCTTATTCATATGAAGACTTAGTGGTTGTGTAGTCCTGTTTGTTTCTGTGCTGTGAGTTAGCTAATTTGAAAAAGAATGAATATGATAAGGAAACTAAAGCTATAAAGAGCTATGTATACTGTAAACACAACATCATGCAATTTTTAAAAACATTTTCAGGATTTTCTTTTATTTTAATTCTGCATAAAGTATGGTGCTGATATTTTAACCACTTGTGATGTTTAACACAATCGGCTAACAACTCTACATACTAAAAGTTTACCAGGGAGATGACTGCAGCAAAATATCTTGAGTTCTTTTAAAGAAAATACTCATACACGTAAACATTTGTGTGCTCCTGCTGTTGAGATTGTTATATGGATGCTTCAAACAACTGAGGCAATAGAAAAATGTTCGCAGTGTATGCTTTCTAATGAGATCATGTGAAGGGGCATTCGGAAAAATCTGAAAATAAGTGATAAGAGGTTTTGTTGTGTGGAAATCTTTGAGTGTTTTCTACTGTCTGTACTCCATAATGTAATACATAAGTATCTGCAATCAGAATTTTCTTTTCTGGAACAGACACATTTTATTTATTTATTAGAACCCATAGACAATAATTAATATATAAATATACATATGTATTTACTTACAAATATATAAAAGCGAAAGTGTGTGTCTGTTTGCTATCTTTTCACTGCTAAACCCCAGAACCGATCGTACGGAAATTTGACAAGGAGATAGTTCTCTTGTACAGGAAGAACATAGGCTAACTTATATTCTTAAGATGTGTGAATAGAAGGATAGAAAATGTTTTTTTGTCGATGAAGTAAATATGCTAACTTATCAACTCATTACAAATCATCCATTGTGTTTATGTGTTGAACACTATAAAATTCGTGTAAACAATTGTGCTGCGATGCCAACGTGTATTTGAACGGAACTTTTATGGATGGTATAGGCAAAAGATGACAAAAGTTAACGAAGGCTCACAAATGTTACAAGAAGAAATTAACAATTTGAAATAATGAAAATATCTATCATCAATTAAAATTTGGAGTTAATGCAATTAGTAGCTTTTACAAAATAATTGTACAAAGGTAATATTTAGTTGAAGATACGAGAAAAACTGACATTTTTCATGGATTTTAGCATAAACAAAATTTGCGCTGACAAAGATTTTTTAAAATGCAGGTACGTAAAATTTAAGATATTTCCTTTCATTTTTATGGCTGTGTCATTTCATTCAGCCGATCTGGTGAGATGTGATATCGTAAACTCGAGTCTATATAATTTCTGCGCCCACAGAAGACAACGTGAATATAGGAAAATTTGTATCAGTTATCTCAGACCTGACCATATAGTAAATTTGGTGCGATCCTTGTACATTTGCCATTGCTTGTCTCACTCTTGTGATTGGGGGACACACATTGTGATATGTAATTTTTTTTTAAAGAAATAACCTTCATTTGAGTCGGAAATACCATCCATAAATCTGCAAATTTCTGATGTGGGAACCAGAACTGTCTGTGTTGGGCGCGGCCCCCCATCCCCTTCTAGTTACACCAATGTATATCTATCTGTATTTTAAAATATGTGAGTATTTAGGTATGTGCGTATATCTCACCAAAACTCCGAAATGTCTGAAGGGTCGCATTGTCTTCTGTCACGTGATGCGGCTGCCATTTTCGTTAGAACAGTATTTTCCATAGTTTTTGGCGAATTATTCCTGTAAATGCCACGTAAGGTATACAAATCTTAATGTCATTGCGTTTTTATCTCCATTTACTGTTTTAGAATGTTTTTTTGATGTGTTAAGCCGGTACTTTAGCTAGAAAATCAAAAAACCATAAGCCCGCGAAAGTTTCTTCATATAAACCCATAGTAATTTAAAGTCAAATAATTCAAAATTTTGCTCCGAAAGGGTATGAAAATTCGTCGCCACTGGATAGAAAATGGTTCAAACTATCATTTAAAACATTTTTGGGGGTACTTACGTTTAGTCGCTCTGACACACATAATACCTTAATTGGGCGAAGTCACACTTCCGGGCGCGGAGCTGAGATCTCCGCTGCTTCTGCGCGACCTTGTCGCCTGCTCAGATCAAAAGTGTTAATAGATGAGTATATTTAGAGAAGCACGGAAGACGGTGGGTGATTTCTTTCACGGTGCATTTCTTGAATTTCTATGGACTGATTATTATTTGTATTAATTTTCATATTAATTATAGCAACACTGACAATCACTGAGCATTTCTTCTACTGCTTCCTCACTTCCTTATAAAAAAACTTTTCGCGGCCTTTTTAGTGGAGTTCGTTTTACAAGTTTTTCCTCCTGGAGGACATTTACAGAAAATAATGGTAAATGATTAATTGAATATTGACTTTATTTACTGTTACAATTATATAATCAAAATAACGTAATATATATTGTAAGGTTGGATTAATTTTAATACTATTGATTAATGTAAAAGATCAGAAATGTTTCTTGAATAAGCGGAAAAGTTCCGCGACCACTGCGACGAAGCTGTAGTGGAGTGGGGAAGGCTCTTAGCCGTTGGAGACGCGCACGGTTTCCTTGTTCCCAGAAAAGAATCATAAAATTTAGTGAAGGGAAAGCGTGGTGGACTACGCACTTATTTTTGGCCAAAAGCAGTTGGGAGTTAGAAAATGGCGAGTATATTGTAAACAAAGTCGTTGGGAGTGAAACCAGTAAGAAACGGAAATTTTCTCGGTATTTTTAAAAGTAGGTTAACAGTGGCAAAGTATAAGTTTAAACACGCAGCGGCATGAAAAGACGCAGAGCGTGGGAGAAGAAATGGATAGAGATTTTATGAGTTAAAGGGACTACAAAAGAAAGCGAGGGTGTGGGGTGCCCCACTCATTGCTGGCGAAACTATCAAAGGGATAGCGACCAGCGTCCCGAAGACTGTTGGCGAGCGTTGCCGAACCGCAGAAGAAACAAACATTTAAAGGGACGGGTGTGACAGTTGAAATTTGGAAAGTTGTATAAATTTAGTAGCCAGTTGTTAAAAACCGTGTGGTTAAGATCACTCAGAAAACGGTTGGAAAGTAGAGCGCCGTTGGAGTGTGGAAATTTTTAAAGCAGCAGCTTGTTGATTGGCTGGAGACGAGCGTCATCGAGTTGAAAAATAAGCAGTAGCGAAGACTCCACGAGGAGTTAGATTTTATATTATTGGATAAAATAGTCACGTGGTTTTCAAAAACAGCACGTGAGCAAACGTCAGAGGAGCGTAGTAGGGGATTAGTCCATTTATTCTCGTGCAGAAACTCTCCGTGGTCATTTTAGATTACTTTTTCAGATTCGAGGACTCTATTACTGTACGATCACTTGGAGCAGATTACTGCTTCAGATTCGATCACACTAGACTACTGTTTCAGATTCGAACATTATTTACTGTACGATCTTCGGAATAGCACTTAGGCTTTGAGATCAGCAATCGATTACTGTTTTTCATTCAAGCATTCTGGCACTTTTCGAGTGTTACTCTAGTAGAACATTCGTGTTACTGCTCCATCTCACTAATGAGTACTGCATTAGGAGATATCGGACTTTGAAAATTTCTGACCATTAGGTCTTAATGTTTTCTAAGTTCAAGTTGTTATTCAGTGACAATTTGAAACTGATTTAAATTGTGTGAAGTAGATGAAGCTTTTACAATCTCCAAATTCTCCGAAAACGAATCGGTAACGCGATGTGCTACTTCGTTCGGTAATGAGTGATGGCGTTCGGCGTTTAAATCGCGTCTCGACAAGTCACGAGGAACATTCTCGCTAAAGAACTTTCGGAACCATGGTGAAGCACGGCTATTCCGAGAAACAGCGGAAACTTATGAATGGGGCAGCGACCGCAGAACGACTGGGCTTCAGTCGATGAATGAGCGACCAGTTGAGAGGCGCACGGGGTCACCGTTCGAGCCACATGCTGTCAGTGGCATTCCAACGTCCGCCTACACTATAGATTGATTTGCGCATCTGTTATAAAGGTAATTGTTATGTTGGCTGCGAATGTTAGTAATTAAGCAGCAGCGAGAAGATTAAGTGCTTCGACCGACATGCGTGAAGGCCCATGCTCAAAACTTTTGTTTTTGGTGATTGTTAATTAATTCAAAAGGGGCGTAAAGAAGATGAGCGATGTTAATGATTTTCTGTTCTAAATTTCAATTAATGTTTTGTAATCATTTGGTAAAGCTAAATTCCGGAAGGGTTTCTTTTTGTAAAGAGTGTATCTGTATTGTAATGTTTTGGGGGATAAAGTGAGATTTTGGGGGCAGTGAAGCACGTTAATTATAGTATTAATTAAAATGTACGTGTGTAAATAAAATAATTAAATCAAGTTATTATATGCGTTTTCCTTGTGATAAGGAACCCCAGTGTGTGCATTTCACTTAGGTAAATAATCCGAACCCACTTAGTGATTTAATTGATACGAGCTAGTCGAGGCATATATTTTGTTTAATAGGTAAGTGTTGGCCACTACACTATTTCCCCCCGTTCTGTTACTATATTGTAAGATTTGATTAATTTCACAATTAAATACCGAAAACGAGCGACGGAGTTGGGGAATGGGCCTCCTCACTCCACAGGATTTAAAAACCCACCACTGTGCTAGGGCGTGAGAAGCCAACGCGCAGATCGCTACAAAGAAAAACACCCACATCTGGCAGGGACAGTGACCCTCGCCCGGCGAGCGAGAACTTGTGGGCAAAAAGTTTGACTCCATAGAAATCGCGGCCGGACTAGGGTGCGTTTCGGCAAGCCGTCCCAGTAATAAAATTAAGGCATTGTTAAAGGGATTCGCCGGCGAACCAAGCAAGATGCGACTTGCTTGGAGAAAAAACGTTACGAAACGGCGGTTGAGGACGATTCGTAAACACACCCGAGGATTGGCGGATAAGAAACGAATATCACTCAAAAATTCCCAATCAGAACCAAAGCGTGGGAGTGGGAGTAGCGACGCTATTGGGTAACTCCATCACGTAAAATTTGAAATTCGAGGATTTTGGAAGTGGAAGACGAGATGTAGGGGGGAGAAAGTCCACTTAAGGTTTGGGAAATCATTCTTTACTCTCTTTTGGTTGAGTTTTTCGCGAGCAGTCAGACGCTTCTTTGGTGCTGCGTGAGCGCAGACACTTTTTAGGTTTTTTTTCGCGAGTAACAGATACTTTTGTGATGTTTCGTGAGATCAGACACTTGGTTGTGTTTTCGCGAGTGACAGACTTGTTGATTTTTCTTGAGCCGAGCCACTACTCAGTTTTAATATTAAAGTTATCTGATTAAATCACAACATCAGATGAGATCTCTGAGTCGCTATTTTCCAAACTAAGTCGTTAAGTTTTTGGCGAACATTTTCGGCGGCGGAATTCAAACCCAATCGTACGGGAAACAGACAATGATGGTTCGTGTCCGTGCTACGCCTGAGGGCATCCAGACCGCGCAGCTTGAGGGCGGAAGCTACCACCAGTCGAGCCATCGCTGATGACATCACCGACCCGGAGTCGTAATTGAGAGCGGGACCAGGCCAGATTCCCGTGGGGTCGACGCACCCTCCACTCACCACTGCAGTGTTTGATCGAGCATCGGCACGAGGTATTTTTACGAGTATTGGTGGCATCCAATAGGTGTCGTAAGGCGCTATTGCGAGAATAAAAGTGGGGTATTTGTGAATGATGAGGGCCAAGACTTCTGAACTGCCGAACTTTCTGATTCATATAAAGTGGCCATTTTTTAAAAGAAGAATGAAGCTGATTTTAATTGTAAATGTAAACTGTCTAATGTAAATGTTTCAAGAGACCTAATTTATCAGTAAATTCAGTGTTAAATTGTATTTGATGTTTTGGAAAGTAATGAAGCCTTTTTTTTGTTTATTTAAAATTGTTTAATATGAATGTTTGTTGAGAAGCCTAAATGGCTAGTAAATTCAGTGTAACTTGTATTTCATGTGATAGGAAATAACGTGTGTTTTGGGGGATGCATGGGTATTTTATAATGTTTTGTATGCGATTTGTGTTCAGTAAAATTAATGAATTAATTAGTCGTAAAGCGTTTTCCTGTATGTGGAACACCAGTATGACTTTTTCCTTCAGATAAATAATGACGAACCCGAGTACATGTGGACCCCTGAGATCGAGCTAGCCGAGGCACCTTCCCTAATTAATTAATTATTTAAGTAATTAATCATTACCAACAATCTAATTTTTTT